>PVLA01001016.1:0-407576 GCA_004027455.1 Hydrochoerus hydrochaeris | reverse complement strand
AAATAGTAAGTCTTTATTGCCTTTCTAGTTTCTTAATATGTTTAACAATTAGCCAATTCTTAGATACTGCTTTCTCTGTAGATGTTAAACTTTGACTAAATTTAGTGAAGAAAGCTATGAAAATAAAATTAGACTGTTTCATCCAGTCATATAAAAAGAATACTTGAAAATAAGGCTAAGGTCAGCTGTAGGTTAGATTTATTTATTTATTTATTTATTTGGTACCGGGGATTGAACTCAGGACCATGCTCTTGCCAGGCAGGTGCTTATGCCGCTGAGCTAAACCCCCGGCCCTGTAGATTAGTTTTAGGTCAGTATCTTGAAACAAGTAGTTATTTTCTCTTTAAGTAATGTAATTTTTAATTATCCTATGCAAAAATGTCTTTATCTCTAGAAAAAAGCAGAAGAAGCACATAAAATTTTTGAAGGTCTTGGCCCAAAAGTTGAACTGGTAAGTATGAAGTATCTTTTTTTCATTTTTAGTGCTGTTTTTGTAGTAACTTTTCTTGTGATAAAGTGGGATATGGTTTAGGATGAAGTGGATGTGTACAGATGGGCAGAAAGTTTTCAGTAATGATGAGTGAATTTAGTTACCTTTGAAGGAGCATTATCCTGAGCATGTTCTTTGCCTGAACAGCCAGTCACTGTAGGTCACTCAGCCAGGTGTGCTGGCGCTTGCCTTGTCTAGTCTAGTGTGAATACTCTGGGAAGGTAATGTGGAAGATCACAAGTTAGAGGCCAGCCAAAGCAGTTTAACAAGACCTTGTCTCAAAAAAAACAAAGAAAGAAAAAAAGATCTGGAGATGTAGGTCGGTGTAGAGGTGCTAAGTTCAACCCCCAATCCCACCCACAAAAATAAAGACAAGAAAAAAATAGAAAATCTTTGAATCATATTAGCATAATGGCAGTGCTGAACTTTCCATTGTTTTTGAAATTAAAAATCTGTAAATAGATGTTTATCATAGAATACAGTGAGTTTATAAGTTTTTTTGTTTTTTTTTTTCTTTTTGAGACAGGGTCTCTCGATGCAGTTCAGGCTGGCCTTGAGCTCACTTTGTAGCACAGGCTGGTCTCAAACTCTCAACGATTCTCCTGCATTTAGGCTCCTCAGTGCTGGGATTACAGGCGTGAGCCACCATGCCCGGCTGTTTTTTTGAGAGTCACACTATGTAATGCAGGCTGGCCTTGACCTCATGGTGATCCTTCTCTAGCCTCACAGTGCTAGAATTACAGATGTGTGTCACCATACCTGGCTAAGATTTTTGTTTGAAAACAAGAGTGACATTTTTAGAAGATGAGGTTATTTTTATTTTTTTTTTAAGATGAGGCTATTTAGAGAATCTTGAAGTCAGGAGGTTTTGGAGGGCATGCTACAACTCTAGGCTTATTACTTTAAAATAGTTTTTTTGGTCTCTTCTTAGACATAAGTTCATTTTATACATAAATGTTTTTTTATAGCCACTCTATAACCAGCCGTCAGATACCAAGGTGTACCATGAGAACATCAAGACGTAAGTGTTTATCATCTTTGGACTTCTTCAGTTTAAAACCATATATTCTATAAAGAGATCATTTTTGTTATATGCTGACATTATTATAATATAGCGTAGGTGTGTTTTAGATTTGTGTAATTGCTGTTGTTTTACTATATGTTATCTTTCACTGGCTTCTTGGGGGTTGGGGTAACAGCTTTGAGTTTCCGAGGCAAAAAAAAAAAAAAGAAAAGAAATAAATTATTGCATAAAACTAGCTGGTTTTATAATCTGCTAGTAAAAAAAGAAAGATGGATACTTAAGATTGAAATGGCTTACCTTGAGGCTTGAATTTTTTGCCTCCTGTTTTGTCTTTTTTTCAGTGGAGTACCTGCAAGGCGCATGATGAAGTAAGATAATGAAGCTTTTTCATTTAAGACTAGTGATGACACCGTCCCCTACCAAGCCACATCTGCCATTGCAAAGTAGAAGTGCCACGGATCATTTTATCATTATTCAAAATCCTATTCTAGGGAAATCCCTTCCATGACTCTTGCTTATGACGGTATTTGTAGATCCTTCTGCCATTTGATGTCCTGGTGCCTTGGAAGCCCTCGGTCACCTCATGTGGGTGAGGAGGCTGCTCCAGAATGTAGTTTGTTTAGCCTTGCTCATCCTAGTACCAGGCTTTTATGCATACAGATCTTGGAATAAGAAAATAAGTAAAAAATATCTAATTTCTTGATCTGATTGAAGTAAGAAAGGAAGCTAGGTAGATATCCGACTTTCTTTAATTATCATACTTTAAGAGTATTTTAGGTGACTTATTCTCTGTGACAAAAATGTGTTTTTTTTAAACGTTATATGTATTGTTAAGTATAACCAGAGCATTATAATTACTAGTACAGTTACTAATGAACACATTGCTATTTATGCATATTTTTTCTTTTTTAAAATTTCTGAATGTGTACAATAGTTGACTACTTTGCAGAACTGGTGGCAAACATAATTTGCATGGTAGTATGCATGAAAACCGTTAAATTTTAATATTAACTTTTGTTAAGTAAGTGGTTCATAGTAACAGTCATATACTTAAGAATTTTTTATGAGATGTTGCTGTGATCTTTACAATCCTTGAAGCAGATTAGGTAAACTCAAAATATATCTTTGTTTTGGAAATGTTTAGCTATTTTAACATTTTTAAAATGGAGAATAGCAGATAAAAGCTAGTTGGCTAATTTTAATGACTTTTTCCTACAAAGCTTCAGTTTATATTTGTGTTTTGTTTTCTCTCCCTCACTGTAAGCTAGAGAGCAGCCCTATCTTGATTTATTTCATGTTATTTATATTGCCTGTTTATTACTTATCACAGTGTCCTGAAATGGGTTACTGACTGGCTGACTTCATTTAAATTCTCAGGAAGCATTTAAAATTGTATTTGTTAATTGTCATTTGCTTTTGAGTAGTATCTCATTATAATTAGAGAAAATTAAAGATACGGTAATGCTCCCACTGTACACTGCCTTTTGAAATACTTAGCTGCATGCATCCCTATGAATCGTTCAGTAGCCATTCTTTCATCATCATCATCATCACTTGCGCTGTGTGAAATAGCAAATGTACCTTTTATTAATTCTTTTCATCTCTTGGCTACTTTTTCATATAGCCAGCTCCTGATTGTCCATGCTTATTTGAGTGGAGCCAGTGTCACTGTTAGTCCCGAGTGGCAGATAATCCAAAAAATTACTTCTACTTGCCTTGGCTTTGTATTTATATTTGGATAATCTGCTTGAAACCCTTTCTGGAAGTAGGTGGGGTATAAATATTTATATTTGAACCTGCATGTCATTGTTTTTGAAGGTCACAATGCTTCCAATTTAAAAAGTGAAACTTAAGATATAGGAAAAATCTTTCTGTCTTGTCACATTGCCCTTTATTACTTCTTAGAGTGGATTGTTATCGCTCCTGTGATGGAAGAAAATCTTCTGCATAAAGCATAGTCACCCATCTCTAAGTTTGTTGGTGTATAGTCTCCTCATAGGGAGATCAGCCTTTAACCTCATGTAGGGAGGTACCTAGAAAAGCTTTGCTTTCTCTTCTACCTCCCTTCCTCTAAGAATATACAAAGATGTTAGTATCACCAGACTTCTTAACAAGAAGCAGTATCTGTATAATTAAAATTTGAAAATAATATATGATCTATAATTGAATGTATTAATTAAAAATTGACTTATATTATCTTCCTGTAGAATGGGAGGGGTTTTAGTCAACTCTGTTTACTGTAAGAATTACAAATTTTGCAGTGAAAAAAATTAGGATTACTTTTCATCAGAGATTGTTAAGTGATTTTTGCCTGTTTTACAGTGTCTCTGGAAAAGAAAAGTGAATACATCATTACATTGTGCTTTTTCTTAATGTCATGCAACCATATTTTTCTCTTCTAGAAACCAGGTGATGAGGAAAAAACTCATTTTATTTTTTAAAAGAAGAAATCATGCAAGAAAACAAAGGGTGAGGTCCTATCCTTGTTAACTGAAATTTGTACAGCTTTCCCATTCATGCTTATTTAGGCATTCACTTTCCCACTAATGAGAATGGTTCTTGATTATATTGAAAATAAATGCTGATTTAGACAGTAACTGTACATGTAACTTAAATATAAATCTAATTGTAATATTTGATTATTACATATAATATCAAATTAATTTCATTGGTCATCTGTGTATAATACTTTGATGTAGCCAAAATAAAGGAAATGGTGAGTAGCTTAAAAGACAGTAAAGACAAATAGAATGATCTTCATTTAATTTCTTAAGCTTCCAAAGAATGTAGGTAAGTGTTAGTTTCTCCAGGCAGACATTACTGTTTCTTATGAGAAACTGGGTCAGCTATAGTTTGGCCTTCTCAAATTAAAATAGTTTCTTATATTTAATCATATTATTTGTTGGCCAAAAATTTTGTGGTTATAATCATAAAAGTTGAGATTCAGAAAATACAATGTCATTATTATATGAGCATACTAGTTTTATATATGAGCATACTAGTTTTATATACAAACTTGATACATTTAAATTTAGATGTTTAGTAGACAAAATATAAAATCCATAAAAATAAACTTTGTACTTTATGTTTAATGACCTTACACTTTAATATGTTGTAAAGCTCAAGAGTTAGCAAGTTTTATTTGTGTGAAATTTGTAATGTTCAACTTTGCCAGTTTACTCTTTTAGGGACTATTTTAAATTACTGGTTCTCAACTTTTGTATTGCTGAGAACACATAAATATTAAGTAAGAAATTAGCTCCTATATTTTTCCCTTATCCAGTCATTGTATTTTAATTGTTGGTACTTGCTAAATTAGCTCTCTAGTGATGTAAACACAGGAACATAGACTGTTTTCACAGTTTAGTGAGTCATTATACAGTTGTGTTTACTGATTTGTTTAATATGGGGTATGTACTCCGGCTTATGCATTCTACAAAGATCAGTAAAATAGCCAGATAGTTTACACCTTAAGAGATGCGTCAGCAACACTTGTCACACACGTAACTTAACAGTGAGAGCGTGCTGTAACGGACATCTAATGCAGCTACTAATCAAAGGGACATTACACAGGGAAACTAATTCCCTGCAAACTTGTACAAGCAGAGAGAACAAATGAAGTGAAGTAGGAGTATGGCTTGCTGTAGCTTGGACTGAGCTGGAGGGTGGGATGAGAAATGGATCTGCTAAGGGAAGCCAGGGCTGAGTCCTACACTGTCTTTGAGGTCACCTAGGAGATTTTGAATCAGATACTGATGGTACCTTTTAAGTTGGCAAACATAGCAGGTATAATGTTCAGGTTTGTATTTTAAGAATTTATATCTAACCACACATCAAGAATGCAAGAGAGAACCCTAATAAATCTCTGTTATTTTCATTTTGGTGAATGATGATGTTGGCCTGGATTACGGAGGTGTAGCAGTAAGGATGGAACAAAGTAAAGAACTCAGAAGGGATACTGGAGTTGAAAAAAGTGATCAGAAAGGGGTCATGATCTGAGTTTGAGAAACAAGTATTTTTTCCAGTGCCTCTTTCTTGAGTTGATGGATGTTGACAAGTTTTCCTGAGTCCTTCCTTGCTTTTCTCTATCCATGTATTATCAGATTTGTACTCAAGTCTGTATCTGTAATGAAAGGTTCTTCTTTTATGTTTAGAAAATGGAATCATAATTTATCTCATGCATTAATTCTTGATTTCATGTATTTCACTGGATTTCTTTTTTATGATAAAGTACAGTGATTTTCTGCCTTTTTAACCCTGTCAGAAATGATTATTATAGCATTTACTT
Organism: Hydrochoerus hydrochaeris; assembly: GCA_004027455.1. Taxonomy (NCBI): domain Eukaryota; kingdom Metazoa; phylum Chordata; class Mammalia; order Rodentia; family Hydrochaeridae; genus Hydrochoerus; species Hydrochoerus hydrochaeris. Next base: position 401,774 of record PVLA01001016.1, on the reverse strand, counting down.
ATAGTAGCAAAAACCTGCAGCATCCAGAACCTCCAACAATAGAAGAACAGTTAAATGTGCGTATTTTCTCTAATAGATTGGAAGGATAAACAACTAAATGCTCATATGGTTGCCTTTGGGTGATTGGACAAATTATGAACTTTCTAATCCCTCCCCTCTGTGGCTAATGAAGACATGTTATCAGAAAAATAAGAATAGTTGATCAACTAATAGTAATTACTCATCACTTAATTTGTGTATTCCAGATGTTTACTAAAAATGCAAGGCAAAATATGTCTTTATGTTGATTTTGGTTAGGATGCAGCTTTCCTTCTCATTCCTCTTTAGACCAAGAACTGCTTTTCATTCACAGTTGAGCCATAGGTCAAATGTACTTCCAACTTAACCTTAAGAAATACAATTTAAGAAGTGTTAGGTTTTTCAGAGTCACAGAGTTTAGTTATTAATTTGCTGCGGGTATTTAATAGGAACAAAAAATCTGCCAACGTTATGATCAGCTCATGGAGGCATGGGAGAAAAAAGTGGACAGAATAGAAAATAATCCCCGGAGGAAAGCTAAAGAAAGCAAAACAAGGGAGTACTATGAAAAACAGTTTCCAGAAATTCGAAAGCAAAGAGAACAGCAAGAAAGATTTCAGCGGTAAGTAGTTTGATGTTTGATAATTGTGATGGTTTCCTTGAAATCACATTTTTGTTGTTTCACAATATTCATTATTTCCTGAATTTGATTAATAGAAAAATTCACAAAGAACTTTTGAATTGAGTATAGAATTTCATTATCAACCAGTAAAGTGTATATCTTTGTAAATTTAATATTATGTGTAATCATTGAGTTGAATCAAACTATAAGTGAATGTTTTGAAATTAATTTTTCAGTTCTTCAAAAAAGTCATTTGCGGAAATGAATAGACTGGATTGTCCCTTAGTAATTAGCAACATAATCAAAAGCACTGAATTGATTGCCTATTAAGAATTTTTTTGCTTTTGGTAGGTATGGTAGTTTGTGATTCATTTTTACTTTTAGTGAACAAATGTTTTGCATATGTCTTAAAAGCTTTATTTTTCTTCATTGTTTATATAAAAGTCATATAAGTACCTTTATTTACAATTAAGATTTTATGAGGTATACTGGGTATATTTTTCACTTGTTTTTAAACTATTTTATTTCTTTTTCTAAGGCTGCTATCCAGTTCTCTACAATACTGACAACAGACTGTTAACACAGTGACACAGCATCAATAACAGTTTTTTCAGTACTTTTCCATAATTAGTTCTATCATTTGAACTTGGACATGTAACCTTGAAATCTCAGTTTTAGCATAAGCATATTACTTAAAAGTATTTATGCAATCTAGTATTTAAGGTTTCTTCTCTGCCTTTTTACTTGGTTAAAAAATCCTGTTCAAAAAGTAATCTGTAGTGATTTAATTGATGCATCTTCTTTATAAAAGATCTTTAAATATAGTTATGATTTCTCTTTCATATTTAGAGTTGGGCAAAGAGGAGCTGGTCTTTCAGCAACCATTGCTAGGAGTGAGCATGAGATTTCTGAAATTATTGATGGTCTCTCTGAACAGGAGGTAAGAAAATAAACTGATTTAATTCAGGTTGATTAAAAAATTATTATTAAAGCATTCAGTCTTTTAAGTCCAGGGTTTACTTGTATATAAATGAGGGAATTTTAGGTGTTAGATTTTGAATTATTCCAAAGACCATACCAAATCACTGAAGAATTTTAAATAAGGCAGGCCAGTGATCATTACTGGCATTTCACAAAGATGCCTTTGGCAGCAGGGAAACCTGGAGAGAGATGAGAAGACTGTTGTGATAAAACATAAGGATCCAGGTTCAGCATGGTGGTATATATCTACAATCCCAGCACTCCAGAAGTCTGAGGCAGGAGGATTGCAAACTCAAGTCCACCTTGGGCAACTTAGCAAGACTCCATATTAAAATAAAAAGTGCCAGGAGATGCTCCGCAGCGCAGAGACCCCAGGATCATTCCCCCACCCCTTCCCGCCTCAAACAGATACACATCAGGGAAACAGTGGTAGGGTGGTAGAGAAGGATAAGCAGGTACTGATAGGACAGAGTAATAGAAGGTAGAGTGGACAAGATGGTTGGAGTGTGACATGGGACAAGGAATGGAAAGAGACTTCCTGGCTTTCAGGTTCAAGCACTGAGCTGGTAGTACCAGTTTCTAAAGTTGTGAAGCAACTTTTTAGATGGCCTCATAGTGTTTAAAGTTTGTTTTCTAACCAGGCGAGCTTAGGAGAGAGGTAAACTGGAGAGTTAGAACTAGTCATCTGTATTCAGGCCAAATAGTTGCAGACATGGGTGGTAACATAAGTGAAAGGGCAAGCGAATGAGTATATGGATATTAAAACCAAATGCAAAGAAGATTCATTCTGATGAACAAGAATGCCATTTCATTAATTTCTAGGGAGAAGATACATTTTTTTTTTTATAGTGAGTAGGTTTAATTTATTTTTCAGGCATTTCTTTGCCTATGTCAAGAAGAGACTTAATAAAATTTGAAACAATTCACTATTAGAGACCAGGGTATACATTTGAAGAATATAACATCCAGCGCAACAGCAATGTTTCCACCCTTATGAAGCTTCCTTGTTACTTTCCCACAACAGAACTAATTAGTATCTGGTTAGTTTCATTGTACATTTATTTGTGTTCAGTAATTATATATGATCACCTTGAGTGTCATCTTCTTGAATGTAATTATTATACTTTTGGAGCTATCTTTGGATTTCCTGTTCCTAATGGTTAGTAGTACATTAATAAATAGTACAGTTAAGTCTAAGTTCAGACTGTCTATTGAGGTTGGTCCAAAAGGCATCTGCTATTTATTGATTTAAACTCATTTTGTTTTTATGATAATAGGTTTTCTTAAATATCTCAAAATTCTGAGTCTTGCTTATTTTGTTGTAGTCATTCCCTTAAGTAATAATCATAGATAATTATTACCCTTATATGTTTCAAAATAAATGCAAAGAACAGATAAATATGTAAATATTAGCTCCTAAGAATGGAAATATTTTGAGGACTTAAATATATACTTAACACTATTTGCAAAACTAAGGTAGATTTAATCTAAAATGATGAATGATTTAGAGATAATAAATTAAGTAAAGTATTTGCATGTATACTGTTTAGCAGATTTAAAAGTAAAAGGTAGAGCGGGTGTTTTAGCTCAGTGGCGTAAGTGCCTGCTTGGCAAACGTGAGGTCATGAGTTTGATCCCTGGCACACACAAAAAAGGTAAAAGGTACGCTGGACTTGGTGGTCCATACCTGTTAGGAGGATTACAGGTTTGATGCTAGGCTGGGCAATTTAATGAGACCTTAACTCAAAATAAATAGGGTGGGGGTGTGGCTTAGTCGTAGAATGCTTGCCTAGTATGTTCAAGGGCTTAGGTTCAATTTCTGTTACCACAAAAAGAACACAAAACAAAACCCTTAAAAAGCAGTGTCATGAATCCTTGTATTCCACCTTTCACTACTACTTAATTTGGCCAATAGTTTTTCTTTCTGTGGCTATTGTTAGTTTATGTTGTGGGATTAATTACATGTTTGCTTTTTGGAAAGGGTAAATTTTAGGTTTATAGCCACTACTTACAAAAAAGGTAAATTTTAGGTTTATAGCTACTACTTACAATTGCTGTGCTAAGTATTTCAGGTATATTATCACACTTAAACTCTGAAAATTCTATTAAGTAGAGACTGTTTGAAATGAAAAAAAAAAAAAGAAGGCAAGTACAGGTTAGACAATTTACCCAGGTCCGCAAACTGGTAAGTAATGGAACAAGATGTCCAACCCAGGTAGCCTGACTCTGGGATCCTGTGTTCTTTCCCATGTCTATATTCAGTCAGGTGCATTCTTCTGGCAGATATAAACAACCTCCCTGTTAGGTGCGTGCCAGACTTTGTTCCGGGAATTGGGAATACAACAGTAAAGTAAATAAACCATCAAATTAATCAGTTTGTTTATTTTGGTTTTTTGAGACAGGGTCTCACTATGTAGTTCTAGATAGCCTTGAACTCACTGTGTATTCCAGGCTGCTGCTGGGGATGGTCTTGTCTCAGCCTCCTGAGTGCTAGGAGGGTTACAAGCATGCACAATATGCCTGGCTTCCTGACTGTTTTTTTTTTTTTTTTTTTGTGGCCTATGGCAGGGGTAGAGTGGGGTGGGAGTTGCCGGGAATAGAACTCAGGGCCTTGTGCTTGCCTAGGCTGTGTTTTAAAAACATGTTTTCCATGAGATTTCCTCCCGGACAAGGCCTACTTGTGCAGTTTGTCATTTTATTGCATCTATGGTGGAATTCTGTCAGTTTTTGATGTGGCACACTATTAGGACTTCATGATCAAATAAAAGTGTATCGTGTTCTTAAAATTTATTTCAGAATTCTTGTCACATTAGCCATGGAAGAGATGAAAAACTGTGTAGAGTATGAGTTCTATGAGCTACCTTAAGTCTCAGATTGTTCTTTTTTCCCCTAGTCAGATTTTATTGGTACCTCAGATTGTTGTTGTACCAATCCAAGGAGACTTTTTCAAGGTGATTTTTCCTTCCTTTTTAACTTTTGATATTCTGCTTTCCCAAGGAGATGATCTAGTGTTTGTTGGTCCTTTGATGTATGTAACTTTTTAGAGACAATTTTACTGTAGCATTTCTGTGCATTATTTAATGTCAAGGTCTCACCCTTTTCTGTAACTGCTTTGTGAGTTATTTAATAGCCTTTGAATGCATCACAGATTTACTTCTGTCTGGGCTGTGTGAGATGAATTTCTTTTGGAACATATTAACATTGTTGTCTTGGAAAATTATCTCTCAAACTGTAAATACATAATATACGTCATAATACATAGTATCAGAGCAAGTAAGAGTTTTCATTTCTCTTACAGCAGTTTACTCAGGAGCTTTAAACCATAACTATTCTTAATATATTGCTTTTTAAATCATCTTTAAAATGTATGATTGAGAGGAAACCTATCTCTTGAAATTTGTAGCCATAATACCTGCACTGACTAAATTTTGTGTTAAGTTTCTTTGCTTATTTTTCTATAAATATTCATAGAGAACATCTGCAAGCATTCCAAACAGTTTTATCCCTTGAGGTGATTTTAAGCTTATGGGTCTGCCTTCAGTACTGATGTTCAAACTGTTTGAGAGTACCCCACAAAATTAGAGACTTTGGAGGTTGGTGGAATACATCAATGGTAGACTATTTACCTAGCATGCATAAGGCCCTCAGTTCAATCTCCAGTACTACCCCCCTCCAAAAAAAAATTAGACTTTATAAGGACTTGACTAGCGGCAGTATCTACCTATATGTGGAAAATTTTAGAAAACTTTGTATTTGGACAAATATTTGTAATTCTGATGTTTTTTAAAAATGAAAGCTAATGATTTTAAATATCCTAAGTTAAATTTGGGAAAAAATAAGTTGTATATAGTTGGGGATGGTGGTGCTTACCTGTAATACCAGCAATGGGAAGGTTGGGGCAGGAGGATCACCATGAGTTTAAGGCCAGCCCAGGCTACATAGTGAGACCTTGTCTCAAAACAAAAACATACCTTGTATACATGTAACAGACTTTTGACTGAAACCAGATTAAATTCTAAGGATAGTGGTCTTAAAAGTTTAAAAAGTTAAAGCCAGCTGTGGGGAGAGCACACCTATAATCCCAGCACATGGGAGGCTTAGGCAGGAGGATTGCCATGAGTTTGAGGGCAGCCTGGGCTACACAGTGAACTCAAGACCAACCTGAACTACATAGCAAGACCCTGTCTCAAAATATGAAACCTAGAAGATAGTGTTAAATTTTTAGTGAAAGGTTTATATAAAATTAGCAAAAAGTATGTAGTATGTGGGCTTAGGTAATTTAAGATCAGTGACTTAAAGATTCTGATACCTGGTTGCTTATATTTTATTTGTTCTCTAAAATGATTGTTGTTGACACTAGTTTCTAAATGACACTGTATGATAATAAATACTTCAAAAAGTCATTACTTTAATGAACTTGATGTCGTTTTGTATCTTCGAGAACTAAAATATCTTCTAAGTACCTTATTTACTGAAGTAACAAACTTTTACCAAAGTATAGTTATAAGACAAACATATAATCTCTGCATCTGTCATTTAGTGAATGATGTGTGTAATTACTGTTTGTTAGGTACTATTGTCATTAAGCCATGTTTTTAAATGTTTGTAGGAGAGTTATTCTATGACCTTTTAAAGTTTGTAGTTTAATTGTATTATAAGTAAACTGCTTTTTTTTTTTTTTTTTTCAGAATAATGAGAAACAGATGCGGCAACTCTCTGTGATCCCACCTATGATGTTTGATGCAGAACAAAGACGGGTCAAGTTCATTAACATGAATGGGCTTATGGAGGACCCTATGAAGGTTTATAAAGACAGGCAGTTCATGAATGTTTGGACTGACCATGAGAAGGAGATCTTTAAGGACAAGTAATTTAAATTTTAAATTATTCTCTAGTAGCTGATTATATAAATGTAAAAGTGTATGGCATTTTCTTGCAAATTGAACTGTTTCCTCATTGTCGACTTGGTCCCATTTTGACATTGAAGTGGATATTATGAAAACTAGAATATTTTGATCTTCCCATAAACCTATAGGTGGGAAAATAGGTAACAAGAATTGAAGAAACAGTAATTCTAAGACAGTTTCCCAAATTTGGAAGCTGTGAATATCACATTGGGGAGTTGCTTTTGTTTTTCTGACAGCACTAGGGATTAAACCCAGGGTTTTTGCAATGAACTATATCCCAAACCCTTTTTCTTTTTTATTGTGAGACATGGACTCACTGAGTTGTCCAAGTTGCAACTAAACTTCTGTCCTCCTGCCTCAGCCTTCTACTATACAGGGATTATAGGCTTGCACCACCACACTTGGTTTGTGAAGCTTTTTTAAAATACAGATTTCTCTGCCTTACCATAGATCAGTCTAATTCGTGCCTAATAGATGGTTCCTAGACTTTTACCCTTTAAAAGTCTAATGATTCTGCAGTTGTTACTCAAATTGATAAGAGAGAAATCACTGAAAATTAGTCTACATATTTCTTTCCTGAGGTTTTCTTCTTAAATTATTAAAATGTGCATACATATGGTTTTATTTTTGTTTTACTTAGGTTTATCCAGCATCCTAAAAACTTTGGACTGATTGCATCATACTTGGAAAGAAAGGTAAGAAATGGTTTTCATTGAGAATATCTTCAGGTTTGTGATGATGTTATTTCAGAATTTTTGTGCTGCCATACCTGGCTGGCTTTAGTACTTTTGAACAAAATATTTAGAAGAACACTTCGAATATTTGCATATATGAGGTATGAAACAGAATTTACTTATAAATTAATAATAAAATATTTGAGTGGTTCTGATTGCTTTTTATATCTTTAAAATAACTTGGATTAAGACAACTATAACTGTCTGCAGTTACTATGTGTATTTTTGCAGCCCACATGTGCCCTAAAATACTGCCATATATGCTCTTTAATTTGTATTTGGGAATGTTAGAAATTTGCCTTGAAAGTATTTTATTTACATTTTTAAAATTTTTATTGAATTATGAGAAATGAACTCTTTCCTTTACAGAGTGTCCCTGATTGTGTTTTATATTACTATTTAACCAAGAAAAATGAGAATTATAAAGCCCTAGTCAGAAGGAATTATGGAAAGCGCAGAGGCAGAAACCAGGTATGTTTCATGACTGTCTGGGTGATATTAATGGAGTAGCAAGACAAAAAAATGTTAGTACAAGAGCCTAGAACTTAATGTATATTTTAGAGGTTACTGTCTTTAAGTATTTTGAATACTATAAGTATTTTGAAATGTTTTATTTTTCATATATTTTGTTACTAGTATGATACATTAATTTGAAAAGTTTTCTATTTTCCTGTTATCTGAATCTGTATTTCAACATCAATAATAATCATGATTAAATAAGAGGCCCATTTGTCACCTTACCTAATATTAACATCTTTAAGCAATTCTTTTGTCTAAGCAGGGGACAGGTGAAGTAAGAGAGGGAAAGATAGCTTGATAACTGGAGTAGATGATTGTTTACTGAAATGCTGGGAACCTAATCTTATTTCATATTAGCTTTATTTGGGGAAGTTTAGATAGTTTAAACTGTAAACAGTTTACCTAAAAGGGCAGTGTTTCACAAGTATGTTTTTACAGTCACAGATCACTGCTTTCAAAACTTTGGCCCCAGAATAGCCAGTCAGCAGCTATTACAGCTCATGTGTGTATTTCTAGTGGGGCTGTTGCAGTGATGTTTTTGCCTACTGCTTTCCTCACCCAGATAGACAATGCAGTGTGGACTTTCATTCATGAGCTCTAATAGTTGCTGGCTATCAGCATTCCTCTGTCTCTTCTGGTTGCCTGCACAGCTCACTCTTCAGTATAGTAGCATCTTAGTCCTTTTCTTGCCTTGTGAGGCCTGGTGAGCAGACAGAGCTTTTTTTGACTTAGTTCTCTAATATTCAGAATTAAAACCTTATGTTTTCTGGGTATCTCCTATAGAATACTACCATCTCACAAGATGTGTTTACATACTCTTTGGAAACAGTATGTCTTTGTTGAAAAAAGTGCAGGTAGTATTTAATGAATTAGTTGTGCGAAATGCTGATAGAGGCTGAGCAGGCTGAAACTCTTAAACATGCATTTTAGTAGATTGATGAGAGGGCTACAAATACCATTATACCTAGTTGAAAAAGATGATTAGATGGTGAGGAAATGGCCATAAATAGATGTACTCATTATAAAAATTGTAAACGGGAATAGTGAAATGGCTTGGTAGGCTGATAAGAATCAAAGGGGAGAGAAAAGCACTTGCTTGTACTCTGAATAATACCATGGAGACATATGTGATTGTGGAACTCCATAAAGATTCACTGACTGAATAGGATTGAATTGAATATTGGCAGTGAGATAGGAAGTACCGTTCCACCAGTGATGGAAGTATTGCCAGGACTTTTCTTCCTGCTTCCTCCAAAGAATGTTGTGTTGAAATCCTCTATGCTTCTTTAGCCCAATACTCTGGGACTCTCTTAAACAAGGTTCAGCTGCACGTGTTTTGTTTTGTTTTTTTAGCTAAACATTTTTAATAGTTGACTTATTTATTACAAAATAATATAACTTTGTTATATTATTGTATTATATTATTGTAGTAGTTTTAGGAATTATATGTTATATTTAAATTTTTTCAGTTCTACACAAGGGACTAAGGTGGTACTAATATATCTTATCTTTGCCAGATGTGGAGAAAACTCCACACGATGTTTTGTATGGCAAGGAGTCTTTTTCATTCTGAGACACTTGTTTTCCATGTCCACGTTCTCTGGGATGTTTCACTTCTCACTTTGGCACAATTCCCCATTAGTGTTCTCATCTCACGTTCATTTCATTTCAGTAGTAACCTCAGCACCGCTCCAGAATGTATTTGCATTAATGAGATTTGCCACATTCACCCATCCTCTGATCTGAGGGGATCTTAGGATACTTCTCCAGTACTTGTAGGCTCAGTTTTGGTCTGATCAGCCCTTTCAGCAACTTAGTCCTGCTCTCATTAACTTTATGATTATTACCTTGTATATTTCCCCTCTAGTTTGTACTTTTTTTGGCTCTTTCACTGGGGATCTGGGAGAAGAGAGAATTAAATAATGGACTGAGGCAACCATCTCAGATAGAAGAATCTTGTCTCCATTTCTTAATTGCTTGTATACTTCATTCCATTTATTTCTGTCAAAATGGATGGGTGACTTTTCAGAAATTAGATGTTAGTTTAAGAGCTTTCTTAGGTATAACTGAATCTCTTAAAAAAAATCCAAGTGACCAGTGAGAAGAGACAGGTGACCTTCTCAGTACAAGAGTAATATCAGATATCTCTGTCTGCTCTGTTGAGAATAGATTTCAAAGAGGCAAGGGAAAAGGGAGAGACTAATTAGGAGGTTATTTTAATAGTCCCAGTGGATAAGGCTTGAAGGAGGCCAGAGTGGGCAGTGACAAGGAATGCTCAGTTTCTTGTTATGTGCATGTGTGTGTCTATATGTATGTGTTTTTGTGGTTTCAAGGATCAGCTCAAGGCCTTATGTGTGCTAGGTTAGTGCTCTACCACTGAGCTGCACCTTTATCCTCTGGATGTGTATTTTTGAGAGTGAATGCAACAGGTTTTGCTGATGGCTTTATTGTGGGGATGAAAGGATAATAATTTAGGATAATGTGTAGTTTCGACTTATAAAATTACCATTTGCTATGATAGGTTCCATGTTATCTGGTGAAGGGAAGAGGCAAGAGTGTGACAGATTATGAGGGATTAGCTTGGATCAAACTGAAAGTTTGAAATAGGAAGGGAAAACTTTTGAAATAAACAGAACAAAGGAATTGATTTTTGCCAAATTCAGTGTATGTAGACATTTATGGTTGGATGATTTGCTAGGAGATGAATAAGATTGGGTCCTTGTTCTTTTTTTTGGCGGGGGGGTTCCAGGGATTGAGCTCATGACCTTGCACTGCCAGGCAGGTGTCTATGCCATTGAACTAAATCCCCAGCCCTGGGTCTTTGTTCTTGATAAAATGATAGTATAGTAGAATCCAAGGAAGGTCTCACAGGAGATAAAGAAATCTGAGCTCAATCTCAGGGAGTATATGGGAGTTTGTCAGGCAAGGAATAGCAGACTAAGGTGTTCCAGGCAAGGGCATGAAAGTGTTAGACATGTTCAAGTGAGTTGGGAGCAGCAGACAAGAGTATAAGAAGGATGGGTTGAAGGTAAGCATTCACTGGTCAGTCGGGTTTGTTGTAAGGTGACCTGTAGGTCTGTTCTCATTAGGTTATGTAGCCTTTATTTCTCAGTTAAGTCGGGATAGTATACAGTGCAAACTGATTTTCCTTTGTGTCATAATTTTAGTGAACATGACATCAAATATAACAAGATCCATAGTTTGACTGACCATTCACTTTCCTCACTGTTCTTTTTTCTGGGCTTTGTCCACATAGATTTATATGTTGTGTCATTTCAGTGTAGGGTGAGTGTTTTGTTTCATCTCACTTTACTATTTATTGCTTTAATGTTTTTTATATTGCTTCAGTCTTAGTAACAACCACAGCTGTCAACCACTTATTAAATAGACATTTCTCCTAAAAGTATAAAAGAGTGAGTGTTCCTTGTAGCATCTATAGTGATGAAAAATTTGAAGCATACTAACAAGTGTCTGTTATTAGGAGGCTAAAATTTGTATATGGCTTATCAAAGTTGAAGGTAGATTTTGAGTGCTTGTATGGTAAGAATAGATGGGAATTACAAAAAGAGAGCACCAATTTCACATTTCCATGGGGAATCTTAGTGTTTTCAACTGTTGGATAGTCTAAATGTTGAGAGAGAGAGAGAGAGAGAGAGAGACCTTTTAAGTGCTATAGTAAAAAGTGCTGGGTGGATTTATTTATTTATTTTCATTTTTATTTATTTATTTTTTTGAGACAGGGTTTCACTATACTGTTCAAACTGGCCTTGAACTCACTTTGTACCCTGGTCTCAAACTCAGTGACCCTCTTGTCTAAGCCTCCTGAGCACTGGGATTATAGGCTTGCATCATCACGCCTAGCCTGGACTGATTTTTAATAAATGACTACCAGTTACATCGTAAATTATTAACATTAATCATTTCAGAATTTAGATTGATACTATAATTTATTATCACAGTTTGAGAAGCTGTTTCTGTTGTTACCTTTATATCTCACAAATGATGGTTTATTCTAGCAGCAGATTGCCCGACCTTCACAAGAAGAAAAAGTAGAAGAAAAAGAAGAAGATAAAGCAGAAAAAACAGACAAAAAAGAAGAGGAAAAGAAAGAAGAAGAAGAAAAGGATGAGAAGGAGGACTCTAAGTGAGTTAAATAATTGGAGTTAAACAAGTCAAATGTTATAATTATGGAGCTGAATGTGGTAAGGTGTGAAATATTAGAAAAAGGAATCAATGGGATATGAATTTTCACCATCTAATAGTTATTTAGTATTATTAAGAAATGGAGTATTCCAGCACATGTAACTTCTGGTTTACTTTAAAAATTTATTTTGCAGGCAAGAGTTACTACTTTCAGGGGCTGAGGATATAGCTCAGTGGCATAAGCTCCTGCTGGCAAGCAAAAGGTCCACAGTTTAATTCCTGGTTTACCCCCCCTCCCCCCAATTTACTACTTTCAGAGGGATGGGCTACAGTAATAGATACTCAGTACTAAGATATATTTTATAATTTGATCTTTGAGGTGTAAGATGCCCTGGCCCCTTTTTAGCCAGAGATAGCATGCATCTGAGACTATGTAAATGCTAAGTGAGGAATAATTTTCACTGATATAATATATTCCAAGTTTTTTTTTAGTTGATCATATAAAATAGTTCCTGATTTTCTTTGCTGATGTTGCTATTTTCCTGGTAATGAAAGAAATTCTTAAAGTATAGAAAATCAGGAAAAGATAGGAATATAATGAAAACTACCTTATTTTGTCAATCAACTGTTATATTGATGCTTTTGTGCACATCTAGAGGCAGAGTGGCATGGAGGCTTTAGGAGCTGTTTGGCAGCTATCTTTTCCTTCTCCTTCCCCTTCACTCCTGATTCCCCCCCCCGCCCCCCCCCGCTTTTTCCCTTCCTTGGGATTGAACCTAAGATCTTTGCCCTGAGCTACATTTCCAAGCTCTTTTTTTAAAATTAATTTTTTTGTTTTTTTGAGACACAGTCTTGCTGTGTAGCTCAGGCTGGCCTTGGACTCAAACCTGGCCTCAAACTTGTGCCAATCTTTCTGTCTCAGCCTCCTGAGTGCTAAGACTACAGGCATGCGCTACTAAACCTGGCTTTTTGTTTGTTTGTTTGATTTTTGGTACTGGGGATTGAACTCACGACACTGAGCTAAATCCCTGGTCCCTATCCCTAGCTTCTTAAAATTTGTATTTTGATGCAGGCTACACTAAGTTGCCCAGTCTGGGTTTGAACTTGAGAACCTTGTTGCCTCAGCCTCCCAGGGTGCTGGGATTAAAGGCACACACACCCACACACAGCTATGTGTGACTTCTTTTATTTAGCATAAATGCCTTTAAGATTCATTCAGGTTGTTGCATGTATCTAGAATTTGTTGTTTTAAAATATTGGAGCTGAATGTATTATTTAAGATTTTTAGATTATAAACAATTCAAGTTGCCTAAGTCACTTGACATAGTTTTAGGAGAGTAATATATTTGTGTTTTTGTAGTTTTACCCTTTACAAAAATACCTGTAAGGAAACAAAACTAATTGTCTTTTTTTAAGGTAGACATTTGTCATACCACATAAGCAGTGTTTCTGCTTGTGAGAACCTGCTATATCTTTCTCCCTGTTTTTGAAAACTATATTTTAAGTTTTTCTTAAAATTCTTTAATTATTTAACAAGTATTTTATTTATTAGTCGAGTGAGGTAGGTTTAAGTGAGGATGCAAAAATTACATAAGATATATACTATTTCTTGGTAGTTTATGAACTTATAGGGGAAAACTAGGCAAAGTGTAAGTAGTATTTTTAAAGAAGAAAAAAACTTTGAAAATAAATGAGTAGAACCAATATGTGTTGGAAGATTGATAATGGTTGAGTGTATTGCGACAGAGCTCATGATTAATATGGTACAGTAGGGAGAATAACATGAATAGCTATGCTATGTTGAGAACTGGTAGGTAATAATTTCATTAGACTGGAACATAGTGTGCCTGAGAATAAAAGTGGAAGGTGGTGGGGGGAAAGGAAGGAGGGAGGAACACCCTTCCCGGCCATGTGTCCAATGGCTTACTTCCTCTCAATAGACTTTAGCTCCCAAATCAGTTTAGCTATAAACTCATCAATAGACTAATCCACCGATGAGTATCACTCCCCCATGATCCAGTTATCTCTCAGAATTCCTACCTATGAGCACATGAGGCTGTGGGGGGCACATCTAGGTATTTATAAATCATAACAGGGAGAAAGTTAAAGATGGTGTCAGATTTGTAAACCTGAGTGTTTATGAACCCTGTTGGACTATTAAAAGATTAGAGAATGAGGTGGAGCAAGAAGCAGAATGATGAGTGTGACCATGGTTTTACATATATTGTTTTGTATGGATGGGAAATTTAGGTGGCTCTTCTACCAGCTGGTTGGAAAGAGAAATCTGGGTCTTAAGAAAGGTCCCTTTTGTTTGTTTTCTTTTTAAAGGTTAATCTTTTTTTTTTTTTTTTTTTAAGTACGTTTGCAGTACAGAATGATTACGCTCTTTATGGGGAGCTAGTACATGTATATATAACAGATGTAATTATTTTTATAGTCTTTAAGAAAGCGAATCCAAAGATAGATTGGGTATCATGTGGTAGAACCTTGTGACGGGTACCTCACAGAGCTCCAAGGCCTCCAAGTAGAGCCTGAGGAGATTTATAAAGGATGGACGGTTATCAGTAGGAATATTTCAGAAGCTAAGCATATGAGGAAGAATTATCCAGTGTCACTTGTAGCAGGAAATGTGAGAACTGAGAAAATATCATTTCATTTTTCAGTTTGTAAGTCATTGGTAACTTGACAAATCTTTTATTTTTAAGTACACTGGTGATGAAATTGACAAAATATCTTTAACAGGAGCTGTAAAATAAAAGTCAGTGCAATAAGGATTAAAGAAGTAAAGCAGAAGAACTACATTGTACCTTTAATTTAGGACTGAAGGGGAAGGAATCATTCTTGAAATGTTTTGGGGAAAATTTATAAGTTGGTAATCCACAATAGGTCTTTATTTAAAGTAGATACATTTTGAAAATAGTCATTGTCTTTCATTAAGCAGGGAGACTGAGTCATGATGATTACCAGCTATCCAGTTGGAAAAATGTATCTTACATACCTTATTCCTAAATGTAACAACCAGAAGAAATACTAGAGAATGGACTTCTAGAATTTCTTGTAGTATCATTACTATTAATAGTGATTACCATTTATTGAGTTTTCCCTAAGCACCTGAGACTATGATAAGTACTTTATAGCTGGAGAGAAGTTTAGCCTTAGTATTAGCAAACCTGTATGCCCTGGCACTGTTGCAGGCAATTTTATATAAAACTAACTCCTTTATTCTGTGTAGCAGCTCCAAAAAATATACTATTATTATCCTCATTTACAGATGAGGAATTTGAAGCTCAGAGAAGGGAGGCAGCTTTTCCAGGGTCATGACTGGTAAATACAGAGCTCTAGTACAAACCTAGGCAGCCTGGCCCTGAAGATCATTCTCTTAACCATGAACTCATACTTCCTTGTTTGCCTATAGGGGTCCAGAATATTGAGTCCAGTTTTAAAACAATATTATGGATTATTACTACAGAATAGGCAGCTTTTAAGAAGATTGTTTCAACTTCATTTTACAGATATGACAGTGTAGAGCAAAGACAGAAAACCCAAGACACTGTCTTTTGGTGTAGCCCACTGCCTCTGGATGGCAAATCTAGTGGATCTTTTGTTTTCATTTGTGATTTCTTCCTGTAACATTCAGGGGTTTTTTTTTTTTTTAAGTCTATTAATATGTAATTTTGGTCTTGTGAAATATCTTAATGTGAGCCAGGTATGAGGGCACATGCCTGCAATCCAGGCTGTTCTGCAGTCTCCGCTCTTTGGAGAGCACTAGGATTACAAGTCTGAGGCAAGCCTGGGCAACTTAGTGAATGCTGTCTCAAAGTTAAAACAACAACAACAAACATACCCCGAAAAGGCTGAAAGTATAATTTAGCACTCTTTGGGTTCAATCTCCAGTACTGCTACTCCCAAATAATAATAATTTGAGCTATGCAAAGCTATTCTAGATTATGGCCTGAGAGAATTTTTCATGAAAATTTTTCTAGTTTCGTCAAAGATTTATTCACTTTCTACTTTTTTTTGGTCTTTTTGAAACTGGGTCTCACTATGGAGCTCACTATGGAGCTCAGGCTGGCCTTGAACTCACTTTGTAGCCCAAGCTGCTCTGGAAGTCACAGCAATTGTTGTGTCTCAGCCTTCCAAGAGCTGGAATTACAGGCGTGCACCACCATGCCCAGCTTCACTTTCTACTTAATGTTCAAAACTATAGTTTTCTTTAAAAAAAAGTTGTTAGTGCATGTGTATATTACATATTTACATGCTTGAGGGAGGTTGGTATGTATATACAACACCTCTTTATTTTATTTTTTATTTTATTTATTTATTTATTTTTTGGTACCAGGGATTGAACTCATGACCTCGTGCTTGCTAGACAGGCACGTATGCCACTGAGCTAAATCCCCAGCCCTTAATTCTTGTATATTTACTTTTAAATCAGACATATTCATTTCTTTTTGTTTCCAGAGAAAATACCAAGGAAAAGGATAAGACAGAAGGTACAACAGAGGAAACTGAAGAGAGAGAGCAGGCCACACCCAGGGGGCGTAAAACCGCTAACAGTCAGGGACGCAGAAAGGGCCGAATCACCAGGTCCATGACAAATGAAGCTGCAGCTGCCAGTGCTGCAGCCGCAGCAGCCACTGAGGAACCTCCACCACCTCTGCCACCGCCACCAGAACCTGGTAAGTGGGAAGAGTTCAGAATGAACAGGCTGTAATTTCCTTGGGGTTCTGTTTCAATGCTAGAGTAGGACAGAAACTTCTAATATTGACAACCTGGAAGTAATTCTGAAGTCTGGTTTTTAAATTTTTAAACTTGAACATCAAAGTCTTTTGGAAAAAAAAAAAATCAGTCTTAATCTTAGTACCCTATACAGCTATTTTTCTTTTTTGGCTAGCTGTAATCCTAATATGCATGCCACTTTGTTTCTGATGTTTTTACTTGGTATGTATCATAAATATTTTCTAGTTTTTAAGGAGTCTCCAGTTGTATTTTTTAAAATGTCTGTGCAGTGTTGGCATTTTGGTTCCAAGGTGTGATTTATTTAACCAATTCCCAGTTACTGCTAGAGGGTCAAACTGTCTTCTTCCCTTTAAGACACCACTGCAATGAAAAAACAAAACAAAACTAAGAACAAAAAGCATATGCACATAGCATTTTCTTTCTAGGCAAAGTTTTACTCTAGGTATCAGAATCTGAGCATAATTTTCTTTCTAATGAAGTGTTCTATTAGTCTAGTCTGTTAATGTTAAGTACCACCCCAAGTGGTTTCAGTGGCACTAGCTTTATCATATCATGAAGTATTGAGAGACAACACACTAAAAAAAGAAAGAAATAGGCAACACACAGTAGGAAGGACAAGAATGATGTGGGGGGAACTAAGAGAAGGAGATGAAATGTCCATGATGGTTCTTGTTTCAGTTTTACCTTGATTGGCTTACAAAGGAGGTACCTTGCAAAGATTTCAAAGTAGAGGATTTCTCTGATTAGGTTTGTGCTTTAGAAAGGTAACTTTGGTGGCAGTTGTGGAGGCCAGTTGAGAGAGCTAAAGGCTAGATGCAGGAGGACATTGTGTTTATGGGGGGATGGATTCAGGAGATTAGAGTTGACACATATCACTGGATGTGAGTAGTAAATGACAAGGAGAATTTTTACAAATCGGTCTACAGAGGCTTAATAATTCAAGCGAGTAGGTGGGTGGTGGTACTGTTGCAATGGGTGGGCTATTGCAGGAGTGCAACACAGACCTGATATTTTCAGGTTTTTTTATAAAGCAAAATCACAGTACATGATCCATTTATGCCTACTGAATTCAGACACTGAGGAATGAATAAAGCGAGGTTAGAGAAGAGAAGCGGGGACTATGCCTGGGCAGGAAGTTTTTACTTCCATACTCGGGAGCAAGGAATAGAGAACTGCTAAGTGGGAAGGTACTGGGTGAAGTGGGACTTTTTCAAACCCAGCTAAAGGCATTCAAACATATAGTTGTGGATGGAGCTTTTGAGAACACCGAGAAGTACAGAATTTGCATGTCTAGCTGGTAAGTAGACATTGAGAACATCCAGTTTCCACAGTTTCTTTTGCCAAATGCTGTAAACAGACTTTACACCACATAAGTAAGGATAACATATTCACCTGAGTCAAGGATTTAACTTCATTTTTCCTTGCTTAACTGGATTTTTCTATTTCAGTTTCTACAGAGCCTGTGGAGACCTCTAGATGGACAGAAGAAGAAATGGAAGTTGCTAAAAAAGGTATATTATAGTACTATAATTTGAACTTCTAGGGTTTGCTTTTGTTTTATTAGAATGCTTAGTAATGAATGAGAAGGAACTATTTTTTTAACTGAAAAAAATAAAAAAGTTCTTCCAAAAAGGTGAATAGAATCGTAAAATAAAGAGTTTTTGATGATGTGATACCCAGTAAGGCATTTCTGCTTACTGGGTTTTAAGATTCTTGATATAGTTTCATTTTGAGTATTATTAGAAATAAATAGCTATTTTCACTATTTGAGAGTAGTTGTGAGTGTATGCTATTGAAGTTTTTGAACAAATTTTGATATAAAGTATTTCTGTTATTTTAGAATTAAATAAAATAATAACTACTTTCTCAATTTGGATTTGGTTAAATCTTTGATTATGAACCACAAAAGATTGCACTGTGAGTCAGAGGAGGGAATATGTTTTTTATATGGGCAGACAAAGGTTTGAATTCTGTTTTTGCTACTTTCATAGCTGTGTGGTCTTCATCTTACACTGGAACTTTATAGATCTTCTGTTTGTCTCTCTTTGCTTATTAATGTAATATAACTTGAAATTGAATTAGAATTTCTAATCGCATTAACAGTGATTAATTTTAAGAAGGCTAAACTCTTTGGTGGTTGTATTAGTAATTTTCTCATTGCTTTGACAAAATACTTGTTACCTGGAATTTAAAGGAGAGGCTATTTTATTTTGTCACATGGCTTTAGAGCATTCAGTTCCTGGTTGGTGGGCTGCAAGGCAGAAATAGCGAATTGGAAGGGCATGGCAATGGAGGGCTGTTCAACCCATAGCAGCCAGAAAGCACACAGCACAAAAGAAGCAAGGAAGTGGAGAAAAGAATACACTTCCAGCTCATGCACTAGTGACCCACCCTTCAACCCTGCACTACCTTTATAATAAATAGCACATGCACTGTTGATGAGCATGAGTATAGCACTTCCTTCGTCTATTCCCTTACCAACTTGAGGTTTTACGGGGACATTTTAGATCTAAACCATAACAATTGTTAAACATTTACCTTCTAGTTCTAAATAGAAGTTATTTATGTAGCTTGACTTTTCAGTAACACATTTTATTCACATTTTAAAAAAACTCATAGCAGATAATAAATGATACATCTTAGAACCATATATGAGTTAACCTTACAAAAAATAAAACAGTTAAAACTATTCTGTTTTGAAAGTATTTTCATTTAAACTATTTGCCATGACTGGCAAATACTAAATTTATATGGTTTCAAAAAAATTAACAGGCATTCTCATTTCATCATCAAACTGGCATGGTAAAATATGGAAAAATTAGCTGTACATACAATTATATTTTAATGCAAATATAGTTATGCATGTATGTTTACATTCAACATTCTTTTAGCCTGTTATTCATATATCAGATAAGATTTGATAGTCATCTTTTCATTTTCATTATTGAAGAAGCTACTTGTATTAACCTGTAATAGCTGATGTTTGGTTATAAATTGTTAAATTTGTACTGAGGATTCCTGCTTGGGTACTCCTGTATGTAAGGTATGTTCTAAGCTCTCTACATATGTACATATGCCTTTATAATCTTGGCATATGTGTATGTGTGCTTGCATATATGTATTGATTAGATGTATGGTAAATTACATAGGTTTCTGTAATAACATGAGATTGTTTTAAATATTAGTTAAATTATTCTGAGGTCATTACTTGAATGTGAATTGACTGACCAATGCTGATTGTAAGTGAAGTTTTGTATCTCTTAGGTCTTTGTGTTAATCATTTATATATTTATTTTTTATTAGTATATGTTGAAATGCATTATGTTCACATTTATTGTAGGTAGTAAGTACACGTACTTATCAAGTCTTAATTCTTTTTATCTCCCCCCACTTGTAAATACCTTTCCTAATTTGTGAAAGATCTATCTCCATGTTTCCTGTTGTCTTTTATTTTGTTCTTTACATTGCTTGTATTTTGCATTTTCCCATATAATAGAAACCATGCAATATATAATCTTTTGTGTCTAATTTACTTCACATAACGTTATGTCTCAAGGTGTATCTATTTACAACAAATGACTCAAGTTTATCCTTCTTTATGTCAGAGTAATGCTCCATTGTGGACAAATACATATTTATTCATTGATCTGTTGATTGGATATATAAGCCACTTCCAAGATTCACCTGTTAAGAATTATTTGCTACTTGTAGACGTGGATATTCATGTACCTGTAATATGGTGTCTTTAACTCTTTTGAGAAGGTACTTATAGCAAGATTTGATATTTGAGCTATTAACTTTGCACCCAGAATTATCCTAGCTCCATAGGATATGTAGCAAGGTTATGGACTAGCCTTTTCATTCATGAACATGTTTAAAATTTGTGGTGAAAAATACAGAGCTAAAATAAGTTTTGTGTCAGTAAATATTCCAGTAAGTGTTGGGATATATCAACAAGTAATTAAAATCACAATCATCGTTAATTTTTATGAAAACAGTGATTAAATTGATTTATTTTCTCTTATTTGCTTAAGCAGCTGACTATTCAACTAATGCTTGATCTGTTTTACAAATGCAGGCCTGGTAGAACATGGTCGTAACTGGGCAGCAATTGCCAAAATGGTGGGAACTAAAAGTGAAGCTCAGTGTAAAAACTTCTATTTTAACTATAAAAGGCGGCACAATCTTGACAACCTCTTACAGCAGCATAAACAGAAAGTGAGTATAACAGTGGTGGTGAATCTTTTGGTTTTTACTTTGAGTGTTTTTAAGATTAGAGCTTGATTTTAAAAGAAGCTTTTGTTGTATCTTATATTTTTATTTGTGTATTTACTTATAAGAGGTATGCCAGATTTTCAATACAAGCTGACTGTTTCTCTTTTTGGTTCTGAAGGAGAAACTTTCTGTTTGTAGTAATGGGAATCAGTTCTTTTCAATTGCTATAGACTGGATTTGAAAAACATGTTTTCAAATTTTAATTGAAAACTTTAGTTAAAGTTTTTTTGATCATGTTGAATGAGTAGATTTAGTATATTTTAAAAAATATTTTCAGAGAAAGATTCTTTGGAATAAAAAGGTCGGGAAATATAAAATCATTAAAAATTCATTAAGGAATATCCAGTATAATGACTCTTAGAGCTTTTTAGCAGGTCTGTAAGGTAAAAACTGTTGTCATAAAAATATTAAGATGTTATTTTCCCTTTTTTCCAGAGTTGACATTTTCATTGATAATGTCAAAGCAACTAAGGGTGAAACTCCTTATATCAATCATGGGAGGATACCAAGTGTGATAATTGGTACTTGGATGTATTTTTCATCTGGAACATTTCTACTTTTTTTGTTGTTCTTTAAAGAAATGCCAATTTGCTTGAGTGTGGTGGCACATATCTGTAATCATGGGACTCAGGAGACTAAGGCAGGAGGATTGCTGTGAGTTCCAGTCCAGCCTGGACTGTAGTGAGTTAAAGGCTGGCCTGGTATACATAGCAAAATCCTGTCTCAAAATGATAATACTAACAAAAAGGAAAAGCCAGTTTGAGGGCTGGCAGGATAGCTCAGTGGGGAAGTATTTGCCTGGCACAAGCAAGGGCTGTGGGTCTTGGCTTAGGACCAGAGAGAGAGAGAGAGAGAGAGAGAGAGAGAGAGAGAGAGAGAGAGAGAGAGAGAGAAAATGCTAGTTTTGCTTAAGGATATCTTTGATGCAAAAACAGTAATTTTATTGAATCTTAACCCTTGAGTACACATCTTTTTAAGCAATGGAATGAGACATATGCATAAAGATTTTTGCTCTATACCGAAGTATTATAATTTTCTTTAGGAAAAGTACTTTTGCAGCTATGAGTTCTATCTGAATTAGGTTTTTTAAATGGAATATCATTTTTAAATGAAAGAATAATAAACTGTGACTTTTCGGATTTTGATATTTAGCAAATCAGTTATTTTTTGACAATAAATGTTGTCTCAAAGAAAACAACTCATAGTATTTGTTGCCACTTTTTAAATTTTGTACTTTCAAGCAAAAATGGAAATTCTGGAAAATATGTATCCCTTATGTGTGTTAGGTTTTTTTTTTTAATTTTTGGAGACATGGTCTCAATGTGTAATTCAAGTTGACTGTGATATCATGGCGATCTTGCTGCCTCAGCCTCCCAAGAGCTGGCATTACAAGCATGCCTCACCATGCCCAGCAATATGTGTTAGTTTTCAGTTATTATGAGAAAAGACCTGAGATACCAGCATAAAGGAAAAGGTTATATAGCCTCTCTCTTGGAGGTCTCTTTGGTTGATTGACCCCATTGCTTTTAGGCCAGCACATCATAGCAGGTAAAGTAATGGAGGCAGTTTATTCACCTGAAGGCAAGAATAAAAAAAGAGGGAGGAAGGGCTTGGGGTCCTGGTATCCTCTTGCAGGGGATGTGCCCAGTGATCTAAATCCTTTTCCTGAGTAGACCCCACTTTAACTAAAAGTTCTGCCACCTCCAGATAATGTCATCGGCTAGGGAACAAGCCTTTTAGACATTTGGAATCATTACATAAACTTCAGCACCATGACCTTAACACCTTCTTATTACAGACTTTTCTGATGAGATCAGTAGTAATAAAAGCAATTGGGATACTGTATAATGAAATATATATCCATATTTGAAAAAGTCTGCTTAAGGTCTCAGTTTCTTTTTTTTCTTTTTCTTTTTTTTTTTTTGGAGACAAGGTCTTTCTATTCAGGCTGGCCTAGAGCTCACTTTGTAGCCTAGGCTGGTTTTGAACTTGCAGTGATCCTCCTGCCTCAGCCTCCCATGTGCTGGGAATACAGGCGTGAGCCACCACGCCCGGCTGAGGGTGCTAGGTCTTAAACCAGGGCCCTGTTCCTGTTCTGCAAGCACTCCATTGCCAAGCTATATCTCCCATCTCAGTACTTTTGAAATGGACGATTCATGATATAACATTGGATGTCATTTATTGCTAAAAGATTTATTTAAAATGTTTTTTAATATACTAAAGTGTAATATGAATGAATAAAATTTAAAAAGAGTACAAATAGTTCTTTGATACAGTTTCAGGTTTCAACTGATCTTTAAGTAGTTACTACTAACTGAGTCTTGGTATAGTATCAAAGAATATCCAGCACTGACCTTTAAGGAATGACTACTTGCTTTTTGATCCAGTATCAAAGCATAATACCCTCAATTATCTGAAGTCTATTAAAATACTATTTTCTTTTCCATCGGTGTGAGGCTAGAATTTTTTCATGTCTTTCAACCAAAACAGCATTATATCCAAGATTAGATTATATGTAGAAGCATAGTTGAGAGTTATGCTGTTTTCTGTTAAGCCTGACAATAAGGAAATTTCTGAAAACATAAAATGTTACCACTTTTTCACTAAGTTATCTAAGTCATTTTTTGTTTGGGAAAATAGTTTTGTCGAATTAAAAAACTTGTTCTTGACATTGACATGTTAAGTGCTTCTGTTTTCTTTTTTAGTAAATGGCCACTTGATTCTTCCTAGAGGAAAGCATCTCAGAGTCCTTAATATTTTGACATCCTTAACACAAAAAAATTGAGAATCATTAAGGAATGAAAAATTAATGCAAACACAGATATTTAAGTTGCAGTGATTTGAACTTGCAAAGAAGAGTATGATTTTATGTGGTGTATGAATAGCAGCTTTTAGGTTAAAAATAAATCGAATATAAGAGTTTAAAATGTGCACTGGTAACAACCAAAACACCAAGCAAAAAAGCCCACTAATAAAGACTTGACCTTAGAAGATATTTAAAAATATTTAAAAAGAAAGTCAAAGAATGAAACATCATATTTTTAAAATATGAATGTTAGGTTAGAGATTTTCAGAGAGACTAAAGAAGCAGAATGTGTTTATACATAGATAGGAGGCCATGAGGGAGAAGAAGCAGGGTAGGGTGAGGAAGAATGTCTTTAGGATTTGACTCTTGCAGTTACTAAGTCTTAGTGAGTTCAAAATCATGTGGGTCAGGTCTGCTGGCGAATGAGACTTACGGATAAGTTGGAGTTGAAATCTAGAGGTGGTATGCTGCAGAATGTTTCCTTGCAGAAAGTTAGATGATCAGTCATTCTTTGTTCTGTTAATGACTTTTTAGTTCTTTGGGTGATAAATATTCCTTACTGAAAGCCCACCAATTTAAATTTAATCTCATTAAAAGAAAAAAAAAAGTACATAGAAACACCCAGAATAATGTTTAACCAAATGTCTGGGCAAAGTAGCCTAGCCAAGCTGACCCAAAGTTAACAATACAAATAATTATAGTTAACATAATAGGAACAGCAGGCTTTATTTAATTCATTGTTTGGAGTATTTTATCTTTTTTAAAAAAGATTCAGAGTTTTGTTTTGTTTTGAGACAGGGCCAAGGCTCACCTTGAACTCACTGTGTAGCCCAATCTGGCCTCGAACTCACAACAGTCCTTCTGTATTAGCTTCCTGAGTGCTAGGATTATAGGCATACGCCGCAATTCAGAGATCTTTAAAAAACATTTTTAATTTTTCAAAAGATCCATATGACCTGGAAGGTCATTTGATCATATGAAGGTGTGTGTGCATGTATGCGTGTGTTACAATTCTGTGTATTTGGATTAAAACTTAACACTATCATGTAGGGTAGAAAGTGCTTGGAGATATAGCAAGAAGTTACATGTGAAGAGAAGAATGTTGCCCAATGTTGGTAAAAAATTGTCTTCTCTGTAGTTATTAATAAAGGTCAAATAGAATGAATTAATGTTGGCAAAGGAGGGCCATAGATTGAGCACTGGAAAACCTCAATGATAACTGTTGTTCAATGCTTGAAAATATTTTGGTGTCATTCATGGAATGTTCTGGAAGCTTTTAGAGAAGTATGTCTCTGAGATTATTCCAAGTTCCTACCAGCAACAATGGATTGATAGCCTTCAAAATTTCACCTGTTTATTTATTTATGTATTTATTTGGCAGGGGATCAGGAATTGAACTCACAACTTCATGCTTGCCAGTCAGGCGCTGTGCTGCTGAGCTATATCCCCAGCCCTCACCTAGTTTTATGACTAATACTAGAGATTATTTCTCTTGAGTTAATTAAGGTTTAGGTTGCATCCTAAGTAGCACTGTCCTGCAAACTAAGAATAATACACTGATAATATTTTAGCATTTGCGGCAGTTTATTAGTTAATTTTCTTGTTCCTAGAACAAAATAATCTATACCCACAATTTAAAGGAGGAGAGGTTTATTTTGGATTATGGTTTTAGAGGATTTAGTCCATGGTACCAGAGCAGAAAAGCATGATGGAAGGGAAGGTGGAGGTAAGCTCCTTAACCCATGGCAGCTCAGAAGCAGAGGGAGAGAAGGGAGGAGCTGGGGACAAGCATCTACCTTTCCAGGTCATGGCCCTAGTAACCTACCTCCTGTAACCAGGCCCACCTCCTAATATGATTAATCTGCTAATGAGTGTAGTGACCCTAGATCCAGTCACCTTCTGAAAGTTTCACTTGTGAATACGTGAGACTTGTGGGGAATGTTTTAGATCTAAATCATAACAGGAAGTAGTGATCTGTTTTCCTGAGTCTTGCTGGGGGAAGCTGACTACTGAAGTAAGGTGAAAAATAGGTTCTGTGAGAGGCATAGAACAGAACTGCCAGGGCTGTCAGACCATGAATCTGCAAACACAGGAGCCCTTAAAAATTATGTTTAACAATGAGTTACAAATACAGTGTAAGTAGCCAATGTCTTACATTTAGATACTGTAGTACATACTTACAGATACTGCAATATATATTTACAGATACATGATCTCAATAGAATAATTTTTACATAATACATAGTTTGCAAAATGGAACATACTCTTCAAACAACAAAAACGAATTTGTCCTCATTATTAATAAATTCAGTAATATCACTAATAATGAGTTATTGCCTGTAAAACTGCGTAATTCTAAATGCTAGTGAAGGACATTTTGAGTTTATAATACCAAAAATTGAAAATTACTTCAGTGTCTGCAAATGGAAGAATTTTAATTATATCTTGATAACAGTTTTTTCCTGCTTTTGTTTTTGTTTCTGTTTTGTTTCTAACTGTGTAGTTAGAACTGGCCTTGAACTCGCTATGTGGTCCAGGCTGGCTTCAACTCTTAGTGATCCTCTTGCCTCAGCCTCCATAATGCTAGGATTATAGGCATGTGTCGCTACACTTGGTGATAATAGTATTTTTATGGAATCATTAGTAAACTAATTTTGAAGAATTTGAACCAGAGAGATATATTCAGTTTATATACATTTGGCTAAGAAAACAGGATATATAATTACATAGGACTATCCAAAGTGTTTTTATGTGTACAGATATATTCAAGGGAAATGTACCAGTACTTAAAGGGAAATGTACTTAGAATTTTTAGCTATTTGAATTATGGGTAGTTATTTTTTTTAATATGATTTTCCAGGCTTTCCACATTTCAATGTGTATGCTACCTTTGTTAGAAAATAAGTATGTTATTTTAATTAGAAAGATACACTGGAGAGGAGAGGATCATGGAGGTTTGTAATTGTAAAAGTGGTTCAGACTGCCCGGGATTTAGCTCAGTGGCCTAAGCACCCGCCTGGCAAGTGCAAGGTTGTGAGTTCGATCCCCAATCGAAAAAAAAAAAAAAAGTGGTTCAGATGTAATTAACTGTATAAAAGACTAGTTGGTAGTTGCCTAGAAACTTTTGGACTTTAATGAAAACTGTTGTCAGAGTCTTCTTGTCTAGTATGTTTGTCAGAATTCTGAACTATTTAAAAAATTAAAAGGTTTGATGTTTTAAAGTTACTTAAATCTTCAATAATACCATTACCTTTAGACTTCACGAAAACCTCGTGAAGAGCGAGATGTGTCTCAGTGTGAAAGTGTCGCTTCCACTGTTTCTGCTCAGGAAGATGAAGATATTGAGGCTTCCAATGAAGAAGAAAATCCAGAAGATAGTGAAGGTATCTCAAAATCTTAAATTTCATCGCAACTTCTGCTGTCCCATATATGTAATTTTTATTTTAGTCAAATGTTGTTGTAGGAATTGCTTCCTTGAAGAAATGTATCAATGTTTTTATGGCATTGTCTTTAAACTTAATTTATTCATTTGTTTAACTCAGATTTATGTAGCACTTAAGGTAGTCCAGGTGCTATAATCAGAAGATCTTGACAGTGATGATCTTTCTTCAGATTCTAAGTGTCAACATCAATAAAAATGTATGTGTGTCTTTATTTTTCATAAATGTACTTGTCTTTTTTTATTTTAAGTTATATTGCTCTATTTTGGCCTTATGGTTGGTTTATTTTGCATTTTTACAAAATTTACATATATCATATTTATACTTTCGTGTAATAATTACTGACCGTGATAGAAAAATAACCCAGAAAACTCATAAGAAATAAAATAGCTTTTGTCACCTAAATCAATGACAATTTCCTAAAAATAATGTTTTCTTGAACTTCTGCTAGTTAAAGGTTGAAAAAAGTACCTAACTTAACTTCACTTAGTATTACTGTTAACATGGGTGGGTTTTCCTGTGAATTCACTGTTGCTGCTCTGGGGATTTTCATGTGATTCTTAGTCACTCTTTTTATGTTATTTATTAAACATGTTCATGTTTTATACCTGTATATCTTATTTGATTTTTAAAATTTTTTAATTACCAAAGCTTTAAAGAATTTTTTAATTACCAGAGTTACTTAAAGCTTGTGTATGTATATTAGTGCTATTTATCTTTATTTTTTTCTTTCTTTCTTTCTTTTTCTTTTTTTTTTTTTTTGTGTGTGTGCACTCTTATATTTTATATAAGCTTAGGAAGCTTTACACCTTCCAGGTTTAGAAATACTAGATTCATTTTAATGTATAGTTTGAACTTGTCTTCTAAACTTAAATTTTGTCTTTAAATTGTTTTGGCTTTAAACAGTAAGTAAACTTTTTTGTGTGAGTTTTTTTTTTTTTAAAAGCAAGGTAATTGTTAAGTATAAAGGCTCATTCTGGATAGTACAAAAATACCACAAATAATAGAAAGCAATTAAGTAACTTCATGGTATTTCCAGCGGTTATCAGAGTTTATTCATTTTAATGGGTTTATATGTGCTTGCTAGTATTTCCCTGGAGTTATAAATAAAAGTGAAACCCTTACCATAATACCCCTTGTCAACAGGGTCAGTTATCTCTACTTACCACTGTCTGAAAGTGTTAAATGGAAAAATTTTTTATTCTGAAATAAAAAAGATACCATATCCAACTAATTTTATTATCATATATTGTGATTCTTCTATTTCATTATTAGTTATTGTTGTTAATGTCATGTGCCTACTTATGTTAAACTTTATCATAGTTATATAGGACAAAACATAGTAAATATAGGGTTTGATGCGATCCGTGGTTTTGGACATCTACAGAGGGTCTTGATATATTCCCCATGAATAAAATGAGACAACTGTATTTATTCTTGGCCACCACAATAGAATACTATAGACAGGGTGGTTTAAGCCACAGAATTTTATTTTTATAGTTCTGTAGGCTGTTCTCATAAATCTGTTAATTTGAGACTGCAAAAACCTGTCTTACATAAGGTAGCAGATCCTTAAAAATTGAGTACCAAAAAGTGTCTTTTTCCATTCTGTTTTGTTCCCTTTCCCTTCCTCTTCCCTTCCCTCCCCTCCCCACCCCTTCCTCCCTTTCCCCTTTTCCCCCCTTCCCTTCCTTGTCCATTCTGTTCCTTTCCATAGTGGGGATTGAGCCAAGGATTTTGGGTATGCTAGGCATGAGCTGAACCACTGAGTCACATCCCCAGCTGTCTTATTTTGAAACAGGATCCTATTAAGTTTCCCAGGCTGACCTTGAACTGTGACCCTCCTGCCTCAGCCTCTTGAGTAGCTGGGATTACAAGTGTGTCACACAGCACCCAGTTGCTTATGTCTTTTTGTTCTAAATCATATTTTAAAGGTTTGTTTTTGTTGTTGTTGTTGTTATTTAGGGAAAAAAATACATTTGGCTGGTGCTTAGAAAAGCATTATACCTTAGAAATACTCCTACTCTTCTGTGTCTTGAGAGAAGATAATTGGACAAGTACTTATATTAAATGATAATCATGTGTCTTCTGATATTTTCAGGATAA
The DNA here is from genome assembly GCA_004027455.1 of Hydrochoerus hydrochaeris. NCBI lineage: Eukaryota > Metazoa > Chordata > Mammalia > Rodentia > Hydrochaeridae > Hydrochoerus > Hydrochoerus hydrochaeris. The sequence continues at coordinate 372,483 of PVLA01001016.1, read as the reverse complement.
GTGACTAGTTTGCCCCTGGTTTGGAGGCTTTCCATCGCTACATAAAGAAATGAAGGTTAAGTCAGGCTTTTTGTTTGCTTTTCATATTTTACGTTTTACTAATGGTAATTACTATCACATGTAAAGACCTTAGTACATTGAGGTACTTTTTTGAGTTCTTGTTTTTTGTTTTATTTTTGAGAACGCTTATCTGAACTCTAGGTTTACGCATCTAACTGCATACTCAGTATTTCCACTTGAGTACATAAAAGTCATCTCGGTATTAACATCCAAAGCAAACGTTATTTCTCTGTGACCACAAGCTGCTTCTCTTTCCAGTCTTTCCCTATCATTTATTGTTACTTTTGTAATTGTGACTCACTTATATCCGACTCATGGTCCATCAGCAAATCTCATGAGCTTTTCCTTAAACATGCTTTTCAGAATTGGATCTCTTCTCCCTGATTGCATTGATGCTACCTTGGTTCTGCACCACTGTCCTCTCCATTATACCAGCTTCTCATTTGGCCCTCTTGCTTCTTTTGGTTGCATTCTGTTGTTTTCTTCCATAAAGCAGCCAGATGGCTGCTTATAAAATATAAATCAGATTTTTTTTCCTATTCTAAATTCTGCAGTACTTTCCCAACTTTTTGTTTGTTTTGGTTTTTTGTTGGTTGGAGTCAGGGTCTCACTATGTAGTTTAGGCTAGGTTTGAACTTGCAGGGATCCTCCTTCCTCAGCCTCCTGAGTGCCGGGGTTGCAGGCCTGCACCTCCACACCCAGCTTTCCATTCTAAGAATAAAAGTAAAAGGTCTTTCTGTGACGATGAATTGGCCATTGTGCCTTCATACAAACTTTTTTTTCCTTCAGTGCCAAGGATTGAACCCAGGGCCTTCATACCGAGCTACATCCCCAGCTCTTTCTAGTTTTTTGCAGAGGTTTTGCTAAGTTGATAAATTGACCAGGCTGGGCTTGAATTTGTGACCCTCCTGCTCCAACTTCCCAGTGTGCTCTGATTAGAGGTGCATGCCACCACGCTTGGCTTCTCTGTGAGCTTTTTGCCAAAAGTTTTTCTGCCTGCTGTCTCTGTTTCCACCATATAGTCCTCCTTTCTGTTCCAAGCAAAACTGTTCTATCAGGGGCCTTGGCACTTTCTGGTCTCTTTCCCTGGAATGCTTTTCCCTGTATCCCTGGCTTGCTTTTGTATCTCCTTCCTCTTTTCAGATGTCACTCTGCCCCCTATAATCCATCTTCATCTACTCTTTAATTTTGTTGTCACTCACTTTATTCATGTAAATATTTATTCATAGTGTATTTCAACACTCCATGAGAACATATGATTTGATTTTCTTCATTCCCTGTACCTCAAAACAGCTTCCTGCACATAGTAGGTTCTTTATACTTATGTGAATCAATGAAATAATGAATTTATAAGGTTTTCAAAGTGGTTTGGCAGTTTGTTAGTCGGGTGTGGTGGCATATGCCTGTAATCCCAGCACTCTGGAGGCTGAGGCAGGAGGATCATTGTGAATTTGAGTCTAGGCAACAAAGTGAGTTCAAGGCCAGTTTGAACAGCATAGTAAGATCCTTTTCTGTAAGAGACAAGAACAACAACAAAAAGTAGTTTGTCCTGTGTTTAGAGTTGTGTTTTTCACAGATGGTTACATAATTTTTAAATTTTTTTCCATGCAAATGGTATATCTATGGTTTTATAGTTTCTGTTTTTTGTTTTCCTTAAGGTTTTCTCTATATTGGAAAGGTTATATATATTGTCTTAAGTTAACATTCCAAACAGCAAACACTTACCTATGGAATTTTTTTAAAAATACAAAGTAAGATAAGGTTTATGTTTTTCTTCCAGCTAAAGAGCCAGTTCTGACAGATTTGTTTTCTTAAGTCATCCTTTCCCCAGTGATTTAGTATATTGCCTATAAAATGTACCTTAATTTTTCTGTATACATTAGGATATATTTATGTACATTGTTTTGTATCACTGATGTACTTTATCACTCCGTTAGTTCTAAACATGTTTTAATCTACTGATCTTATATTCACTTTGAATATCTAGTCAAGCATTCCCATACTTTACTACTTTTTATAATTTTCTGGGACTTTTTAAAGGATTTATTCATATAAACTATTGTTTCTTTTAGTTTAAGAAAACTTTTCTGAATCATTTGAATTCTCAGTGGAAGTGTATTAAATATATAATATATGTTAATTTTAAATCATCTTAAATGTTTCTGCTGGAGTGAACATCTCTTTATACTGTTTATAACTACGGTAAACTGAAAGCAGCTCCCAAGAGGCCTGCAGTACAGGAACGTTCCAGTAAATTTAAGACTTGGTTGTGTATACAATTTGTTCAATTTGTATTTCAGGCAATATTTGAGTCTGATTTGCCAGTCAGAGTATACGGTCTCTGCCTATGTGGAATTTATAGACTAAACAGTCAAGAATCAAATAATTATGAATTCACATGTTAAGAGCTATATAGTAACACGGTTTAACTTTGTCAAGGAAGCCATAGAATGCCTTTCAAGCATGTGATGTTTGAGGAGCAGTTCTGAGGGATATATTACAAAAGAGATTCAAATAAAACCTGTGAAATACTATTCTAGAGCTTTGTTTTCTAGTGTGTTAGCCACTAGACACATGGGGCTATTAAGCCCTTCAAATGTCAGTAGTCTTATGTTGAAATCTGCTGCAACTTTAAAGTGTACATCAGGTTTTGAAGACTTAGTATTAATAAAAAAGATAAAATAGCCTATTTTCTATATTAGAAATAACAATACCATTTATAGGCATGAATTTTGTGTACTTTTGTTACACTCTTTTCTGGTTTTCAAATAACAGAATATTTTTAGGTTTTAAAACCTTTATAATTTCAATTTCAGAAGGTCAAAATAATTTAATCTTCACTTTCACAGAAAACTCTAGCTTTCCCAATGGTCATAAATACATCAAAGGAGTATAATTCATCCTAAACAACCACTTTCAAGCATGGTTTCTGTCACCACATGAAACATGTTCATTATCAGATTTTTATGCTGTATCATTATCTTTAAGGTGCTGAAAATAGTTCTGATACAGAAAGTGCTCCTTCTCCTTCACCAGTTGAAGCTGTCAAGCCCAGCGAAGACAGCAGTGAAAATGCTGCTTCCCGAGGAAACAGTGAACCTGTGGCTGAGCTCGAGACCACCAGTGAGCCTGCACCGGCTGCCTCTCCCTCCTTAGCAGTTCCCAGTACAAAACCGGCTGAAAGTGAGAAGGTGGAGACCCAGGCCGATGACAGCAGCTGTGCTGAGACTGCAGAGCCAATGGATGTAGACCATCAGGAGCGCAGTGCTGAAGCGGATTCTGTTCTTGATCCCCCAACCACTACCAAAGAAGACTCTGTAGATGTTGAAATGGGGGTGCCAGAAAACAGTGCATCTACAGGTGAAGGAGATGCCAAAGAAAGAGAATTGGAAAGAGGTAGTGAAAAAACAGAACCTAGGGATGAAGATTTGGTGGTGGCTCAACAGATAAGTACTCAGAGGCCTGAGCCTCAGTCAGACAATGATTCTAGTGCCACGTGCAGTGCTGATGAAGATGTGGATGGAGAGCCTGAGAGGCAGAGGTGAGACTCATTTTATTCTGCTATGCTGGCTGCTGGTCTGCTCACAAAATGATGCTATCTACAAAGGTGACTCTTATTCAAATATTGGGAAATTTCAGGTAGTCTGTATATTTTTTTCATTTATTTTAATTTTTTAAATCTTTGTTTGTTTGTTTTTGCGGTACCGGGGATTGAACTCATGGCCTCCTGCTTGCCAGGCAGGCGCTTATGCCATTGAGCTAAATCCCCAGCCCTAATTTTTGGTTTTTAAGATAGGATCTTGCTATGCATTCCAGGCCAGTCTTGTAGCCCAGACTAGCCTTAAACTTGTAGCAGTTCTCCTGCCTCAGCCTCCCAAGTGCTGGGATCATAGGGATATACCACTATACTAGGCAGTCTGCATAATTTTAACAGTAGCCTATGATATTGCTTTGTCTGCTTAAATAACCAAGAACAGCTTTTATAATGTGTCCTGGTGTCACTATAGACTCAGTCCACATCTAATATATTTTATATCTTTATACTCTAGAATGAAATTTGGTACTAAAATAATAATATTGAATTTAACACTGCTGGTGCTTCAAGAGATTTTTAGATTTCTGTATATTAGATCTTAGAATTTTCATCAAGAAGAATTGAAGTAAAACAGGAATTCTTCCTGACCATTGGTTTACCAGGGAATTCAGCCATCTAGATGATTGTTTTTCCATCATGTCACAATAATCCTAGGTTTTATTTTAATGGTCCCATTCTGCTTTTGTATTGTGTACATGTGTGTGTGCTGTGGTTTGGACCGAGGGCCTCACACATGTGAGGCAGGTACTCTTCCACTGAGCTACATTCCAAGACCTTTAAAATTATTTTAATTTTTAAAAATTTTTATCCTCTTTTTATTTCTATTTTCTAAAGTTTCCACAATGAACATGTATTATTTATAAAACCAAATGGCCCATTATAAAAACCTGAAAATGTTAATTTTAAAAGACAATAATATGACAGGTAGTGAAGTAGTGTCAAATAATTTGTTATTTTGTATTTTGAGATAGAGTCTTGCAAAGCTACTCAAGCTGGCGTGAAATTTAGGACCTTCCTTGCCTCAGCCTTGTATATAACTAGGATTAAAGGCATGTGCCATCTACAGCAAGCCAGCTCAGTGGTCCCAGTCTTTAACTGGAATAAATACAAGTGGATTCAAGCTGTGTGGTCTTTTTTTAAAGCATTCTTTAATAATCTGTATCATCTGAAATAAGAAATACCTGTCTTTTGCACTTGTTGATTTTGGTGACTATATTTATGTAAGAAGAAAGTTGGCAAAGAGCAATGTGCAAAGGTGAGCATTCTAAGAGAAAAGCAAAAAGTCAGAAATTCCTTGGAGTGCTGGAACACTTGGCCTAGCATGTGCAAGGCTATGGGTCTGATTCCCAGCACCTCAAAAAACAAAGCAAAATTCTTTCTGAAAACATGATTATCTCTTAGTGGTATCCTGAAGCCTATGTTGTTTCTGAACTGTTGTAATAACTCTTTCAGTTTTCTACATCTTTAATGTCATCTTTTTCTTGAATGCATTATTTTCTTGTATACATTCTAATTTTCTTAGTAATTCATATACTTTAAAATATTCACTTTCCAAGCTGAGCATGGTAGCACACGCCTGTAATCCCAGAGCTTGGAAGGCTGAGGTAGGATGATTGCTGTGAATTCAAGGCCAGCATGGGTACATGTAGTTGAGACCAGCCTGAATTACCTAGCAAGACCCTGTCTATAAATAAATAAATAAATATTGTCACTTTCCCCCAGTGTCTTACAACATTGGGGAATAAGATCAAGTATGTGAGAAATCATACTAGTATATAATTTCCCAAGTTTCATATGTTAGACATCCCAAACTCAAGTATAAGTATTAAAACCAAGAGAATCATGTGGAGTGGGAGGTGGTTATGAGTGATTGTGTGAGCAGAATACTGCCTACCTTGTGAATGCTGGTTCTTCCTTGCTAGCTTTTTCCATTTTCCATGAGAAGCCAATAGAGTGAGATTTTGAGTAAAATTCTCAGTTTTAAAATGGCGATGAGTTATAACCTGTGATCCCAGCTAAGCATTTGACAAGAAATAGCTAATTTTAGTGGTAAATTAGAACTGCATAGTACTTTTTTTTTTTTTTTTAATGATGCTGGGGATTGAACCAAAGAAATACTGAGATACACTTCCCACTCTGTAGTTTTGAGACAAGATCTTGCTAAGTTGTATTGGCTGACCTGTACTTTTGCACTTTCCTACCTCACCCTTCCAAGTAGCAGCCTGTTCTGACTATAAGACTATATAGTTTTAAATAGCTTTTGTTCTCATTGTTCTGTCAGTTCAATATAGATAGCTTAGTTCAAATAAATATGAACCTACAAATCGTAGGTTTCTTTATATGAAAAAATAGCCTTCTAGGTTCTTTTTTTTCTTAATGTTTAAGTGTCTTATTTATTTAGGTGCCATGAATCAATTGAACCTAGGGTCTTGTGCATACTAGGCAGGTGCTCTGTCACTGAGCCAAACTGCCAGCCCTGTTCATATCTGACAAGAGTTAATTAATACGATAGCTGTTTATGTGTGTATGTACATACTAACTTGGAATTATGAGGATTATGCTTGAAGTCTTAAATAAAAATGTATTCATATATCATTTTTAAAAATCGCCAACGTAGAATGTTTCCTATGGATCCAAAACCATCATTGTTGAACCCAGCTGGATCTATACTGGTCTCCTCCCCAGTGAAAGCAAATGCATTAGACCTGCCACAGCTTCAGCATCGAGCTGCCATTATTCCGCCCATGGTAAGTTTTCAATGTGAGTCAGAAAAGTAAAATTGAAATACAGAAACCTATCTGACCATCTGTCTATTTATGTATCTAATTTTTGTCAGGGTTTCTGTACTGAGCTAGTCCTTTAGTCCCTCCTGTTTTTTTAAGACTGCATGTCACCAAGTCAGCCAGATTGGGCTTGAACTTGATCATCCTGCCTCAGCTTCTCAAAGTGTTACTACATCTGTATAACAGAGACCTTTATGGATATATATTTTTTCTTTCCTTTAGTTGATTCTTAATTTCCTAAAAAATGTTGTAAAAAATGTAATAAGAAATTAGCCATTGTAATCAATGTAAAATGTATGGTTCACTATTGTTGAATGTGTTCATATTGCTGTGAAACAGATTTTCAGAATTTGGGGAGGGGTGTCTTCCAAATCTGAAACTGGTAAACAACTCCCCTTGCCTAGCCATTGTACTTTTAAAAAAGAAAAATGAACAGACTATAAACTAAGAGCATTTACCATAATGGTTGGGGTGGCCTGTGTGAAGGATGAACAGTCAGTTTCAAGCCTGACGATAGTTGATACGTTAATGACGTAGTTGTGGGAGGGGATTGGTTAGTGAAAATGACTACCAGTGTACTGGCTGTAGTGGCTCAGGTTTACAGAGCACTAAAAGAAATACTAGGCTTAAAAAAATCATAAGTTCCATTTTGAATATAAGTTCTGAAATACTTTGATATACTCATATGGGCTCAAGCTTTGAATGGACTCAATGTTATATGTGTGGCACTGGGAGGAGCAATCTTGGAAATAGAAAATTCTGAGTCATTACTATATAGATGATATTTCAGTCCACAGAAAAGAATGTGATTGCCAGGTAAGAGACCTAGAGATGAGGGTGGGATCCACAGCCAGGCTATAAAGCACCTACCTGATCACCATGTTAAAAGCAGGCAGATGCTCTGTAGTTTCTGATTTTGACCCCCCCCATACTTTATTGTATCAACAGGCCATAAAATACCAGAGCTGCTGCTACGGCAGGTAAATACAGACCCTGCTAAATACCTGATAATGTCAAGGATATATACTTCAAACGTGGTTTTGAGACCAGCAATCTCAATTTTTCCTGTTTGGGCCAGGGCCTAATCTTGCTGGGTTTACAGTTCTGCTCTTTTAGTCAGTGAATACAATCCTTTTACTCTGCTTTTTGTCATTTTGTGACAGGATCTTGCTTATGTGTGTCAGGCTGCCCTTAAACTCACTTTGTAGCCCAGGCTGTCCTTGAATTTAGAGCAGTCCTTTCTGCCTCAGCCTCCCAAGTGCTGGGATTACAGGCATGTGCCATCATGCCCAGTTTCTGTTCTATTCTTGATAGAAGTCAAAGTTGTTATTTGTGTGGACTTTGACACTTCATCCATTGTTGTTTTAATTAATGTAGCTCAAGTTTTTTCATTTTCTACTGAGATCTGAAAATTTGCTTTTCTCCAAAATAATTGTGTGCTTTTTCACACTCGAAATCCCAAACATTTTTGTTGAAAATTAGTCTTATGCTTTACCTTGATGACCATGACTTTGAAGATTCAATCATTTCTGCTTGTTGTATAGTAAATCCATTTTCTTTTAGTGAGTAGACAAAAACATGCATATCAGAGTTCTCAAAAAAGCTAAAAATCTCTTCTTCTGTGCTCCAGCTATAGGCACTGAATAAATGGGCTTAGTTCTTCTCATCGAGGAAATGAGTGCAACCTCTGAGTGGGGACCCAGAGCCCAGTTTAGGGCATGGCTTTGGCAGTATCCTCCACAACCAGTGGTCAGCCAGTGGCTGGCCATGGTAATATCACAAGGAGGATCTGATTTTTCAAAAGATATATATTGCATTTGATTCTGAACATAAAAAAAATTTAAAATTCTGAAAATAACTATAGCATTTTAAGGGTATTCTTGAAGATTACTTTTTTAAAAACATAGGAAAATCAATTTAACCAGTACCACAGAAATAAGCATTATTTGTAACATATGATAATTACTACCTTGGTCATTAGCATATTTAGATTTATTTTTATTTCTGTAGGTTTCCTGTACCCCATGTAGTATACCAATTGGTACCCCTGTAAGTGGCTATGCTCTCTACCAGAGGCACATTAAAGCAATGCATGAATCAGCACTTCTGGAGGAACAACGGCAGAGGCAAGAACAGATAGATTTGGAATGCAGAAGTTCTACAAGTCCATGTGGCACTTCTAAGAGTCCAAACAGAGAATGGGAAGGTAGGTAGATAGAGATTTTATTATAATAACTTTACTGAAGAGAAACAAAGATGTACCTGTAAGTAATGTCCTTTGTGCTTTGTAAGTTACCAGCATTTCAGTCAGTCTGTTAACATCTGTCCTGACAAATAAAGATTTGTTAAATTAATTCAGCTAAATTATTAAATATTAACTACTGAAGGTTGGCAGTAATATTTTTAATAGAGTTCTCGTTGCTGGAAGACTGTAAAAGCCATACATTATGGTCCATTCATCTGAACTTTCAGAGTAAGTGAAAAGTGGTGTCCTATGCTTGAAGCATATTACCTATGTAGTGTAATACTCTGATTCTGTGAAAGATGAAGACAGTGTTGTGTAACGGATATTAGTCATAACCTTGGCTTAATGTTTTTAGCCTGCATTACCCAGCTGAATGGCCATGAGCAACACTTAACTTTTATAACTTTAGTTTTTTTCATCTGTGAAGTGAAAATAATAATGTATATTCATCTCACTGGGATTATGAAGAAAAAATGAACATTTGTTATTTTTATATAACATAATTCAGCATTATTTAACATACAACAAAGTATATTCTATACTAATTAGTATATTAATTTATACACAATATAGTATCATGGAGGTTCTTGTTATGTTACCATTGTTATTATTTCAAATGATAGATCTAGTGGATACATTCTCTTTTAATTGTGATACATGGTACATAATGTGGTTAGAAGAATTGACACCTGTATTCTTGTTGGTAATGGATTTGTAGATTATTTATATGCTACAGTACACTTAGAATGTAGGACTAGTAGAATTTTCTGTGGATGATTCCTAAGACCCTTTCTGTTACCAAGAATAATCAGTTTTAAAATGCCACACATATATTTCAAGAGTTATTTTAATGTAAAATGGAGATGAAATTTAACTGATCCTCTCAATTCCTGACCAAATCATACCAGTGATGAGTTACTCATTGTAAAACACTGAATTTACTATGGTAGAGTTTTTAAGTGTTAGTGTTACTTGTTAGTGTTTTAAATATCAATGTTGTGCTAGAAAGAGTGTGAACTAGGATGATAATACCCATGAACTCATAAACTATCCTACATGAGTATTTCTTGAATGGATACAGAAAAGTTGGTAACTGTTAGGTGTTTACTACATTGTATCTAAAAGAATCTTTAATCTCCTAGTTTGATAATTAACACAACAGATACTCAGCAGTCACATGTTGAAAGAATAAATAAATGAATGACATGATGAAGATATCTTTATCACATTACGCTACAGGGTACTCATAGACTTATCAGAGGTTTTTGTCTTTTTGGCATGCTAATTATGAAGAAATCTGTCAGTTGAAATGATAAATTATAGGGTAATCCGAAACTTTGTTGATCTTTATAAATTATAAAAAAATTTTTTTGAGGAATAAATAAGATTTAGAAAAGAAATAAGGTATTATTTGTTGAATTTTTGCTAAAACATAATATTAATTAATGATATCTGGATGATTCTGTTAATACTGGATAGAGATTTTAGGGCCTCAACAACTTCTTGGTCTACTTCAAATAGTATGTAGGATACACTGAAGCAATTTTGAATTTCCAAACTGTGAATCTTTAGTGGTTAGTCACATTAGTCTAGATTGTTTTAGATCTCATTGTATCCTAAGTTTTAATCATAACACAATAATCTTTACACCAAATTATAGATTATTGTGATATTAAGAATTTTATAGTTTGACTCAAGATGACTCTATACAAAGTGTAATAGTTGGTTACATTTTATCCAAAATCTTATTTTTGGTAATACAAGTAGTATATTCATCCAGTAGTTTATTTGATCAAGCACCTATTGTCTGTCCTTGAAGTTACAGCTATCCTGTCAATCAGTGTGTGTTATAATGTTCCAAGTAACATTTAAATGTTTGCATTTAAATTGCCTGTTTGTATATAGAATGCTTGAAACATATTTTAAATGCAGGTTGGTAAAATAAATTATAGAACGGTAACAGTAGCAAAAATGTGAATTTATGTATAAAACACCATCAAATACTGGCATAGTCCATCTGAATTTAGATCATGTTTTTGTTTTTTGCTTTTTTTCATGGTCTTATTTAGAAAGTATCAGGCAACTTTTGCCACCTGTTTGATTATGTTCATCATTTCTTAAGGGAAATGCTACAAACCATTGTAGATATGCCTTTTGTAAATTGCTTAAAGCATTTCTCATCTGTGGAAAAGCTTTATAAATATGCAAATAATTGGTTTTAGTTTCCAGTAGTAACATTTACATGAGTTCACCTCTGCCTTACTGCTAACTTTGAAGCTATTTTATTTGTTTTGTTTTTCTGGCTCTGGGTACGTCCTGATCTACATAGCTGTGATTAAAACCATCTACATTTCTATCATTAAAATAAGCTAATATGGCCAGCAGAATTTTCTACATTAATTGTAAACCCACTAGAGATAGTACAACAATCAGGTATGGAATTATTTATTTAATTTTGCGAGGAGGGTGTCTTTTTTTGAGACAGAGTCTTGCTCTGCAGTTTAGGCAGGACTTGAGGTCACTTTGTAGCCTAGGCTGGTCTCAAACTTGCAACAATCCTCCTGCCTCAGCCTCTCAAGTGTTGGGATTACAGGAGTGCACCACCATGCCTAGAAAGCATTGAAGTTTTACAGTTTCATGTTAAATTCTCTGGGAAGGATGAAGTGATTTTTCTTTTGATTTTAGAAATGTTTTATATAGTATTAATATATCAAAAAGGAAAGAGTGCCGTCATTTTAATTGATACACTAGAAGCATCCAAAATTCAGCATGTAGCTCACTGGTGACACAGTTTTGCACTGTGCTTTAGAGCTCTGAGTCTGGAATCATACTGCTTTTAAACAAACCCTTGGTAATTTGACCTTGGTTGGACTATTTGGTATAATTCTTTTGAGTCTTAGTTTCTGGTTCCTCATCAGTGAAAGGAAATTAATAATCTCAGTTGTGAGAGCTACATGATAATATTTCATGGAGTGCACAGTGCCCAGCATTTGAATATTAGTGGGTAATATAATAATTTCTGGTTTTTAAAAAAATCTTAGTAAATGAATAAAATTTTTATGTCTTGTCATAATAAGTTTTTATTTGAAATCAATTGTGGACCTTAACACTTATCTTAGTTACCTTTTACTTGTTGCTGAGACAAAATACCTGATGCCCAAAGTTGGGAAAGGAAAGGTTTATTTCTTACAGTTTTGGAAGTCCATACTTCAGTTGGCTCCAAGGCAGGGTGGCGTGGCGGGCTGCAGTTCATGGCAGCTGCAAACAACAAGCCGGAAACCAGCGAGAGAGAGAGAGAGAGAGAGAGAGAGAGAGAGAGAGAGAGAGAGAGAGAGAGAGAGACAGAGACACACCTTCTTCCTGCCATTACACTGTTACATTGTATGCTGGCTCCACCCCTAGGCAGGTGTAGCACTGACACCATCAATCCAAGCACTAGACAATGAACCAATCACAAATGCATAATGCAAAGGCATGAGGCTTGGGGGCACCAACATAAACCATGCAACACTTCATGCCAGAGATCTTCCCATTAGGTTCCCTACCAAAATATTCACTGTTTACTAATAGAGAATAGTAAAGAAAACATGGTTTTAGGTATCCATTGGGTGAAGACAAAATTATTTATAGGATAAGATTATCTACCTAGAAAGCATAAAGGAATCAACTGAAAAGTTATTAGAGGGACCAGGAATTTAGCTTAGCAGCACAGTGCCTGCCTGGCAAGTGCACGGTCCCGAGTTTGATTTCCGATACCAAAAAAGAAAAGTTATTAGACCTTCACGAAAAGTTCATTAAGTTTCCTTTAAAAAGTTGTCCACCTCTTTCCTGTATATGTGCAGTATTAAGATGCATATATAACATATACACACCTAAACCCACATATATGAAAGATGATTTTCATAGCAATAGAATAGGAAATACCTAGGAATAATTTTTAACAGTTGTGCAAACCTGTATATAGTATAAAAGCTAAGTTCCTCGTGTAAGGAATTAAATATTATAAAGTGCCAACTTTTCTGTATTTAAGTTTGATTTGTGTGAAATGAAAATTCTAGTGGCACATTGTTTGGGAGGAATTACTCAAAATGGTTTTAAGTCTAAATTTATCTCAAAGGATAAATGGAGAAGACCAGGAAATGGAAAGAGTAACAAAAACAAAAAAAAATGAATGGAAATTTGTTCTGTCAGACATTAAAATGCTACAGACCTTAAGTAGTTAGGGTTGCAGATAAGTTTTACTTTGTGCTTTTCTGGTTTGTAAAAATTACTCCAGTATGCCTTTTTTTTTTTTCTTTCTCTGAGACAGGGTCTCATTGTGTATCAGGTTTGCTTTTAACTCACTACATATTCCAGGCTGACCTTGAACTTACAGACAACTTACTACTACCTAAGCCTCCCAAGTGCTGGGATGACACATGTGCCTCTTCCATATCCAGCAATTTTATTTTTAAAATTAAAAAAAAAATACTTGCATAGTTACGTGTGTGTGTGTGTGTGTGTGTGTGTGTGTGTGTGTGTAGTAGAGAGAGAGAGTCTTAATGTGACTACACTTCTGAGGTCATAAATATTTAAAATTTTAAAGAAATACTTTATGTGGCAACAACTTTTTTCATTAGTATTACAGTTAGATTCATAGTTTATAAGTCTTATATAGGACTTTTGGTAACATGACCTACATCTTTTGAAAAAGGCTTCTTCCATTTCTTAGATTTGTTTTTTTAAATATTAAGCAGTGAACAGCAACAAGCTAATTATAAAAGTTGAAATCCTCAAAGAGCTAACCTCTATCTAATTCAGGCCAATCTTGAATTTAGAGGATTGCTTGATAATCTGATGTTTGCCTGTTGTGATTTTATTGAGTGTCAAAATACTTCATTCATCTTCAGAGGAAAGAGAATTTATTGTCTTTTAAAGGAAAAAATCGTGATAGAATTTTTGAGGATTTTTATTAGATCATAATGATGTTGGATACATAGCAGGTTTAGATTTATAGGATTTCTTAACCTCTTGAAGAATTTTCCCCACAGGAGTTTTGACCTTGTTAATAGCATATAAATGGATCTGCCCCTGGACAGTGTGGGCTTGGTCCTTTCACACTTACTATTTTAATTTGGGGTTCTTCCTTTATTTTGATAACTTTAACTTCCATAGGAAAATCAGTCGCCTATATGCCTTATGCTGAGGTCAAACGTGCTCTAGAACAGGAAGCACAGATGCACAGTACCGCAGCAAGGTCAGCCTCACCGTATAGGCTTTCTCCAAGAGAAGTCAGTAAAGCCGCTCCACAGCCCGATAGGAGTGCAGCCCGCTATAGTGTCCCGCCAGGTAAATATTGCCCCTCTGTGCAGTGGCTGCTGCCATCTACCCACAGATGGTCCACGTGGGTGGTTTAATCTCATAAATGAACTGCTCTTGCAGGCCATGTCCTTGCCGTTTTAAAATGACTTTGTTTCTCTGCATTCCATTGTTGGTTGTATTCAGTTCAGTTTCACTGGGCCACTGGGAAGTTTCTGTTTCATACATTCATCTCGTGACATTGACTGGCTTTCCTTTTAAGAGTACAAGTACTTTGGGAACATCTTGAGACTTTTTCTCCTCCACAAATTTGAGTTGCTGTGAAAGCCAGAATCTGTAAAGCTTTCCCAGATTATGCCAGATGCACAGAGGCTGTGTAATGGGTTGTTGTCAGGTTTGCCTATGCTTCAAAGCAGTAAGAGCAGCAGTTCCTCATAAGCTTCCTTTTGCTCACCTCTGTTGTGAAGTCTCTAGAGTGATAGAAAAAGATACTGCCTTTGCTGAGGACAAATGGTTGTAAGTGAGCATCAGAAGCTCTGGTTTGAAAGGTATTTGAATACTTCAACCTCACAAATGCCATTGAGACTTGAATAGGTGACAGAAAATTTATAAATAAAAATGTTCATCCTTGCGTTCACATCTCATCCTTAGAATTTAATTTGTGATTGAAAATTGAAGAATGATTGATACAGCCCATGGCAAATGACTGTTGACTATTTAAATCATATTGTTCTTCTAAAAGTCCTCCAGCCTACTCCACATCAAGTGATAACTAATCTCCCTGAAGGGGTTCGGCTTTCAACAACTCGACCAACCAGGCCACCACCACCTCTTATTCCATCGTCCAAAACCACAGTGGCTTCAGAAAAACCATCTTTTATAATGGGAGGCTCCATCTCACAGGTACAGTGATTCTTCTTTATGGCATATTTCCTGTTGAATATTTTCTTTGGTAAAACTTCCCTGTTTCTCGTGCTCATTTGTCAGTATACTAATAAGCAATAATCTGTCTGAACATGAAACTTTCAGAGAAAATAAACAGAAAATACAGTAATTGCTATATTTTGTGCAACACACAGGAACTTTCATAGAGTTATACATCCAGATTGAGTGGCCATGCTATACCACCTGGTTTAATTTACTAAAGGCACATAATTGTTTAGTGTAATGTAAATGAAAATTGAATTCATTCTTATATATTTGTTGAATTTTTAAGACTGTAAATATTAAATTGTACATGGTTGGTATTATTCGGACTCTGGCCACTAAAAATGTCTTTACAATATTTAAAAAAATTTAAAACTTAGATATAATCTCTTCTTTACAGTTAAAATCAATTTTCAGTCATGTGTACAGCAATAGCCATGTGCCTGACAAGTTGTTGAACCTTCCCATCACTTCAGAAGGTTTTCTCCTTCTCCTTCCTAGGCAGTCCCTACTCCTGTTACCTGAAGCAGTCGCTATTTAACTTTCTGTTATCATAGATTGGTCTTGCCTTTTGTAGAATTTCATATAAATGAAATCATAACGGTCTTCATTCCTTTGTGTCAGTTTTGTCTATCTCAGCATAATGGCTTTAGGGGTTTATTCAGGTTTTTGTCTAATCAGTAGTAGCCTTTTTATTGCTGAATAATAAACATACTGGTTTATTCATTTTTCTGTTGAGGGAAACCTGAGCTGTTTATAGTTTTTGACTCCTACAAATAAAACTGCTATATAGTTTTATAGTACATTCTTTGTGGATGTGTGTTTTTGTCTTGTATAATTACCTGGGAGTGGAATTGCTGGATATGTGTTTTACTTGATAATTTTCCAGAGTGCTCCTGCAGTTTTACATAGCCACTAGCATTGAACAAGACCAACTTACTGTTGTCAGTGTTTCTCATTTTAGGTATACAGTACTTAGGAGGTGAGTAATATCTCACCATGGTTATGTTTTACTTTCTCATGACAAACCCTTGTTGACCACTTTGTTGCATGCTAATTGATCATCTGTGTTTCTGACTCCAGTGACTTACGAATATCTGAATCTGAAATACTACAGTGAAAATTTCTACACTGACCTCGTAGGACAGATTGTAGTTAAAACACAAGCACATTAAAAATGTTGCATAATGTGAGCCATTTTGAGTTGACTTTTGGATGTCTTAAGAAAGTTTTGGTGTACTGTTAGGTTTGGGTTTTTTGCATGTGGATATCCACTTTTTCCAGTGTATTTATTGAGGGTACAATCCTTTCTCCACTTAATTCCTTCTACATCTTTGCCAGAAATCAATTGTTTGTTATGTGGGTATTATTTTGGGACTTCATATTGGTACTTGGGTGGTTTGTCTATCTTGATATCAATGGTCTTTGTAATGATTGGTGTAACTTTGTGATAAGTCGTGGGATTGGGGAGGGTTGGAACTCTAATTTTGTTCCTTTATCAAAGTTGTTTAAACTATTCTGAGTCTTTTCTATTTTTCCAGAAATATAAGAATCAAAATATTAATCGTGAAAAATGATGTCCGCAGTTTGATAAGGGATAGTGTTTTCTGATCTTTATTATTTTCTTCTATTCATTTTTGGTTTTATTCTGTCTTTTATTTTTAATTTTTCAAGAAAAGATCTGAGGATATTTCATAACTTTCTTCTCTAATGAATGTACTTAGTATTAAAAATTTGTAAAAATATTGCATAAAACTATCTTTAGGCCACGTGTATAAGGAACGTATGGAGCATAAATGACTTTTGTGTTTCCAATTGGGTATCATCCCCGAGATATCTTATTAGATATATGCAGATATTCCAAAATTTGTAAAATATCCAAAATTTTTAATACTTCTGATCCCAAGCATTTTGAATAAGGGATAGTCAAACTGTATTTTAGTCTATCCATTTTATTAAT
This sequence comes from Hydrochoerus hydrochaeris, assembly GCA_004027455.1. Classification (NCBI taxonomy): domain Eukaryota; kingdom Metazoa; phylum Chordata; class Mammalia; order Rodentia; family Hydrochaeridae; genus Hydrochoerus; species Hydrochoerus hydrochaeris. Next base: position 355,615 of record PVLA01001016.1, on the reverse strand, counting down.
TCTGTTATTGGATCTTGGAAGTTCTTTATATAATTCAAAGTTCTTTATACATGTATGCATTACAAATATTTTTTCCTATTTGTGACTTTTCTGTGTATTTTCTTTGTATCTTGATGAGAAGTTTTAATTTTTGATGTAATCAATATATAATCTTTTCTCGCTCATGATAAGTGATACTTTGCTAAGAAATCTTTGCCTCCTCCAAGTTTGTACAATGTTCTTCTACATTTCTTATCCAACATTTATTGTTTTGGCTTTTACATTAGGTCTGGTGGTTAATCTCAAATTAATTTTTTGTACATTGTGATGTCTACATAGGCATTCATTTCTCCATTTGGATTTCCAGTTCAAGGAACACTGTTTAAAAAGGTTTTTCTTTCCTTACTTGATTGGTTTTAGTGCTTTTGTTAAAAACCATTAACTATAAGTATGAGTCTATTTCTGGTCTCTCAGTGCCATTTCCCTGAGTAACTTCACCATTTTTTATCAGTACCCCAATTTAGATTAGTTTAACTTTTAATGTAAGTTTTAAAATTAGTTAGTGTTTAGTCTTCTGTTATTGTTTGTCAGGATTGTTCTGGGCTATGTCTTGCATTTCCATATAAATTATATAATCAGTTTGTTTTTTTTTTTAATGCCTGCTAGGATTTTGGCTGTTACTAGACTAACTCTACATATCAGTCAATCTACATATCAGGAATACACATCTTCACAGTATCAAATTTTGTAACCCATGAGCATATACGTTTTTCTGTTTCTCTAGTTCCTTAATTTCTGTCAGTGTTGTCTTGTAGTTTTCACTTTAGAGGCGATGTGTATATTTTGGTTATTTCATTATTTTTAATGTATTTTATGTTTTTATAAATGAGATACTATCTTTAAGTTTTTCATTTTCCAGTTCTTGGTAATACAGGCATATCTTAGAAATACTGCATGTTTGGTTCTGGACCACTGCAATACAGCAAATACCATATCTTTGTAGAGCAGAAGAATTTTTTCATTACTCTGTGCATATAGAAGTTATATTTACAACATAGTATAGTTTATTAAGTATGTAATAACGTTATATCAAAAAATGTACATCTCTCTTTTTTTTTTTTGGTCTTTCTGAAATGGGGCTGCACTATGTAGTTTAGGTGGCCTTGACTTCATTTTATAGTCTAGGCTGGCGCCAAACTCACAGTAATCCTGCCTCAGCCTTCCGAGTGTTACGATTACAGGCGTGTACCACCATACCTGGCTCTAATTAAAATATTTTGTTGCTGAAAAATGCTAATAGTCATCTGAGCTACTGAAAAAAAAAATTAAACGTTTAACTCAATATTGACCAAAGCCCTGCAATTTTAAAAAACATAGTATCTGTAAACTACAACACAAGTTATGTCTCTTTATAGGCATGCAGTTGGTTTATTTTTGTATCTCGACTTTCTCACCTGTGACATTGCACTTAATGCTTCTAGTGGGGTTATTTTGGTAGATTTTTTAAAGGATATTTTAGATACATATATCATTTGGAAATGCGTTTTGTTTCTTCCTTACAGTTCTCACTCTTTTTTGTGTGTTTTACTGCACTGGCTGGTAAAGAACTTTTTGTATAGTCTTGGATAGAAGTGTTGAACATGAACATGAGTTTGTTGTTGCTGATATTTGAAGGAAGGCATCTGGTATTTCACTGCTATGTATAATACTAACTTACAGATGTTTCATAGATGTCTACCATGTTTCTTTCCATTGGTAGTTGCTAACGAAACTCCTCTCTCCACCTCACAATTCTTGTACTTTCCAGTAGTAGAATTTCGATTTAGTTCATTTTTATGATTTATTTTTCTTCATCGGTATTCTTTGTTTGGTCAAACATTACTTGTGTGTGTTTAACCCTTTAGACTTGGTTCCCTGTAGTTCTTTGTATAGTCTTTGTCTCACACACCCCAAGGACAGTTGCTATTCATTTGTTTATTTCATGTTAGTTGTTCATATTTTCTGTTTTCTTCTAATGTCTTGTAATTTGCAGCCAAAAACTGGGCATTTTACATGTGACAACCCTGGAATTTAGATATCCCCATCCCCTACAAATGGTTTTAGTTTCTTTAGTGACTTTTCTGAATTAATTCTATAAAGTCAGTGTGGTTTGTCATGTGTGGTCACTCTTGGTTAGCTTAATGGTCAATTGATAATTGAACTAAAATTACCTTTACTGCCTAAAAACAGCCTTTCTGAGTCTTTGCTAAGTCATTCTAAGTCTGTGTGATGAGGCACATTCTCAGTACTCAGCCAGTGGAAGTTTGCTTTCGTGCCTCCTTCTTGCTTTCCAGAGCCTTCAGATCACCCGGACCTTGGGGCCTTCTCATGACTTTCCTAGACACATGCACAGCCTTGTGCATATAGCTTTCTAGATTCCCAGGAATATGTTAGAGCTTTTCAACTCCTGTCACAATCTCACTTTTCCTTTTAAACTTTCTGGATAACCCTTTGTTTGTTCCAACTGTTACCTACTATTCTCAGACAGCAGAGAAGTTCATCAGTTGCCTGTGTTTTTGCCAAGCCTATGTCTTTTCCTCATCCCCAGGCAGGTCAAATAAAGACAGCTTTACTAAAAGAGCATCTCAGATAACTACCAAAGAAGTTAAATAGTGAGAGTTGTCTCTGAATTAGACTTTTAAGGACCTCCTTTGTTTTTTTTCGTTTCCCCTTGGGAACCTGCGAGGGTGCTGGTTTGCACCATGATTGTGGGCTATTTGGTTTTAAGACTCCTACAGAGGTTGGAGGGGAAGATGGAAGTGGCAATAGAGCAAGTTAAGTTGTGACAAAACTCCTCTTTTTTTTTTTTTAAATAAGTGCTCCTAGATATCTCTAAATTGATTGATTTCTAGAGTTCTTTAAAGGTTGATGCTAGTTTTTGTTGATGATCTTATTGCAGGAGAATTTTCAGAAGTCATTTACTCTGCCACTTTTGCTGATGTCATTCTCTATAGCTTTTTTTTCTTTCTTTCTTTCTTTTTTTTTATTAAACTGGGATCTCACTATGTATATAGATGCTGGTATTGAATTCATTGTGTAGCCCAGGCTGGTCTCGAACTCTGCAATCCTCCTGTCAGTTTCCCAAGAGCTGAGATTACAGGCATTCACCACTGTGCCTTGCTTCTTTATAGCATTTTTAATATATGTGCTGCTGAAATGAGCACCTCTATAATATTTTTAAGAAGAATAAACATTGTTCATAGTAGTGTCTTACATTTTGAATGCATTATTTCAGTGCTTTGCAAAATTAATAGTATAAATTTGTCAGAAGACATTCTTACTCCCCTTAAAACTTTTACAAATTTAATGTATGCTAAAATTTTTCTTACCTCAGAAGTACTTTTCATGATTTTAGGTGGCAAGGGTATAAAGTTTTATGAACAGATGTGAACATTGACTTTGTAAATGACTTTGAAAAAAAGACAGTGTTTGGTCTTTTAAAATTGTATTTTAGGGAACACCTGGCACTTATCTGACTTCTCATAATCAGGCTTCCTATCCTCAAGACACAGCTAAACCTTCGGTGGGGTCTATCTCTCTTGGATTGCCACGGCAGCAGGAATCCACCAAATCAGGTCAGTTAGTTAATAAAAAATCATAAAGTATATGCATTTAGAGCATTACAGCCAGCAATTCAGTACTTGGTCTCTTAATGTTTCTCTTGGTTTCATTTGCAGCTACTTTGCCCTACATCAAGCAGGAAGAATTTTCTCCCCGAAGCCAAAATTCCCAACCTGAAGGTTTATTGGTCAGGGCCCAACATGAAGGTGTGGTCAGAGGTAAGATAGTGTACAATTTGATAAAAACATCTTAATGGCAAGTTTTTAAGTTGTAGCCTTTAAAATTGTAAATTTACGTTTTCTTTCCTTACAAAAAATGATTTAAAACTGAAGTCTAGCTGTGGGTGTATCTCAGCAGTGTAGGACTTGGATTAATGTGTGTAAGGCCAGGGGTTTGATCAGAGCACTGTGTAAAAACAAAACAGAAAATACTTTGAGGTTCCATATTTCAATAGTCCCTTTAAATAATTAAATTATTATTTTAGAAGTATATTTAGTAGTGCCTACCTTATTCTTTCAGTGTGAGCTGGTTTTATGGTTCTTGTGGTTTGTCTTTTGGGGCAGAGTTGAGAGGTTAATTTTCTAATGATTTTATTTTTATTCAGGTACCACAGGAGCCATCCAAGAAGGAAGTATAACTCGGGGAACGCCAACCGGCAAAATTTCAGTAGAAAGCATCCCATCTCTACGGGGCTCTATCACTCAGGTTAATTACTGTATCTCAAGTATACTAAGAAAATGCTTCAGAGCTTTGGCTGTTCCATCAATATGGTTCTGCAGTTGAGTTATTCATTGTTCTATATTATGAATCTGGGTCTCAGTTATAATAAATCCCAGATCTATAAACCATCTGCATAATGTGATCAGTTTAACCATAGGCTGTACTTTTATGCAGTGGTTCATTTGAAAAAAATCACATTTTGCAAAATGGCTGAACAGACATGCTGTAATTTGGTGTAGCTCTCAGTATCTTCATAGCAAAGCTTTTACCATGTATACAGCTTAAATAGAAATCAAGAAAATTATTTCACATTGTATCCTTTTGTTAGCCTTTTGTAGGTCTATAATCTTGTAAATTGCATTGTTTGAGTCTAACGTGAAACAAGGAAAGTGACTGGTGTTAACAAAAGCACAAAAGGTCCAATATCTTCTCCCAGTTCTGGGTTAAATATATTGCCATTTTTACCCCCATGGTGGTGCATGCTGTAATCTGAACTCGGGGAAGCTAAGACAAGAGAATCACACCCTTAGTCCCAGCCAGAGCAATTTAGTGACTTAATGAGATCCTGTCTCAAAATAAAGAGGGGCTGCGAATGTGTCTCACTATGAAGATCCAAGGTCAACCCCCAGTGTGTGGGGGTGTTGCCATTTTTTTATTAAGACCCTTTCCCTCGTTTGATGTTACTTTTAATTTGTAATATGAAACTATACTTACCTTCTTTAATAATGTAACTGTAGAAGGGAAAACTGTTTGCAGAAATCATTATAAACTGTTACTGTGTATTGACACAAGTGTTTGTGCACAAACTGTCACACTTCTCTTCTTTGTCTTGTTCCTGTTCCCTACACAATGTTTCTTAAAGTATAGTCTCTAAGCTGGTGACATCAGTATCATTTGGAAAGAGTTGATAGTCAAAAATCCTCAGGTTTCATCTTGGGAGTGGGACCCAGCAACTTTTTCTGAGCCTTCGTTGATTGCACTGAGGTCTTGCTGAATGTGGGCTGCGCTCCACAGCCTCAGCACTAGTTCAGAGATTGCTAGAGTGATGCAGGAATGTCCTCACTCCAGACCTTATGAATTAGAATCTCTGTTTTAACAAGGTTTCCAAATGATTCCTCCTTGAGACATGGTTCATATACTGTACACATAATAATGATCTAGAAAGTTACATACTAACTCTTCATATCTCTCTTTCCCTGTTTGGCTGAAGTATGTGCTTTCAGAGCAAACTTAACATTTTAATATGGTTTTTAAAAAAGGACCTTTGTATATTATTTTTCTTTGTATTTTTTCCCTTTTATTCTAGTATTTAGACATTATGTAGCAGAATAGTAAAAGTAGGTCAGGTGAAATTAAGTTTTATCTGTTTATTTTTAAATGTCTCCATTTGATGTGAGCACATCTGAAGTGGGTGTTAGGATTTTCAGATGTTTACTACTAAGTTCATTTCATGACTAGATGAGTTGAATGTATTATTCTTATTACTCTCCCTGTTATACAAGTATAGTCTAAAATACTAGTGGAGTTTTAGGGCTCATCAGAGTAGATTAGGAGCCCTGCCTGTGTCAGTGGGCCTCTGTTCCCATCACTTATTTCAACCCAAGCAACGCACTTTTGCAAAGTGTTCTACTAGGTTTCATGAACCATTTCTCATTAAGGAAGGGTAAAAAGACCATGGTCATTGGTAATCTATAAGAAAATTAATGATGGTGAAATTCAGTTATGGCCTAAACAAAGTCATTGTCACAAAAACAAAGCATGTTTTCCCCCCTGTCCTCTTAATGATGATCAAAGACTATCATAGCAGAAAATTTGATAATTGAAAACTCTTCCTCTTGTCACAACTTTAAAGTTGTAATACACTAAATTTAAAACTTAATTTTTCAAGTCTTATATTCCTATGAGAAATTTTGTAAACATTTTAGCATATTTGCATGATTTTAAACCTTCTGAGCATTAAGTCCCTTCATAGCAGTTTGACCTAATGCTGGAGAACGAAACTGATTCACCTAGCATTGTTTTAAGAAGTTTTTATGACAGGGTTAAAGACTGAAAGTACAGGATTTCTTTGTGTTTATAAAAATTGAATGTCTGGTGTCATCTCATGTGTTCATGCTCTCTTTGGAGATAGGAATTTGACTCGTAGCATAGTAGGTTAAATTTGCTGAGTATCCTGCACTTCCTGTAACCTTAAGTGACTTCTCGGGCACCTGTGTTTGATTTGATGGCAGGGGACCCCAGCTCTGTCCCAGGCTGGTATACCAACTGAGGCTTTGATGAAGGGATCCATTTCTAGGATGTCCATTGAAGAAAGTAGTCCTGAGAAAGGTAGAGAGGAAACTGCATCCAAAGGCCATGTCATTTATGAAGGCAAAAGTGGACACATCTTATCATATGACAGTAAGTATTGTGTGTATACAGTAAAGCCAATCTTGTAATGTAAAGTCAGACTCTGGCTTTCTCACATTCTTGCTATGAGGAAATGAGTTTACCCCTGCAGAGTCTGTTTTCTGTTAGTAAAAGGGATTTATGATAATTCCTCTTTAATGCAAGTTTTATGAAAAATCTACTGATGAGATAGTGAAAAATTGTTAACAGTGTAGAGCCCATGGGAAGTGTCATGTAAGTGGTAGCTAACATCATTATTGACTAGTCATTAGACGAAGAAAAGACCCTTCATTAGACGTAAATGACATCACTTTTATTTTAATGACATTCATATTTACGAAGCAAGAATTGTGAAGTAGATGATTCTTGGAAAGAATTTTTAAATTCTCCTTAATTTATTTTAATATCTCTTTATATGTGTAAACATCTTCTATAGTTGTATTAAGTTATATCATTCCCATAGTGTTATTTTATGAGAATGATTCAAATGTGATATTAATTTTAGCAAAGGACTAAGTTTGAGTTCTCATTTATAATGTTTTGTGTCATCTTTATCTTCAAATACAAAGAAATAAAATATGTACGTAGTACCTGCTGCTATACAAATGCCTCAGTGTTTTTTAATTTCCTTCCTTTGTTCTTTTTTTTTTTTTTTTTTAGGATTTCTGGTGTATTTCAATTCACATTTTGTTTCTGGGGTAGAAAGAGAGGCATTAATTTACATTGTCCAAGCCAGCAATCCACATCCAACAAATCACATAGAGACATGACTATTCTATTTCCCATGGTCTCTGTAATACATGCATTACTCTGTATTCCTCCCTGCCACTGCTGTCTTCCATGTGGACAATTCAGTGGTCACCTAACTCATCTCTGTCTTCAGTCATACCCATATGCAAACCTACACATGGTCTTGCTACAATGTGCTTCGTTACCCTTAAGGTAACTGCAAGGGCCAGGGACATAGCTCAGTTGCACAGCACCTACCAGGCATGCTCGAGGTCGTGAATTCGATTCCCAGTACCAAAAATAAAATAAAAAAATAACTGCAGCCTCCCCCAGCTTGATCACCTTTCTATGATGCACTTCCTGTTTTCTGCCGTACATGATTTCCTTCCAGCTTTCTCCTTGCCCCCTTGTGTTTCCTCCCCCAACTGTCTTCTTCCTAACCTTACTCTTGGAGTCACCATTTGCTGAATGTCTTGTAATGTACCATACTCCGTCATGCTTTTGGGTATTTGTGTTCACCATCCCCTCTGCCTGTATTCCTTTGTCTTTTGCCTAAACAATTATTACCTATTCTTTAGTTCTCAGATTATATGTTATCTCTTTTCTGGGCAACTGTATCTGAACTTGGGAGGCCACAGGTTTCCTTCCCAGCACTTTCACAACACATTGTATTTCTCCATCACACTGAATAGTAAGGACCTATTAAATTACTTGAAACCACCACTGTTGAGCAAATTTTATGAACTTAATTTTTAAACCTTACCTGCAAGTCTAGCTTAAGCTTGGCACACTATAGTCATTTGATAAATATATTAGAATTAATGAAAACATTTTCATGAACACCAGGCATGTGCATAGGTATATATTGCAGCTTATGGCAAAAAAGTTTTTATCTTTTTTTTTTTCCTTCATACAGAAATTAAGATAACTTATTTACTAAACATTGTAGATCTTGAGTTCTGTTTGAACAGCTATTGTGTTCTATATTCTGTAGACATCAAGAATGCGCGAGAAGGGACTAGGAGTCCAAGAACGGCTCATGAAATCAGTTTAAAAAGAAGCTATGAATCAGTGGAAGGAAATATAAAGCAAGGAATGTCAATGAGGGAGTCACCTGTATCGGCACCATTAGAGGGTAGTGTTATTTTCAGAATATTATTTGGATATGTTTAATTTGGTGAAGTAAGCTTTTATTGTTGAATTAAGTTGTTTTCAATCAGTCTCTTTCATTTCTACCCAAAATTTATATTAATGTAATTTTAAGTTTATATTATTATTGTATCTGTATAAATCAGAAAGTACATGATAATAAGGTAAAATTGAACATAATCATAACTAGGAAACTGTTAGCCCATATTTCAGTACCTATAACATTTGTAGTTTACTTCTTTTTGAAATTTAAGAATGTAAAATTCATAAAGTGAGTGTGGTATTACACAACTGTACTTCAGCTGTTTGGATGGCTCAGGCAGAAGGATTACAGCTTAGCTAACTTAGTAAGACCCTGTCTTAAAGGAAAAGAAAATAAGTAAATAACAAAAAATATAAAGTTTATTATTTTTTTATTTTAATTTTGAGGCAGATATAAAGTGATATGTAATGACTAAGGACATAAATTTTAATTCTAGCCTTACTTTTCCAAGTAGATTTCTGTGTGCCTATTTCTTTCTCTGTAAATTAAGGGATTGTACCCACCATTGCATGAGAATTAAAGACAGGTCTCCAACTTGATGCCGATCCTATGAGTGATATGTAAGTAGTTCGGTTCAGTTCGGTCAGTTTGGTCCAGTCCAATTTGCTGCCTTTAAAAATCTCAAGTTGTCCTAACTCAGTTTTAATCTATGTGAAATACTAAAAGCAGGGTAAGTCCTATATAATATTCTAGGAGCTGGAGTTTCATTATATTAAAAAACAAACATCATTTACTTTAGGGTAAATATATATAGTTATTTTCAACCTTTGATTCGTATGTATTGGCAATATAATGTGAAAATTCTGTTTTGTGTTTTTCTTTAGAGGTTCGTTTTTTGTTTTTTGTTTTTGTTTTTGAAATAGGGTCTCACTATATACTCTCAAGTTCATGGCAGTCTTTCTGCTTCAGCCTCCTGAGTGCTGGATTTACAGGCATGTGCCACCATGCCCAGCTAATGTGAAATTTCTTAAGAGGATTTGCCTTTGATAAAAAAGAAGTGGGATTTTATTTTATTTTTTTTTATTTTAAAGAGACAAAAAATACTTTTAAAACAAGATAATAGAGGGTAACAATGGCCAATGTATTGCGTAGTATTATCTTTAAATTAGTTGCTCAAAGTAAAAGATATCGACATTTAATTGTCTAAGCAATATTAGCATAAACCTTTCTTTTCAGTGAACCAAGAGAAATTAGTAGTATAACTATCTTATCTTTTATACACACATTTTTTTTTTACTTGAACCTTCTTTGCTCATTCTTCCATCACTGTTTCTTTTTCCTTCTGGAGCTTCTTCCCATTTTTACAATATATGTTGTGTGTTTTGGATCTTACTCTTTCAGCGTCTCACACTAGGGAGCCAATAAGATGCTTACATAGGTGCCTCAGTTTATTTCCCTACTGAGTATGGTCTCATGTTGCATTCACTTACCTATGGAAGTCTGTAGTTTGTCCTTCTTTGTGACTACTACTCTATTGTATAAAAAGACTACATCTCTCTTTTTTTTTTTTTTAAATCGATTCCTCAGTTGATGGGCATCTGATGTTTCCAAGATCTAATGATTACATATTGTGCTGCTATAAATATGGGTGCACATATATCACTGTGGTATGGTTTTTTAATTCTTTTAGAAAGATAGGGAATAGCTGGATTCAATGGGACCTCGGATCCTCATTTTTCGAGGAATCTCCACACTGATTTCTTCAGTGGTTTCACCAGTCTGCATTCCCACCAACAGTGAAGTATTTTTTTTTTTCCTCACAACCCCTCCAGCATTTCTTATTGGTATATTTCTTGATAATAACCATTACTTTTGGGGTGAGATGGAATCTCAGTGTTGTTTTAATTTGCATCTCTCTAATGAGCAGTGGTGTCACCCATTTTTTCATATACTTGCTGTTTGTATTTCCTTATCTAAGAAGTGTGAATTCATCTCAGATGCCCATTTTTACATTGGGTTTTTAAATTTGGGAGAGGGCCAGGGATTTAGCTGAGTGGCATAAGCCCCTGCCTGTCAAGTACATGGTCATGAGTTCGATCTCCAGTACTTATAAAAAATAAAAATTTTAGGAGATAAAATTTTTTTGAGTTCTTTATATGTTCTTGATAGTAGTCCTTTGAGAAATAGCTGGCAACTGTTTTCTCCCAAGTTGTGGGTTGTCTGTTCACTCCGTTGATGATTTCTCTTGCTGTGAAAAAGCTTTTTAATAAGATGAGATCCCAGTTGTTGATTACTTGTATAGTTCCTGTGCCATCATGGTTTTCTTCATAAGGTCTTTGCCTACATCAGTGTCTTCAAGCTGAGGGATTAGCTCAATGGCTCAAGTGCCTGCCTAGTAAGCAGAAGGTTGTGAGTTTGACCCCTGGCACAAAAAAGAAAAAAACCCCACCAAGAACCAATGTCTTCAAGAGTATTACCCATTCTGTCTTCCAGCAGATTTAATGTTTCTGTTTTAATATTTAGATCTTTGAGCCATTTCAATTTTACTTTAGTACATACTGCAAGACATGGGTCCATTTTTAATCTTTGGCATATGCAAAGTCAGTTTTTGAAGGACCATTTATTAAAGAGTCTTTCTTTGGATGAATGTGTTTGGCACCTTTGTCAAAGATAAGGTGGCTTAGTTTGTCTGGAGTTGTTTCTACATCTTCTGATCTGTTCCATTGATCTTTGAATCTATGTTTTTGCCATTACCATGCGTTTTTATCACAGTAGCTTTATAGTATAATTTCAAGTCAGGGATTGTAATTCCCACTGCCTTGTCTTTGTTGCCCAGAACTGCCTTTGCTAGTCTAGGTCTCTCCTGGTTCCAGATGAATTTAAAAATTGTTTCCTCTAATTCTGTGAGATATGTTATTGGAAATTGGATCGGAATTGCATTAAATCTGTGTAACAGTTTTAGAAGTATAGCAAATTTTCACTATATTGGTTTTTCCTACCCAAGAGCAAGGATGTATTTCCATTTTCTGATATCTTCTTCAATCTCCTTTTGGAGATCCTTTTATATCCTTTGTTAGATTGATTCCTAGGTATTTCATTTTTTTGGATACTATTTTGAAAGATGTTTCCCTACTTCCTGTCTGCCTGAGTTTGTTATTCTTGTCCAGGAAGTCTATTGATTTTTAAGTGTTTGCTGTATCCAGCTATGCTACAGAATTTGCTTATTAAATCTAGCTATTTTTTAGTGGAGTTTTTGGAGTCTTCTTTGTACTGTATCATGTTATCTGCAAATACTGATAATTTAACTTCATTTTCTATTGTTATTCCTTTTAGTTATTTCTCTTTGTCTAATTTCTCTGGCTAAAATTTCCAGAACTATGTTGAGTAAGAGTGGAGACAGTGGACATCCTTGTATTATTCTTGATTTTAGAGAGAAAGTTCTCAGTTTTTGACCATTTAGTATGATGTTGGCTGTTGGTTTGTCATAGGTGGATTTTATCAGATATAGATAAAAGACCATCTATTCCAATTTTCTGAAGGGTTTTTTTAAAATCATGAATGAGTGTTGGACTTTGTCAAATGCTTTTTCTATATCTATTGAGATGATCGTATGATTTTTGTTTCTGGCTCTGTTAATATGCTATATTATTTTTATTGATTTATGTATGTTGAACCATCCCTGCATCCCTGGGATGAATCTCACTTGGTCATGATGTATAATCTTCTTGATGATTTGCTGCATTCTGTTTGCCAGTATCTTATTGTGGATTTTTGCATCTATGTTCATTAAGGAGACTGGCCTGTAATTCTTCCTTAGTTGGGTCTTTCTCTGGTTTGGGTATCAGGGTAATAATGCTTGTTTCCATTCTTTGTATTTGTATCTTGTTTTTTTTGTCTCCAGTGTGTTAATTTTTGCTCTGATATTTATAATTTTGTCCATCATGTAAGCTTTTGGCCTAGCCTACTCTTTTTTTGTAGAAGTTAGAGATTCACAAGTAGTTCATTTGTACTTGCTCTGTATTCCTTTTATGGGTATTTACTGTTACAAATTTCACTCTTAGGACTCCTTTCATTGTGTCCCATAAGTGTATTGTCATATCATTCAATTGTAAACACTGTCTAATTTCTTCTTTAATTTTGTCTGTGACCTATTGGTTATTCAGGAGGGTGCTGTTCAGTTTCCATATGTTTATGAAGTTCTCATGGTTTCTTTTGTCATTGATTCCCAATTTTATTGCACTATGGTCTGATAATATGCATGGGATTATTTCAGTTTCTTTGTATTTACTTAAGCATATTCTATGAGCTAGTGTGTGGTTTGTTTTGGAGAACATCCCATGTGCAGCTGAGAAGAATGTGCATTCTGATGTGGGGTGGAATACTTTGTAGACATCTAAGTCCATTTGTTCAAAAGTTTGGTTCAGTTCTAATATTTCATTGGGGTTTTTCTGTGGGGTTTTTTTGTGTGTGTGTTTTTTTTTTCCGTCTAGCTGATCTTTTTTTGATAGTAAGGTATTGAGATCCCTCAATACAATTGTATTAAGGCTTATTTGATTTTTCATGTCTGTTAATATCTGTTCTATGTAGTTGGGTGCACTAGTATTTGTTGCATATGGATTTATGATATCTCTTCCTCTTGGATTGTTCCCTTTACAAGGATGTAATGATCTTAATCTCTCTTAATCAGTTTTGGCTTTGAAATTCACTTTGTCTGCAAATAGAATAGCTACCCCTGCTTTTTTCTGGGTTCCTGTTGCATAGAGTATTGTTTTTTAATCCTTTGACTTTCAGTCTGTGGATTTCTTTTTTAATTAAATGTGTTTCTTGTATGCAGTATATTGTTGGATCTTGCTTTCTTGATCCATTCTGCCAGTCTGTCTCTTTTGATTGGTGAATTGAGACCATTAACATTGATGGTTATAACTGATACGTATTGACTTATCCTTGTCATGTTATTTTCCTGTTGTTCGCTCCTCTTTTTTTCCCTTTCTCTGTTTGTTTGCCTTCTCTGGTGGATTCCTTCTTATTACAGTTTATGGAGTTGTAGTCCTTGTTATCTCTTTCTAGAATGTCCTTCAAAACATTTTGGAATGCTGGTTTGGTGGTCATAAATTTCTCAGATGTTCTTTGTTGTTGAAGTCTTTTTTCTTCATCAGTTTTGAAAGATAGTTTTGTGGGGTACATCAGTCTGGGTTAAAGGTTTTCCTTTGAAACTTGAAATATTTCACTCCAAATTGTCTTTGAGAGTTTGTGCTGAGAAGTCAGCTGTGATTCTGGTAAGCTTTCCTTTATAGGTGATTTGTTTCTTTTCCCTGACAACTTAAGATTTTAGCCTTGTGTTGAACTTCTAAAATCTTGACTATGATACTCCTGGCTGTAGATTTAAAAAAAAAAAAAATTTTTTTTATTGTATATAATGCAGTGTTATATGCCTCACTTATCTGCATGACAAGTTCTTTTTCTTTACCAGGGAAGTTTTCTGCCATGACACCTGTGAATATATGTATATATATGATTTATGCTATCTCCTGCTTTATCACTGACTCCAGTCAGTCTTAAGTTATTCTTCTTTGCCGCATCTAATAGCTGCTGGGTGGTTTTTTCATGGTCCTTTGCTATTCTTCCTCTTCCTCTTCTCCTATGTTTTTGTTTTGTTTTGTACTAGGAATCAAACATAGGACCTTGTGCTTGCCAGGCAGGTGCTTCTGCTGCTGAGCTATATCCCCAGCCCTCCCTTGCTATTTTTAAATATTTCTTTTCATGATTGCTAACCACAAGCTTGTCTTTTATATGATCCTGTCCTCACATTGGCGTAATCTGCTGTAAATATTTTCAGTGGAATTTTTATTCTCCTGGATATCTGCTTAAATCTGCCTCATGGATTCCATTTCTTTCCAATGCTGAGCATTTATGGCTTCAATAATTTTCTTAAACTCACCCCTCCCCGCCATATCTGCTCTAGAGTCTTTACGCATGATCCTCATTTTGGACACCATCTCTGCAATTATTTGAGAAATTAATCCTGGTTTTACTTTTTCCAGAGCCTCAGTCAATTGCTTTGTTACCACTTTAGGGATTCAGCTCAGTGGCACAGTGCCTACCTGGCAGATGGGAGATTGTGAGTTCAATCCTTGGTTTAAAAAAAACAAAAACAAACAGACTTGGTAGGTGGCTTTTGATTGTCCTACCTCATTGTCCCCTGTGTTTGCTTTTGGTAAACTGGATGTCAGGGGTTACATCTCATTTAAGTGTTTCTCATTTCTTCTTTTCTTTTTATAGTTAATTTCTGGGGTTCCTTTATTGCTAATATTTAGAACTAGCCTATGTTCAGTTGGTTTGTTGTTAATATTTAGAATCCTTAGGTAATATATGGCAGCTTCTCCAAGGTATCTTCCAGGTGTAGATGGTTTTTGGAATTTTAGTCTGTTAGAAGATCCTACCTCTTCAGTTTGTTGAAGATGAGAATTTGCTCCTTATTTGACCCAGTCTCTGGTTCTTTAGCACTGTGCCACATTATTTTCTGTGACCTTTAGTATCACTCATGGAATATCAGGATGAATAGCTGTCTAGAAAAATTATGTCACTTTTGGCTATAGTCGTACCAATAACATCAAACAGCCTAGAAAATGACGAACCGAGCTAACTGTTAATTTGCCACTTTTAACCATCTGAACTAGATTCTTGATTATATAACAAAATCTAAAACAAACCAGAAAATTATATGTAGTATACAAGTCCTTAATATGTCAGTTTTGCCTCAAGGGTTAAAATTTAGAATGGATTAAGGAGAAAACAGAGAAGTGGGAGAAGAGGAGGAGATGAGAAGTAAGGTTGCAGGACAAAGAGGGATCGTGCTAGCTTTGGGAAACTGGTACAGAAGACTGGAGGGAAAGAGCAAAAGAAGAGATAAAAAGAACAGAACCACTACCACAAATCATGTTCACAATCCTAGAAAAACAAGATCAAACAATGAAGGAAAAAACCCAAAAAACTGCAACAGTAGCAAAGAACAGAATTTAAAAAAAAAAAAAGAACAAAAACAAGTCCACTTCCAGGTTTGTCTCTGCTTTTGCCTGTACACATTTGGAGATAGAATCCCGATCTTTGCCAGTGTATCCCAGGAAGCCAGCAGTAGCTTTTTGGCAGGGTGTGGATAATCTCAGTAAGCTTGCACCTTGTGGCCGAGACCGGATTAATTTGGCCTGCAGCCATCCATGCACGTTCTGTGGGCCAGAGTGCAACTGGGAGCTGCTGCAGGTTTTGAGTTCCGAGCTCAGTGGTCCTGTCTCCTAGATGGCTCTCAGCCAGTCACTCTCTTGCAGGAGGACGAGCCCTCAACACTCCCTGCGAACTAGTTCAGGCCTTTGCACCCCCTGCTCCTCTACACTGCTATGTCTCTGTGGAGGCCTGTGGGGTCACCAGCAGTCACTATGCATCCGCAGGTTTGAATCCTTCTCTCGCACAGGGAGTCCCATCTCAGAGAAGGCATGCTATTACCTCCTTCTTCATTGTAGTTTTTCTCTTCACTCTCCATGGGCTTCGATTTTTGCTTCAGGTTCTTCTTAGGTCCAGGGGACCCCCTTCCCTCCTTCTTGTCTTCTTCATGTTGCTGGGTTCCAGCGTCTGGATGGTGACTCTCAGTCAAGCTCCTTCTTTGCTACTTACTGCTCTGCCATCTTGGGGCTCCCTGGGATTTTAGATTTAGCTTCAAAGTTTGTCTATTTTGATCTGTAATTAAGTGCCTTCTGTGGCCGTTTTGTATTTAGAAAAATGTTTTAGAAGAACTATATGATGCCATATTAAATTTCTGACTTTTTTCCCACATTTTTCTGGATAGTATACAAATTTAAAATGGTTATCACTTCCTCCACAGAGCCTTTTATCAAAAAAAAATATTCTTAAGAAAATATATGTGAATTCTGTATAGTTTATGTTTAATAGTTGGATTTCACTCTTGTTTCCAAAGGGTTGATATGCCGAGCATTACCCAGGGGGAGCCCTCATTCTGACCTCAAAGAAAGAACTGTGCTGTCTGGCTCCATCATGCAGGGTAAACTTTCTGTTTGTTTTGCCTTTTTATTTTTTCACTGCCTTGCTGACTAAGTATTTTGCCATTAATTTGTAAAGCATGAAACCTGCTTTTCAAGATTTTTTACCTTTTGAAATACTAAGTTTTGACTATAATTTTTCCGACTGAACTACATAGTTTCTTGGAAGATGATAGCTGCCTAATCTTTTAATTGTGAGATAGCTTTACTTATGTAAGGATACATTCTGTGACTGTGACAGATGTATGTTGGATCTTGAGTAACCCTGCAAAATAATGATTGATGAATACTTGAGGATTTATAAACAGAAAATTGATTAGAAACTACAAGATGGCAAGGCATTTGTTCTTAAAATTTTTTTTGGTCAAATATAATTTACTATTTTGACCATTTTTAAGAGTATAATTCAGTGGCGTTGTTGTGTAAGTATCAGCATTATTTTAATAAATATGTTTCTTGAATTCTTGTTAAAGGCACACCGAGAGCAACAAGTGAAAGCTTTGAAGATGGCCTTAAATATCCCAAACAGATAAAAAGGGAAAGCCCTCCCATACGAGCCTTTGAAGGTGCCATTACCAAAGGAAAACCATATGATGGCATCACCACCATCAAAGAAATGGGGCGTTCCATTCATGAGATCCCACGGCAAGATATTCTAACCCAGGAAAGCCGGAAAACTCCAGAAGTGGTCCAGAACACGAGGCCAATAATTGAAGGTTCCATTTCCCAGGTAACTAGATCATGGCTCCTGTGGTCAGCACTTCCACTTCCAAGTGACATTTATGAAACACTAAAAAATGTGACTTAATAGTTATAATTATTTCTTACTTTGTCAGACCTGTTTGAAGTAAACATGAAAATTTTATGTATTCTATATTATCAGTTTTTAATCCGTAGTATGCATGGAATGAATAATCTAGGAAAAAACTCTAGGTCCTGAAACAGCCACACAGACTATAAAGGTCACCATGGCAAAGTATAATTGCCATGGGCCAAATGTAGACCCAAGACAGAACAAAGTTTAGATGATGTGGTTACCTGTTATGTTTGTTTTTTCCTTTTAGGGCACACCAATAAAGTTTGACAGCAGCTCAGGCCAATCTGCCATCAAACACAATGTCAAATCCTTAATAACGGGGCCCAGCAAACTACCCCGTGGAATGCCTCCACTGGAAATTGTACCAGAAAGCATAAAAGTGGTGGAACGGGGAAAATATGAGGATGTGAAAGCAGGCGAGCCAGTACGTTCCCGGCATACATCAGTGGTGAGCTCTGGCCCCTCTGTCCTCAGGTCCACACTTCATGAAGCACCCAAAGCACAGCTGAGCCCAGGAATTTATGATGACAGCAGTGCTCGGAGGACCCCTGTGAGTTATCAAAATACCATGTCCAGAGGCTCACCCATGATGAGCAGAACTTCCGAAGGTATGTTATCTTCCTTACTCGGTCTGATCATTTTTACTGGTTTTTTCATCTGTGGCAAATAAGAAGTACCACATTATCAGCTTTAGGCTATTATTAGATCTATAGGTTCCACTTTATTAGGGCTATAGAAAGCTACTGCTTTAAAATAGGAAAAATTTTACAGACGACACCAGTATTTAAATAAATCCAAGGCCTAATGAAGTTCCAGAGTTCTCTAGATTATAGATTAGAATGGGTTTTCAGCAAGTTGTTCTAGGTCTTTCTTTGAATCTGTTTTGGTGTTCTCTAGTGGAAGTGTAGTCTGATGGTTCAAAGTTAGGCTCTGGAATGAAACTGCTTAGGCTGGAATTAAAGTTCTTACTGTATAAGTTTAGACAAGTTAGCTTTTCTGTGCCTTAGTTCTGTCATCCATAAAATGGTAATTACCACTGAAACCTGCCTATCACCTTTGAAGATAAAATGAGGTAGGACATTTGAAGAACTTTGGATAGTAGCTAGTATATACAAAGGACTCAATAAATGTACACTATTCTTACTGTTTTAATCATAACCTCATGGTGCTGGCAACCATGTCACTAAGGGATGGATTGTTGATATTTTTACCAGGTGGCCCTGAGACTCTTAAATATGCATTGGCTTCTTTTTAATTTGATTGTCATATGTATTTTTTGAGGCCTCATATGCATATTCCTGGGTAGATAGTGAGATGTACAGACGAACAGTGTTTGGGGGAAAGAGGAGCAACACAGGAGGAGCAGGGAGGAAAGTACCTGGTTGTGGGTAGGAAGGTGACACCAAATCCTTGGGCTTTAGTTTGGAAAAAGAATTGCTCTGCAGATGGAAAGGTCCTGCACAGCTGAGCAAATTGGGACATGAAAAAGCTTGTGATAAGCTAGAGTGGTTTCTTAGTTTTGACTGGCAGATTTGTCTGATTGTGACAAAAAGTACTATCAAAATTTTAGTCCTTAGATGGTTGTGAGGGCTGCACAACATCACGCATGTACCTAATGCCACTGAGTTACATTTTTAAAATGGTGTGTTTGACTGGTGTGGTGGCACATGTTTTTAGTCCCAGCGCTTAGGAAGCTGAGGCAGGAGGATCCCTGTAAGTTTAAGGCCAGCCTAGGCTACATAGTGAGTTCAAGGCCAGCCTGCACTACATAGCAAGATCCTGTCTCAAAAAAAAGGGTACATTTATTTACTTTGCTTGTATGGTGGGGGCAGTCTTGGGCTTGATCTCAGGGCATTTGCACTGGAATTACCAGCATTTCTATGTTTAATTTTTAGGCAGGGTCTCTCTGAGTCTGTAAATTGCCCCAGCTGTGCTTGAATTTGCAAACTTCTTGCCTCAGCCTCCCAGGAGCTGGGATTACAGATGTGTAACCATGCTTGGCTTAAAGTGATGGTTGTGAAAGGCCTGGATATACAAGGATGAGGCATTCTAACCATGCTGCATAACATGATTTAGAAAATGAGAAGCTAGAGGAGGGAGGAAAACAGATGTTGAAGTGAACCAATGTTGTTGAGGTAGATGTTATTGAAGTAATGAGAAAATCATTGGAAGAGCAGAGTAAAGAAAATCTTTAGTGTAACTCATGATTGGCAGATAGCAAGGTTGGGAAATACAGGCAATGAGAGGAAATTGAGGATTGCTACAAGTGTAACCAAAAGGATTTAGAATGTTACTGTTGTACAGAAAACAAAGCCATTTGTAATGGAACCTCATTATCTTAATAATCTGATCAAAAAGACAGAACAATACCAGTGGAACTTTGCCAAAGAGTATAGTCCATTACAGGTCACAAGGCTTCCTACTATTTCCTTACACTTGCATATTCTGAAAAGTTGAATGTTAAGTATTTAGGAGGAAAAATATCAAATTATATTTTTGAGAAATTAATAAATATGATCATTCTTTATCTTTTCCTCTATTTACTCATTTATTCATTAAGAAAGAAAGAGAATGGGGATTGAACCCAAGGCCTTTGCACCTGACCCCCAGCTCCCATTCATTCATTCATTTATTCAAATTTTTGGAAACAGAGCCTTACTAACTTGCTCACACTGGGCTCAAACTTTCAACCCTCCTGCCAGCCCTCCCAGAGCAGGCCGGCTAGTTTTCTTAAGAATTTTTGGCATTGGCTCTTTTTTTCCAGTTACGATTTCTTCTAGCAAGTCTGCCAATCATGAAAGGAAGTCGACACTGACCCCTACCCAAAGGGAAAGTATATCAGCCAAGTCTCCAGTGCCTGGGGTGGATCCTGTTGTGAGCCACAGCCCATTTGATCCCCATCACAGGGGCAGCACTGCGGGAGAGGTTTATCGGAGCCACCTTCCCACGCACTTGGATCCAGCCATGCCTTTTCACAGGGCTCTGGATCCTGGTAAGCATGACATGTACTGAAACCTATGGCAGAGAAATAATATATCTGTGTGACTTTTTAACTTTCTATTATAGTTCAGTACGCAGACAACTGTACATATACAGCTCAGTAAATTTTTGCAAACTGAACACCCATGTTACCAGCACCCAAATCAAGAAATAAAACAATGCTGGCACCCTTTAAAGAAGTAAAAATGCTATAATAAGTATCTGAAAAGCCATGTTATTTGATGGTAACTAGTGAAGTGAATTGAAAATGTGAGTAAATGTGAAGAATTATTTTTAAGTGACAGGCATATCCAAAACACGCTAATTAACAACAGAGATAATCATTTGCCTAAGTCTTGATCTAAGTTCCAAGTTTGGCTTCATTTAAAAAAATTTTTTTATTTATTGTTTTGGTTCATTTTGTTTTTGAGACAAGGTCTCACCATGTAGTGCAGGATGGCCCTGAACTTGCTTAGTTGAGTCCAAAGCTGGACTCAAACTCACAGCTGTCCTCCTGTCTCTGCCTCCTGAGTGCTGGAATTACAGGCATGCACCACCCAGTTTGTCTTTATTTTTTTAAGTGAAGCTAGAATTTAAAGATAGCTTCAGATATTCCAAGTATAGATTTTTTTCTAGATTTTTGTTCTGTCCTTAAAATTTTTGTAGTGTGCATACCTGATTGAACTTTCGCATTGAGGCTTTCTAAAGCAACCAACTTAATTTTCAGAGAAATAACTCTTTTCTTTCCTCTTTCATTGATTTCCAGACTATTTCATTAGCTATATAACTTGTTTGTGACAAGTCCAACTTGAAGAAGCTGATAAGCACACGTCTCATGTTAGTGGACATGGTTCTGGTAGCTGCAGACAGGCTCAGGTTGCTGGAGGGCAGTCTGTGCTGCTGAGGACTGTAAGTTTCATGCAGTGAGAAGAGAGGACGCATCACATCCCGGGTCTTTGCTGGGCTCTTCCTCCTGGAGCCTCGTCCTTGCTCCCTCTTTGTTGCTGCCAGCTGAGCCTGTCACATATACATGTTCTTTACTCAGGCCTCTAAATTCATTTCTTGTTACATCCTTTCAATTGAAATTAGAGCACAAAATCCTTGTTTCTCACTATGAAAAGCAGTTTATCATTATTAGTTAATATGCCTAATTAAAAAGCTAAGAATTCTAGAAGTTTATATTTTGCAGCAGCAAAAAACTTTTAGAAAATACTTTATGAATGCTGTCAGTGCCATCAAATTATATGTTGCTTCAAAAAATTAAGTTTCAGAGGCGTCCAAACCTGGTGTAGAATCCCTGATATACAGTGGTTCATTCCCTTTAGGAGTTTTAAACTTCATATTGGTGTGAAAATGACAGATGATCAGTAGAAACTGTATTTCACATTGTGAATGTTCTAGAATTAGTGACATGGTGTAATCCTCCCGCTATGCTAGGCAGTGTCAGTGAGTCACAGCTCCCGGTGAGCACTGCAGTCCCAAGGGAGAACACCAGTACTGTAGACTGTGCTGTGTTACTTTGCTAAGATATCATGTAGGTTAGGCATATTCAGTTTTTTTCTTTCCTTCCTTTCCTCCTTGCTTCTTTTCCTTCCTCCCATCTCCTCTCTGCCCTTCCTTCTGTCCCCTCCCTTCCTCACTTGCTCTTCCTTTTCCTTCTCTATCCTGCCCCCCAGTTTGTTTTTTGAGACAGGGTCTCACTGTGTAGTCCAGGCTGGCCTTCAACTCACAGTAATCTTCCTGCCTCACCTTCCCAAGTGCTGGGATCATAGGCATGTACCACTATCGCTGGCCATTTTCAATGTAAGCTATTTCCCACAGTAGTGTGTTTATTGGATATAACCCTATCCTGGGTCCACAAGCACCTGCACTTTTGAGACTTTCTCTCCCAATGAGATGCCCAGACTCAGTTGACAGATATTGTGGCTGCAAGTTCTGGATGAAGGGGAAACAGACATTCTGGAAAACATACCAGCAAATTTTCTAGGGAGAGCATAGATATAAAATTATTCACTGGCATTCTTAGACAGAATTGCTTATAATTTCTGTTTAGTGTCTGTGATAGCTCTTTATGTTGTTAACAGTTGTATTTGCTTGTCCTTTTTGAGCCTGAGCTGGATTACAAATAATTTGAAGTTTGAGATACTCCCCTTTTTACCATTCTTACACCTTCACAGTATCTTGTGTCATGTTCTGTCCAAAAGATTGTCAGACCTGTAGTTTATAGGCCAATTCATGATGCAACATTTTCCTTTAAAGTTTGTACCGAGTCATGCCCATATTGGTTATCAGTAGTTTGTTTTGTACCAAAGTGATAAAGGTGAGTAGCTGTGACTGATGCTGCATGACCCACAAAGCCTAAAACATTTAGTATATGACCCTTTACAAGAAGTTGGGCAATCTCTGTTCCAAACACATGTGCTAATTAAAATGCTTCTAGACTAGTCATTTTTACCAACAGGAAGGTAGCATTGCATGTCACAAAGTATTTTCATATTTGGTTATATTTGAATAATCAGTACTATAAAATGAATTTTATTATCAAACAGTTGAAAATATAATACTTCAGGTAAAAACAGTACTCAATGCTTTTCTCTCATTCTCTCACTCAGCAGCTGCTGCATACCTGTTTCAGAGGCAGCTTTCACCAACTCCAGGGTACCCAAGTCAGTATCAGCTTTATGCAATGGAGAACACAAGGCAGACAATCCTAAATGATTACATTACCTCACAACAGATGCAAGTGAACTTGCGCCCAGATGTGGCCAGAGGGCTCTCTCCACGGGAGCAGCCCCTAGGTCTCCCATATCCAGCAACAAGAGGTGTGTGTTTCTGGTGTTTGTTTTAGAATTTACTGTGTTTACTGAGTAATGAATAAATACTTGTCGAATAGATGATGGAAAGAGAGAAAAAAGGGGCATATACTTCTCTCCACAGACTTTAGCCCTTGAATGCAAACAAAATAATGTATTGAGACAGGGTATTCTGTGGACAACGAAATAACCAGACTGAATTATTGTGCTGTGTATTTGAAATCCACACATTAGAGTTTGCTTTCTTTAACCTGCTATACCTTAAGGTTACTGATTTAGAGCACAGTGTCTAATTTTCTTCTCTAGATTCAAGGTCTTAAAAAGTAATGATGATTTTTGGATAGTTTTTATTTATGCTATATCCAAATTATCATTGGGTTATATACAGGTGACCCAAATCCACAAGCCATGTTTACTTCTGTACCTTTAGAATAAAACTTACCATAAAGTGTATTTGTCTTTTGTATAGGAATCATTGACCTGACCAATATGCCTCCAGCAATTTTAGTGCCTCATCCAGGGGGAACGAGCACGCCTCCCATGGACAGAATCACTTATATTCCTGGTACACAGATTACCTTCCCTCCCAGGCCGTACAACTCTGCTTCTGTGTCTCCAGGTAAGATGCCACAGTCCCACACCTCTCTTAATAGCACCAACTTGCTTAGATTTTTACAACATAGTCTTTTAAGGTGTTTTGGGCAGTTTTTCTTATTTGTTGTGCTGTTTTCCACTTAATATTTATCAGAAGTTCCTGAATGTCAAATGTGACTGGATAACCCTCAATACCCTAAAAGATTATATTGTGTTCCAGTTGTTACCAAGAACTCTTAAACAAATTTTCTACATCCCCAAATTTGGAGCTGTTTTTTTAAAAAATTTCACATACGAATTTTAAAAATTGTCCCTGAGAGGTTTACATTTTTGTCTCTGAGTTGTGGATTCATGTGTTTTACAGGACACTCAACACATCTTGCAGCAGCTGCAAGTGCAGAGAGGGAAAGAGAGCGTGAGAGGGAGCGGGAACGGGAGAGAGAGAAGGAGCGGGAGCGGGAGAGGATGGCTGTGGCTTCCTCTGACCTCTACTTGCGTCCAGGTCAGTGAGAGAGACTGCTTTTCCTTCCTAAGGATGGGTCTTGGTAACATAGTGTGGTGGGGCTTTGTGCTTAATGCTGTGAGGTACCTAGGAATTCCAAGATGGCAAATCATTACAGGATTCAAGTAAAATGCAGGTGAAAGTGCTATAAAAGTTGGGATGAAGCCAAGTATGGTTATAATCCCAGCACTCAGGAGACTGAGGCAGGAAGATTGCCACGAGTTCGAGGCCATCCTGGGCTACAAAGTCAGTTCAAGGCCAGCATGAGCTGCATATTGTGAAACCCTGTCTCAAAAAGAAGAAGAAGTTGGGATGAAAGAGATGAATTTTAGAAAACAGAGCTTTTGGTGATTAAGATATTGTTTTGATTGTCCCCAGTTGTGCCTGAAGATCCTGGGCACAGAGCACTTAAAGCTAAAAACTGTCTGAGCAAAGGCTGTAGCTAAGAAGGTGTGTTGTGTGACTTAACTTCAGTTTAAAGAAGGAATACTAAATATGGTTAGAAGGTTTTGGGGTATCTTGAATTACAATGAAATACTGCCAATCTCTGACATTATCAGAAGAACAATTGCACAGTGGTGCCAAGAGATGAATTAGAACCCTGAAGGTAGGCATGGGCTGGTACCAAGAGGCCAGTAAGACCATCTGTTGTTCATATGCATGCTAGCGGTAGCTTAATATATTCTGATAATGGCCAGAAAGGAACTGCTGAAGAGATTTATATGAAGAGACTTATCAATAACCAGGTATGGGGAAGTGAGGAAGAAACAAGATTTGTATGAAATCAAGATAGAGCAGGAAAAATAAAAAGAGCATAGTGAGTGAAAGCAAAGAGAATGATTTTTTTGTTGGATTTACTTAATCTGGCATATTTGGACCATCTGTTACTTTAATTAGATCATATTGTTTATCATATTGTCAGATTCACTGATATCTGGCATTCAGGAAGAAAGCAGTTGGGGTTGCTGACTGATTCGAAAGAGTTGAAACTCTGGCTTGAGTGAGATTTCCAAGGACAAGAGTGTGAAAAGAGGAATAGGTTAGTCCCAGATGTTACCAGAATGTAGGTGGGGAGGCAAGAGGAAGTGGAGAGGTGGTTGCAGAGGTAGGCACAGAACTAAAGGTCGGAAGGCGTCCCATTCATGTTTTTATGCAGGCATACCTTTCGAAATTAATGGATGGGCATACATGTAAGGAGCCCAAAAGTGAATCATATATTTGATTTAAGTATTCCTGAAGAATTATCTTAAATATTCTAATGATTGCAAAGCTTAAACACATTTAGGTGTAACCTACTATCTATAGAAAATAAAAACACAGGAGTCTAAATACTTCAGTTGTGAATTAACACGGTAATTGAGTCTATGTGTATCTTTGTTTTTTGGTACTCTGAACTGCACTTACAACCTCGTGCTTGCCAGGCAAGCACTATGCCACTGAGCTATGTGCCTGGCCCTCATATGTATCATATTAACAAATGAAGATAATTTAATCAAAGAAAGCAGCATACAAATGACATAACTGGTGAATTTTTAAAATGTGTGTTGTCCCATGGATGTACATGCAGACATAGGACTATAAAATAACCTTTTTTCTTCATCAGATATTTTAGAAGACTTATAATTTTTTTTTTGTTGCAGCTTCTGAAATAAACTATGTTAGCATTGGTAATGTTAATTGATAAATGTTTTGGGCCCTTTTGGAGATAAAAATTTTAAATGCTATTGGCATTTCTACTTCAAGGATTATATCTTACAAAAATGCATAAACTCTGATATAAGGGATCAGAGAAAAAAAATTGCTGAAGAGCTTGGTTAATAAAATGGTGCTTGAAGAATAGGAGTGATTGCTCTAATTGTTCTTATGAGGACAAAGAGCAAGGTAGAAAGTTGACAAGGACACAGAACAAAATGAGGCAGAAAAGAAAGTGATGAGGGAATATGAAAGTTCAAAACTTCTGACAAAAAGAATTCTGACCAGCTTCAAGTTTTCACTGTCTTGTGGGAGAGTTAAAGTGAACAAAAATGCCTCAAACCTGGAAGTATGGTTCCTAGATCTGGTAAACTTTTGCCAAGGGTAGTGCTGAGAGAGTCACTTGTGAAGGGTGTAGCAGTAGTATATTATTTCCATTATAATGCTTAGAATGGTGAACTCAGTTTGATTTTGAAAATCATAAACAGCAGATTTTGAAGAAACATCTGAGAAACGAACTTACCTGATTGGTATTAGTACTTCATTGTTGGTGTCATTTTTGTCTCTCTCTGTAATCAAGATTGTGACTAATCAAGAGATAGTAAATAATTGATACTTTAAGTTACTTTAAGTAGGTTTTATAGTATCTTTACTGAGGAACTTAGAAAATATGTTTCCAGAAAGGCCAGAAAAGAATATCTAGTTTCTTGTTTCATATTTTGTTTCCTATTTAGGAATATTAGGAAATTACCAGTCCATAAAAGTTCTTGCCTTTGATCTCCTCTGGCTGCTTTGTGGCTTATCTTTCTTCTTAAAGCTTTTTTTTTGGTTCCTATAGGCACAGAACAGCCTGGCCGACCTGGCAGTCATGGATATGTTCGCTCCCCTTCTCCTTCACTGAGAACTCAGGAGACCATGTTGCAACAGAGACCCAGTGTTTTCCAGGGAACCAATGGAACCAGCGTAATCACACCCTTGGATCCAACTGCTCAGCTACGAATCATGTCAGTCTCTTGTATACTTTGTTTTGTTTCACTTACATTGTTTTGAGACAGGTTCTTGCTGTGTAGTTCAGGCTGGATTTGAACTTACTGTGTAGCGCAGACTGGCCTCAAAGTCATGGCAATCGTCTGGCATCAGCCTCGTGAGTGCTGGGATTAAAATGTGTACCACCACACCTGCTTGTATATGTTTTGACCAAAAAAAATACCAGTTTCTTGTATATACTGTATGTTTTTTGAAATTTGTGACTTAATAGTTTAACACAGTCTGTCTTTTCTGTCTACTAATCTTTTTTGTTCTTTAGTTTGTCCTTCCATATCCATAAATGATCTCCCATTGACAGAGCTGTGTTTTGTTTTTGTTTTTTGTTTTTTTAATTCACAGGCCATTGCCTGCTGGGGGCCCTTCAATAAGCCAAGGCCTGCCAGCTTCCCGTTACAACACTGCTGCGGATGCCCTGGCTGCTCTTGTGGATGCTGCAGCTTCTGCACCCCAGATGGATGTTTCCAAAACAAAAGAGAGTAAGCATGAAGCTGCCAGGTTAGAAGAAAATTTGAGAAGCAGGTCAGCAGCAGTTAGTGAACAGCAGCAGCTAGAGCAGAAAAACCTGGAGGTGGAGAAGAGATCTGTTCAGTGTCTGTACACTTCTTCAGCCTTTCCAAGTGGCAAGCCCCAGCCTCATGCTTCAGTAGTGTATTCTGAGGCTGGGAAAGATAAAGGGCCTCCTCCAAAATCCAGATATGAGGAAGAGCTAAGAACCCGAGGGAAGACTACCATTACTGCAGCTAACTTCATAGACGTGATCATCACCCGGCAAATTGCCTCGGACAAGGATGCAAGGGAACGTGGCTCTCAAAGTTCAGACTCTTCTAGTAGCTGTATGTATCTCAATCTGAGTTTCACAATGTGATATCTGAGTAGAGAATTACTTTATTCGTTAGGTAAAACAATTCTATGGTATAAAGCAGTCCTAATGCTTGACATTATATATAAGAGGAAGTTTCTTGATTGATCAGTGCAAAAATGTGTCTTCTACAAGGTGATTTAAATATCTTGTTTCCTAAGTTTAAGCTAACTGATGTATGTTCCGCAAGAAAGCTACATCTTTTATGGCGCCAAAGTTATAATGTGTTTATTGATAGAGGGCAGAGTTTATTAACATTATTTAGGCATTTGAAGGATGAGAGATGTACCATCAAAATCTGTGCTACGGAGGCATAATTCCTCAGACAACATTTGCCAGGACATGGTTCACTATTTAGAGTGATCTCTCAAAGGCTCTTATGTCCTTTATCTAAGTTTCTAAAATGTCTAGAGTATTACAAAGGAAGATTACCTTATTATTGGTAATTGGTATTTACTTTGCATCTTTCTTGGATTTTGATCCCATCTGGATTAGTCATGGTGATATGTGCTCTGCAAGAAAAAAATTCATAAAATGAATTTTTCACTAAAATGCAGGAAAAGTTCGTTTATAAAATGTCTTTTAGCCGGGCGTGGTGGCACGCGTCTATAATCCCAGCGCTTGGGAGGCTGAGGCAGGAGGACCACTGTGAGTTCAGGGCCAGCCTGGGCTACACTGTGAGTTCAAGACCAGCCTGAACTACAAAGCGAGACCTTGTCTCAAAAAAATTTAAAAAAAAAATCTTTTTTTTTTTTTTTAACTATTTCCTAAATTCTGTATGGAATTTAAAAAAAAAATTAAGCAAATAGCTGTTATTGCTTGAAGTAATATTAATTATATAGTGATCTGTCTGTTATCTCCATTACAGAAACAATAATAGTGGAGATCATGAAAATAAAAATTTCTTGTACAGCAGTATGCAATTTGCAGTTGTTTTTACCTCCAAATTTCCCTATCTACACATTGATGAGATTTAGAAGAGAGTTTAGTGTATTGTATAGTGTACAGAAGACTTCCTTTTAACTTGGGATTTGGAAAATCTATACTACAACATAGGTTTTCAACATGCAGAAAACTGCTACCTGAGAAAGAGATAGTTTTTATCATCACGTTTTTGTAGGGGAATTTCCAGTGGGCATGGTGACCTCACCTGGGGTTATAGAATGAAAAGTGGGTTGCCAAATCACATTAAAATATTTCTTTTCCAGTTTGCATGATAAATCAAACCTTGCCCTAGGAGTCTTGATTTTCACTGGTTCTTTTCTGAGTGTTCATGTTTCTATATGCAATTGTCATTTTATCACTGGGCAGTTACATCAAGTCCACAGGTTGTAAACAGTTACTCAGGTGGTTTTCAGTTTGACTCAAGAGCCTTCCTCACTGTGGAAGAAGCGCATTGCTTCACTTTGTCCCTGTGTCTTCAAGAGCAAAGGGAACACAGTCCAGTATCAGACTTTTTTGGAGGGAGGGGTGTACAGGGAATCAAACTCAGGACCTTGCACTTGCCAGGCAGGTGCTGTGCTGCTAAGCTAAACCTTTGGCTTCAGACTTCCTATTAAGAGAATATTATTGTCGTCAGATTTAGGATGCTGATTTATAAGCAGTGTTAATAGTGGATACAAAAGTTGCAAATTAGTGTAAATCACTTAAATTGTAGTGGTTTATTCTAGTTCCTCAATGATTATTTACATCCCATTTATGAGGTTTCTCTTCTCCTGAACCCAGGTAACTGCAGCATCCATGACCTGTTTGGGGGCAGAAGGCTCATACAGTACAGGAGCAGGTGGTAGCACAGTACCAGAGTCTGTTCTAAGCTTTTGTATGAATGTCCAGCCAGGGTCATAGACCTTTTCTCTCTTTGGTGCACTTTGAAGATGCAAAGAGCTCTCTAAACTGTGACATCCTGCCTCTGTCCCTTCTGCATAGCCCCTCAGTTTTCTTGGGGAACTGCATTTTATGGGGGCTCTTCTCTCATGTGTGTGATATCCTCCCTTTCTGTGAATTGATTTTTATTCCCTATTCATTTCTTTTTATTTTCACAATGTACTACAGTGCAGGAAAATTATTTGGAGTAATTTTTGTTAGTACTCCAATTGAGATCAGTGTACAATGTCTCATAACCTGTAGCTCTAAAATTGTTAATGAAGCTGGTATAGCCTCAAACTTTTTGTGCAGATGGTACCTGAGAATTGGAATATTGGATTCAATTAACCATTGACATATACTTTTGTATTTGTTCATCTTCTCTGATGAGTGCTTCCCAGTGATTTTTCAGTTCTCAAGAGAATATCACAAATTTACTCTCTGTTCAGCCACATCTTACTGTTTATTATGGGCTTTTTAAAGATGATCCTAAGGGTTCACAGAATTTTAGAAAACTGTGTACCCCACTGAGTTTAAGAACAGAGGCACCTTTGATACAGTCCAGTGGGCTCAATAAGTCTCATCATTAACCTGGATGCCATTGAATATTTCTGAGAATTCAAAAATTAAAATACATTTGAAGAAGTTGTTCTTTTGGAACTTTCCATGGATTAATTTTAAAACAAGACTTCTTTTCTTGAAGTATCTTCTCATAGGTATGAAACACCTAGTGATGCTATTGAGGTGATAAGTCCTGCCAGCTCACCTGCGCCAACCCAGGAAAAACTGCAGACCTATCAGCCGGAGATTGTTAAGGCAAATCAAACAGAAAGTATGTCTGTTTTAGTCTACATGTTTTCATTTATCATTTGCATATCTGTTTAAGTTACTTTAAGTTTTTTTAAGGTAATCTGTGAATCTGCTTGAGAAAAACTGCAGTTTAAAACTGTAGTAATGAAACGAGTTTTGAGGGGAGGGATGGCTCTGACTTGGACATGTGACCTGACATGTTTTAGGCAAGCATTTTGCCATTCCTAGGATCACCTGAAAAGCAGTTTTCTCTTGCAGCATTGAGGATTGAACCTAAGGCTTTTGCACTAAACTATATCCCTAGCCCTTCCCCACTTCCTAAATTTCTAAATTGCTCAGGCTGAATTCTAACTTGTACACCTCCTGCCTTATACTCCCAAAGTCCTGGGATTACAGGTGTGAAACATCATGCTTACATGAAAAAGCAACTTTTAACCTATTATTCTTTTGTTTGTAGTTGATTGATACAAGAAATAGTTGATATTTTCTTTTGCATTGATTTTATTCTATTAGTCCTCAGGCCTCCACTAGTGAATCAGTATCTTTTGCTTCAAAATTAAGATACCTACATTCTGTTTGTAGAGATCCATGCAAAATCCTTTTCACATGTTCTTCTGAATTATATTTAATCTTTGATGAGTGGAAAATGGGGACAACTCTGGAGTAAGACAACATTCTGTTCTGTCTTAAGGCGATCCCACCAGACAGTATGAAGGACCACTGCATCACTATCGACCACAGCAGGAATCACCATCTCCACAACAGCAGCTGCCCCCTTCTTCACAGGCAGATGGGATGGGGCAGGTGCCCAGGACACATCGGCTTATCACACTTGCTGATCACATCTGTGTAAGTTTTTTATTATTATTATTTTGACCATAGATAAAGCAGATTTCTTATAGAAAGTAAAAACCAGTTAAAATA
The DNA here is from genome assembly GCA_004027455.1 of Hydrochoerus hydrochaeris. Taxonomy (NCBI): domain Eukaryota; kingdom Metazoa; phylum Chordata; class Mammalia; order Rodentia; family Hydrochaeridae; genus Hydrochoerus; species Hydrochoerus hydrochaeris. The sequence goes on along the minus strand of PVLA01001016.1, from coordinate 324,119 downwards.
CCTTTTTTTTCAATGGTTTGGGGGACACATGCTGAGCTTAATCACTTCCTTTTGTCAATTCACAGCAAATTATCACACAAGATTTTGCTAGAAATCAAGTTTCCTCTCAGCCTCCTCAGCAGCCTCCCACTTCTACATTCCAAAATTCACCATCAGCTTTGGTGTCTACACCTGTCAGGGCTAAAACATCAAGTCGCTACAGCCCAGAATCCCAGTCTCAGTCTGTCCTCCATCAAAGACCAGGTTCCAGAGTCTCTCCAGAAAACCTTGTGGACAAATCCCGGGGAAGGTACAGTCTTTTTTGTGAACTGTATGTAAATTTCCCAGCATCAAAACAGTTGGAAAATATCTGCAAGATAGGGGATTAATTTCTTATACCACAAGTTCATTTGCGTTTTTTCCCTGGAAAGTGTAAATTGAGATTTTCCCTTTGTATATTCTTACACTGTCCACTGTCTAGGCATTTGGTACTGTCTTTTTAGTGCATATTCAAAAGTTGGTTCTTGTATTGTTTATGAAGTAGTTTGGTAGTAATTTAGGGATAACTGAGTTCTCCTTCAGAATCAAATCCCAAATTTGGTGCGATGGTACATGATGTCTATAATCCCAGCTACATAGGAGGCTGAGGTAGGAGAATAATGAGTTTGAGGCCAGCCTAGGCAACATGGTAAGTGCCTGTCTCAAAAACAAAGCATAATCATCTGTCACTATTCATCTCACTCACTGGTTTCTGTTGGGCCAGCAGCATAGACCTGTAGGAAGGTGATATTACATAAAGGTAGGTATCACGAGAAGCATTTTATATGGGAGGAGTATCTGATAAGGAATGTTCTTTTACCTGATATTCTGTACTTGGATTGAAAATAAAAGGATGTAGGGTCTTTAGTTCAAAATGGTAGGCTAAACATCAGCACATGTTAAATTACAGTTAAATAGCACAAAACTAATTCATAAGAAAGCCAAGATGAAGCATGAAATAAAGATTCTGGCAAGTATCTGGATGACACAGAACAGATGAACAAGCGTAATGGCGGTCATAGCTCAGAACGTGAAAATGGAAAATCAGCAGAAATGATTTATAAACTCCTCAAAGTTAGCCTGCTACAAACCCCTCAAAGTTAGCAAAAAACACAGTGGAATAATATATTTTTAAAAATTTAAAAAAAAAAAACACTTATTGCAGAAATTTTCAAACATACACACAAGAGCATATTCAAAAGTTGGTGGTTTTAATCATATAATACTCCATGCAGAATTATTTTGAACCAAAGCTGGATGGTATTAAGGATAAGATGGACACATTTATTCTCTGTAATCAAAAAAGAAAAAGTGTAGTTATTAATGAAAAACAGCTCTTTTTACAGTGATGGTTGATTCCTTAAGTATTGTGTGGCATATTTTTAGCAACTGATGGCATTTATGACAAGAAAATCTATTTGCTTTTTCACTTGCAAGTGCTATTGTCTCTATACTTGTGTGTCTGAATGAAGAATGTTATATTTCTTTCATTGGTGTAGTAAAATTACCTGGATTTATAGTTTAAACTATTTACATACTCTATAAGCAAAACAGAATAGTTTGTTCCATAGTTCTAAAACAGGATGTTACTGTTATAAATCACATAGAAATGGCTGAAAGAGGTTGGGACATGGGGGTGGGGTAGACAGGGAAGAGAAGTCGATGGGCATGTGTGCCATTTTTTCACTTTTCAAAAAGAAAAAAGATGGTTAAAGTATGCTACATAAAGTTAAAAACTGATAAACTAAAGGTTAAAATGGGCAAAACAAGGTGAAGTTGTAAACTTAAGATACCTGATACTGTATCAAGTTTGATAAATCAGAAAGTAAAGGAGTAAGATTAGAGTTTCAGGGACTAAAAACAATTGCCAAAAATTAAGAATCGGGGCTGATTTAGAAAGGAAATAACCAAATACTATTTTATACACATGCTTAACTTCAGTAGAAATAAATGCAGATGTTGAAAGTCACAAGAGGTACTTGGTGTGCATAATCTGTAAGTCAAAAACTTTCCTTGCAGGGTGTCTGAATTATCTCACATTATTTTTACCAATATGGTATCCAGAGGAAAAACATAAAATTGCAGAGAGCCTCTCAGTGCTAAAATGGTTTAACTAGAGTCTATATTTAACTAGACAAAACTATGGATTAGTTTAATACTTAAGTCCTTATCAGAGAAATTAATGAGGAAAGACCTGGTAGGTTATGAGTTAAAATAAGCAGTGAAACCCTTCAGGGTTCACCTGGACAACTGGCCATTGAGTAGGATGGAGCCTGATGTTGAAGTACTGTGCATGCAGAGTTTTAGCATGGGGAGCTTTAGCTGCTGTTTCCCTTTTGCACTCTGGTGATGTCATTCTTTGTGGAGAAAGCAGCACAAACCCACAAACTGTTTTTGATAACTAGGTATATAGAAAGTCAGCAACCTTTGCTTCTGAATGAGATCAGCAGCTTTTGCTACTGAATGAAGTTGTGAGTTAACAGTTTCTGTTAAGGGTGAGCTCTTGTGGAACAAAGGCTAATTTACATATTGTAACAGCAGGCCTGGAAAATCTCCAGAGAGGAGTCATGTCTCTTCGGAGCCCTACGAGCCCATCTCCCCACCCCAGGTTCCAGTTGTGCATGAGAAACAGGACAGCATGCTGCTCTTGTCGCAGAGGGGTGTGGAGTCTGCAGAGCAGAGGTGAGCAGAGTGCTTCCCAGTCCTAGCTCTTGCGGCGAGGGTAGGCTCAGTGCCTTGAAACATTTAGTTGCCGTCTGTTTTCCTTTTTGTCTTATATGTAAGGATAGGACTCTCAGAGGATCATTTTTGTTTTCACAGTGAGTTCATGCTAGTGGATTTTAGTAAAAAACACCGTATCTAAATAAAGAAAATTTACTCATTATTAGTCTTAAAATTATATCCTTCTAAATCTTTTTCAAAACTAGTTTCTTGGTGGGGAGAGGTCTACAGGGTCACCCCTTGAGTTAACACAAGTACCAGCTCATTAAACAGATCTAACTGCTTTATGTATTGTTGCTTTCTAACATTTATTTGTCCCCTTTTGTTCATTACCTCCAAACTTCCCCAGAGTGGTTTGTCTAAAACCACTAAGGTCAAGCACTAAGTAACTAGTACAACACTTGAATTCTCCTAGGACCAGGTTTATGCAGTTTTAATTTCCTACTATTTAACCTTTATGCTGTATTCTGTGTTCTCTGAATTCCTTTCCATTCTGTTCTTGGTGTCTTAATAATTATCCTCAACGCTGAGAGGTGAATATGTGATTTGCCTATGGTTAGACTATTTGCCTATGGTCGGACAATGTGAAGTCTAACTCTACCCTATTGATGCATCTTTTAGAATATGCAATTATTATATATATTTATAAGCAAAGAGATGATGTTGCTGCCTTCAATGAAATGGAGGAGGAAATTTATTTTTGGAGAGGGAATAGTATTAAACATAGTTATGAACAGCCTTCCTCTCATATATTCTGTTACCATCTCTAGCTGTAATGATCTTTGGTTGCCTTGAGCTGTAGGCTAAACTTGTATCCTGTATCACTTTCACTGTTTTGTCTTTATTGTTTTTGTTTTGTTTCATTTTATTATGTCTGATGGTATGGATGGCTATTTTGAAGAAAACAAGAAACATTATGGTGGCCATTTGTCTTGTTTTGAAGTCCTGAATCACTTCCATTGTTTTGTTCTGATTAGCTTTATTCTGTTTTGTTTTGTTTTGTTTTATTCTCTTTAAAATTTTACATACATGAATATTGGAATCTACCAATGAAATGTGAAACCCTTGTATTAAACTTAACTCCCCTGATAACTGGCTAACTTAATTGCTTAGGTAGGAGTACTTCCTATTTTATAGACAAGGAAGCTATCAGTTGTAACTGGTATACTGAAGTAATTTTTAATTCTGCTGGAGTGGTAGTCATAAATAGTTTATGTTGGCAGGCACGATGGCACACATCTAAAATCCCACCATTCAAAAGGCCTAAGCAGAACTGCTATGAATTTGAGGCTAATACATAGACCTGGTCTCCAAAGGAAAAAAAAAAGATAGTGTTGTTAAGCAGAAAGCATCATGATAAGCTATTCCTGAGTTTTCTGATTGTATTCATTCCTTAATCTCTATTCTGGAGTATTGCCATGTTAATCTTAACTTTATGATACCATCTTTGAAGGCTAAAGTTATTTGACTGTGACCTTAAATGACATACTAACTGGATTATAGTAATGTGGTCTTTCTAAAGGTTGTAACCACAAGACTGGGAGGCAATAGTTTTCATCAGCCATTGGAATGTTCTCGGTACATGAGTATAACAGACTGAACTGTGTTCCTGACAGGAATGATTCCCGCTCACCAGGAAGTATAAGCTACTTGCCTTCCTTCTTCACCAAGCTTGAAAACACATCACCCATGGTTAAATCAAAGAAGCAGGAGATTTTTCGTAAGTTGAACTCCTCTGGTGGAGGTGACTCTGATATGGGTAAGTGGGATTTCTTTCAAGAACCCCAAAGCAACCATGAATTAGTATCACCATTCTTGCTTCTTCTGTAATCCTTAAGTGTAGGGGCTCTATAATGCATTTGTCCATTACATCGGATCTAAAGTTGCTCCCCAAATGTCTGCCAGTTCAAAGAGTAGTCCTACCCAGGGAACATAAACATGCTCCTCTTTGAAGCTGTCCATTATTATGTGGGGTTGGATTAACTCATAGTTTTTTGTTTCTTTTTGAATGCATTAATTTCAGTCTATCTGTTTGGGTCATCTCCACATGACATCATTTCACACATCTGAAGATGTGTGCTGTGTTTCAGTCTTCTTGTCTCTGTAAATACCCTATTTCCTCAATGGTTCCTCACATCCTGGTTCTGAGTACCCCTGCTATGCCAACTGCTCTCCACCAAATAATACAAAATAGTATGATACATACTAAATTTTATTATTTTAACATACCCTAAGAGTATATTAGCTTTTTTGTTGCCTAAACACTTACAGTATACTTGGTGTAAATACAGGTGCTGAGGTTTCCTGGTGGGCTACCCTTAAACCATACCTTTCCCTTCTCTGCTTTTACAATTACTAGGCCGAGACAGGATCAAACAATATACTTGTTCTAGTCCAACTACTTTTTCTGCAAGGGTCTATCTAGATCAATTTAGTTGTTCAGCATTCACCTGAAACACAGATAAGTAATATCAATAATAATAAAGATAAACTAGCATTTACTGTGCTAGACACCATTCTAAATATATACATGTGTAATTCATTTAAACTCATAACAACCCCACATGCTACATTTAATTATCTCCATTTTGTAGATGAGGAAACTGAGACTCAGAGAGGTTTTATAACTGGCACGGGTTACGTAACTAGTAAGTACATACGGGGCTGTGGTTCAAAGCCAGGCATTCCAATTCACGCTTCCAGTGATGTACTAACTGCCTTCTAACAATTCTGTACTCACAGCATCCTTAGCCCAATCATTGGTAAAGACTAGTAAAGCTCTATGTTAGAACCTTTCCTTTGGATTAATGTGCACACATTCCTCAGAACCCTCCTGTATGGTTAACCCACAGCACACTCACTTGTATGACTCACCAGTCCAGTATATCCAGTGATAATGTAGGTCTGCCTCCATCTACCTTTTTTGTGTGTCTCATCTACTAATCTAATGATCCTGTCAAAACAAGAAATGCCAGGTGGTTGTATACTTGAATTTCTAACACTTTGTGATTAATAATTCTTGAACATCAAAGAGAAAAAAGGATGAGCTTAGCATCGCTTGTGACTTTACATATCTGGTAACTATTAGATTCACCTTTTTAAATGGTAACAAATCATCTCAAAGAGAAGCAGCAGCAAATGATTTCAAAGATAAATATTTTAGGGTATCAGAAGTACTTTGAAGCATAGAGATGTCCTTTAAAATAGTACTGGGGGTTTCTTGTCTCCAGTCTTCAACAATTTTATGTATTATTTACAGCTCTTCAAATGTCACCGGTAAGAATGCATTGCCTTCATTTTCAGATTCTCTCATGATGCAAAGATAAATCTGTCAAAGTATGGAGACATACAGACCTAAAGTAGCTGTCAGGAACTATTTGAATTTGGTGTGGTTACTGCTCTTCCTCTGCAGTTTTTGTCTTGCCCTTCTACTGGGAAGGAAATCAGTCCCTGGTGGGAGGTGCCATGTACAGGCTGAAGAAGCCTACTTCGTGCTCTCACCTCATACTTTGTGTTGTAAAACTTCACTGCAGCTTTCTAAATATACAATTAAACCTCTTAAGGGAAGGTAGAGTATATCAGAGCAAAGGTGCTTTAGTCTAGTGGGGTTGTTTTTTTTTTAATAATTTCACTTGTGGAATGAGAAATCTGTATTAACTAGTAAGCTCTTGGCAGCCCAGAGCACCAGTCCTCATGGGGAAACTGAACTAAGAGATCAAAGCCATTAGCAACCAAGATAGTGTTGCTTTAGAGAACTGTGTCTATTCAGCCGATGAGTGTATTCATTTAAAACCATACTATATTAAAACTGTTAGCTCTCAGAAGCATCTGACACAAGTCATTTCTCGTTTTCAGAAATAAGAGTACTTTTTCCCCGTTCAGATGCTGGATTCTCCTGTGTGGTTCTGTTTTGTTATTATGGTTTTTTTTTCTTCTCCACTCTGTGGACATTTCTTCTTTCTTAGAAGCTTAGTCTTGTTTTTGCCTAGCCCTTGATTATTTTTTCCAGGGTTCTCTTCTCTGCTCTTTCTCTTCCAAGTCATTTCATCCTTGTGGGAGGCTTAAAACTGTTACTTTCATGCTGAAAATTCTCAAGTTTCTCTCTAGGTTCCAGCTTTTTCTACTGTTAGTATGTATCTACAATGATCAGGTACTTTTTGAAACACAGCTCTTAGATATCTATGGTTCCCTTCATTCTTAGTAATACCACATTTTTTAAAACTATGTAAATATTTTAACTATATGTTAAATGCACACCTTCTAAAATGACCACTTGTAAAAGTCTTTAAGAGCAGAATGAATCAGTATTATTCAGTATTTTCGATATTTCCACTAGCCTTAACTATTCCTTTCCCAACAAAAATTAAATGCCTGGCGAGCAGCTTACAAAATGATATGTAATTGTGTTGATCAGGCTAACATTCAAATGTTCAGCTTTCTCATTTAGCCTAGCATAACAGTCCTCCACTACCTCATCAGTGCCTTCAAAAATACATTCTTTCTTAAACAGGGGTCCTCAAAGTTTAATAAACATCATAGTCACTTGAGTGCTTATTAAATTATGTGAGTTACAGTGCTCCAGGAATGTAGAAATTCTGCATTTTTACCAAGTCACCCATGTCATTATGATTTGTATGGCTTTAGAAAATGTTAATATATTATCAGTGGTTGAACTGTATGAAATTATCTCCATCTGACCATTTTGAATTTTAAAACACATAATTTGAAGTAAAGGGTGGTGGTACATACCCATAATCTCGGCAGTTTGGGGTAATGAGGCAGGAGGATCTCAAGTTAAGCTAAGTCTGGACAACTGAGCAATTCATGGAAAAGATATTCTTAACCAAAAAGTATTTTTAAAAAAGGGCTAGGGATGTACCTCAGTGCGAAGGCCCTGGATCTAATCTCCAGTACTGTTTTTAAAAGGTAATTTAAGATTTAACCAATAATAGCTCAATAAGTATTTGTCAAGTGAATGAATGAATGAATGAATGAGTTGTTTCACAAACTCCATAATAACTGTAAGGCTGAGTTATTTCAGCTTCAGTTTGTTCACTATGTTACCTGGCCCATAAGTAAGACTGTCATCCATAGTCTTCTTGGAGATTTGTCTCCTTTTCCTCTTACCAGTTTCAAGTCTACCTAATAAATACAGTTAGCTTCCAGGCACACTTTCTATCTTCACCGATGGCTCTTACCCTAAGGTTAAGAGTTGATCCTCCTGAAATCTTACCTCACCCATGGGTTGTTACTCGTTTAGGCACCCACTTACTTGCTGCATTCTTTTTTCCATTTAAAATTTTAAGCATCAAGTTGGAAGCCATAAAGACACCATTTATGTCCCTAAATACCTTCCCCTCCTGGCACAAAATGCTTTGTAATTCCCAGGTCACCTGTTGTTTCCATTCAAACACAGCAGGACTGAAAGAATCAACAGAATTTTTTGTTTTATTCATGGGATATGCTGAGAATGTAAATACGGTCCTTTCCATACTGTATATCAACATAGCTTTCCCCTGACTCTAATTTATTAAAGCTCATTGGTACTTTAGGAGTCAAGTTAGTTTGAGGTTTATATTTTACTAGGAAGCCAGGATTCCTCTTCTGAGAATAACCTTTTTCCTGTGTTTTTTCTTCAAGAGTGCAGTCTGTTTCTCTTTTGTGAGTTTATATTACAAGTTTTTTGTTTTGTGCTTCACTTGATTTTTTTTTTTATTTTCCAATTTTCTTTGTTAAAAATGACTTCATTTTATCTCCACATAAGCTGATGTAAAATAAAGGCTGAGATTATGGAAAGTACAAAGTTTAATTTTACTGCTAGAAAATTTTTTTGAGACTTTAATGAACATACATGATTGCCTTATTAATTAACTGAAATGTATGTTTAAATATAGCAGCTGCTCAACCAGGAACTGAAATCTTCAATCTGCCAGCAGTTACTACATCAGGTAAGACTCAAAATGTCATTTACCAGTATGGATTTGGTTTAGTGGTAGTCAGTTCAACAAGTACTGATTGCATACAAGAAGACTGTTCCAGTATGCAAAAATGAATAATTTAGTCAGGGAAGAGTCAGCCACACAGATGGGAATTGAGATTCAATAAACATTGAAAGATAAATGAACAAAGATCAAAACTATTAAAAAACAGTACAGAACAGGGAACTGAAAAAAGCAATAAATTAAGTACCAGAAGTGTGGGTGACTGATTCCCAGGGGAGGCAGATTTCCTTGTGTTACCTGTGGATGGAGACAGCCTCTGTCTTGGTCCTCATTGGTGTCCTAGGTGACTTGAATTCAGTGGGCTGGGAGGGTATATGCAGTCTGTTCGTTTCCCTGTATCCCGAAACAAGCAGAAATGTACTCTTCCAGGTGCAGTTAGCTCTAGAAGCCATTCTTTTGCTGATCCTGCCAGTAATCTCGGCCTAGAAGACATTATCAGGAAGGCTCTCATGGGAAGCTTTGATGACAAAGTTGAGGATCATGGAGTTGTCATATCTCAGCCAGTGGGAGTAGTACCTGGTAGTGCCAGCACCTCACTTGTGACCAGCACTGAGGCACGGAGGGATGAAGGGGACCCATCACCTCTCTCTGGTAAAGTTTTTGTTTTAGTGTTCTGCTGCCGCCTTCCTTGAAAAAAAGCCAACTTACTTACCAAGTTCTGATGACTCACTGAGAGACTCCAATTGTCTTCAGGGGTTCAGAAACACTTTTGTCCCTTTTAAATGTTTAAAAAAATTCCTGACCTTGGGCTGGGGGTTTAGCTCAGTGGCATAAGTGCCTGCTTGGCAAATGCGAGGTCGTGACTTCGATCCCCAGCACCTATATATTTATTTGTTTCTGACCTGCCCAGAAATAATAATTCTTACCCAGAATGTCACTGCCCTGGACTCAGGTTTTATTTTTGTTTAAATCTAGTTTTTACCATACGTTGTAATGACAACACAAGCATAATTTTATATTGCTTCTCAATAAAAGTGACTTAAGGCTGTGATAAAAAATGATAGTCTAGGTATAATTTTAATCCATACAAAAATGAAAAAACCACCAACCCCAGTCAATGAAATTACATCAGCCAGAAAGCTAGTGTTAGAAAAAGACTAGAGTCTGATCATTTTTACTTCCTGTTAATAAAAACAAGCATACAGAAACCTTTTTTGATGTTTATATATGACCTTTTCCAAAGACTAGTATCTTTTCTACTTCAAAAACTTACCTGAAGCAATATTTCAGTTTTGTTTTAGGGTTATTTCCTTTGCTATCTTTAAAAAAGATTTCACTAGGGTTATGTAAAATGAGATTAGAAGTTGCTTTTTTGAAAAATCCACATGTAACTTGAAAGCTATCAATTTCCTAGGTATTCTAAAACATTATTTTCCCCTCCTTGCTCTTAGTTTCTCATTTTTATGAGTTTGAAGTGTGTGTTTAGGCTATAATACTGGTGACTGTTACAGGATTACGATGATACTGGTTGTCTTGGATGCGGGATATGCTAATACTGTTCTGCTGGGGCTGAGGAAGAACTGTGTTGGTGATCTGAGACCGTTAATTTTTTGTCCCTGAACCCAGTCAGGGATATCTCATGCCTGTGAGCTTCATGGAAACACAAAGGGCTACCAAGACTTGCAAAGTCTCTGCTGATCTCTTGCTACTAATACAGGGTATTAATTTCTCTGCCTGCTTACCTTGAATTGGGGGAACAAGGCAGAGGGAAAGTAGGTAGGCAGTAAGGGTTTAAGATTGTGTCAACCATTTTTTTTTTTTTTTTTTTTAAGCACAGCTTCCATGTTAGCCAGTAAAGAAGCTGCTATGTTTCAGAAATTTTATTTCCTCAGCTGCCAGAGTTCTTTAGTTTATGGCATTTTGGTTGTTGTAAGTGAAATTCTGACTTTTAAAAAGTATAACTTAGGTTTTACTTTTAGGAGGTGTCTGCAAACCAAAGCTCATCAGCAAGTCCAGCAACAGGAAGTCTAAGTCCCCAATTCCTGGGCAGGGATACCTGGGAGCCGAACGACCCTCCTCCGTCTCCTCCGTACACTCAGAGGGGGACTACCACAGGCAGACACCAGGGTGGGCCTGGGAGGACAGGCCCTCTTCTACAGGTAAGGAGCTGGGTTTACCTGGTAGAAAATGAACCTTAAAGCAATTCATATGAACATTTTGTTATCACTTCCTTAAACAATCAGTAATGTTTGTAGTCTAGAAAACTTATATTCCCATTTCTATATAATGTATTAATAGGTTCAACTTTGCAAAATAGAAACTGAATGCATATAATCTCAACTTTTAACGTAAGGTCTAAGAAAGAGCTATGGAAAAAAACCCTGATCCATTCTATCTATTTCTGTGTTGTTTGTTGTTAGCCGACATTTCCTGTTTGCAAAACAAGTCTATGGTTTCAGTTCTTTCATGAGTAGCTAATGTTAAATACTAGTGCTAAATGTTAAATACTAGTCTCAAGGTGACTTTACCTTTAAGCCTTTTATATGGATATTCTTAGAGAACACTCTTAATACCAAAAAATCAAAATCGGAAATAGACAAGTCTTTAAAAATATCATCTGTGGGTTCCAAATGTTTCCATTTTGTGCCTTTTTATAAAGTTACAACTGTAATGGTAGATTTAAACAGGAACTTTTTTTTTTTTTAAGATAAAACCAGGGTATTTGCTGTGCTGTGAATTTCAGGGTTTCAGAGAATTGTGCCCTTTTTCCAGCAGCTTAAACACACATAAAACCTGAACTGTCCCCTTTCCCTTAAAACATAAAAATGAGCTGGGCATGGTGGCACACACCTATAATTCCAGCACTCAGGAGGCTGAGGTAGGCGGATCCCTGTGAATTTGAGACCAGCCTAAGCTAAATAGTGAGTTCAAGGCAGCTGGGAATATAGTTCAGTGGCACAGTGCCTGCCTGCCAACAAAGGTCATTAGTGTAATCCCTGGTACCAAAAAAACCAAAAATAAAAGTAGTGAGTTCAAGGGCCAGAGATTTTAGCTCAGCAGCATAAGTGCTTGCCTGGCAAGCACAAGGTCGTGAGTTTGATCCCCGATACCACAAAAAGAGAAAAAAAAAATTTAAAAATAGTTCAAGACCAGCTTCAGTTACATATTAAGACCAAAAAACAAAACAAAACCCCAGTTTAAAAAACAAAAATATGTGCTAGTACAGCTTAAGGCTTTTTCCCTTATTACTTTGAAAATGTATGATTTAAATGAATTGCTTCTCCTCAAATATCTTAGTAAAAGGATTTACTATGAGACCACATGGAAGACTACTTGATGGAAGGTTTTATGGTTTTAGCTTCTAAAACTTTGTGATCTGGGGACAATTTAACTACCTAGAAGTCCACCGATGGTAGCAGTGCTCTTTTTACTTAACGTGTCCCACTTATGGATCGATTCAGTGATATTCTGTAGATCACACACATCTTGCTGCCTCTTGGTGTGCTTAAGTTCCTGGGTTCTTTCCCTTCTCATCTTGTGAAAATTGCACTCCTGTATTTGTTGTATAAAGTCAAGGAAGATCTTGGTGTAACCAGACTTCAAGTTACATCTTACTACTACATAGTTTCACTTAGTCCAGCTCTGGGCTTTTCTCTTGTGAACTTAGCAGCCCTCTCCCATTTGCCTATCCAGTGTTATTTGTCCTATGTAGACTTGGACTGATGCTGCTGCATATTGTTGGCTAGAATCTTAAGTGGTGAAAATTTTGTTTTTGTGGTATTAGGACAGATATTTTAGTGGAATAATCTTGTGCTACCCTGTCCTGTAATGGTTGGATTAGATGAAACAGCAAATATGCTTGTAACCCTAAACACATACTTTTCCTTTTGTCAGGCTCCACTCAGTTTCCCTACAATCCTCTGACCATGCGGATGCTCAGCAGTACCCCACCAACGCCGATTGCATGTGCCCCCTCAGCTGTGAGCCAAGCCGCCCCTCACCAACAGACCCGGATCTGGGAGCGGGAGCCTGCCCCTCTGCTCTCGGCGCAGTATGAGACCCTGTCTGATAGTGACGACTGAGCTGCAGAGTGGGTTACTGGGTCAGGGCTCAGAGGATGCTCCAGGTTTTGGTGGTTTCATTTTAATTACAGGTTAAAACCCAGCTTCCCTATGACCGTGCCCAAAGACTTTTCAGAAGAGCCGGGGCCACAGAGATGAAAAAATGATGGAAATTCATTTGGAAAGTCAAATGGGACAAAAACAAAATACCTGCCTTTGATACAGGCAGTTCAGTGTATTATCATCATAGTGGAGGGTTGAAATGTAGAGTTTTTAAAAAGTGGACAATTCCTGTTCTTACATCTGTTTGTAAAGAAAAAAAATCACTCTTCTGTAAATAGATGACCTTTTTGCAGTGTATCCCCTTGCTGTAGTATTTGGTGTACTTATGTTCAAATCAGCGCATCAATATTGGGGGTAATTTTTAAAAATCTTTTGTCTATCTTTTTAACCCTTGCCTTCTAAACAACCTCATACAGCCCATTTACATAATGTTGGCTGTCACGGGCATTGTACTTTTATCTGATTTTCTTTCCTCTAAATTCAGCTTCCCAGTGATGTTTAAAATCTTGTGAAAATGTTTTTTTACACAGACCCTGCTATAAAATCTGTACATTAGGGTCAAAAGGTAGGAGCAACAAAATTCTGCCATATTGTAAATTTCCAGTGCAGGCTTTAATTTTTTTTTCATTAGTAGCACTGAAAAATTACTATTGCATGGGTATGTTATACTTCAGTTTTTAAAGTTTTAAAGGCTTATTTGAGGCATACCTCACTGTTATGCACACTGGTAATTTAACCATGCCCCTAAGTACTCCTTTTCTTCTGCATTTGATGCAGTCCAACAAAGCTTTTGTTTCAAAATAAATTTGAGTGCCCTGTCCATAGCTACAGCAAATTGTTATTTAAGACTCTTGGTGTCGCAGGTTTCTAAGGAGAAATATTTTTTTTCAATCTGATATATATGATTTTGGTTGAGTTATAAGAAAATCTGTATATCATCTCAAGTCTTTTTGACCTGCTTTGGTACTGCATCCTAAACAAATCTTTCCCATCTCTTTGCCAGCACCTACTTTCTTTCCTTGAGACAGAGTTTATTGTTTTTAATGTTATTTCATAGATCTGCAAGGTGCAACTGTAAAAGACTGAATTCTAAAATATGGTACAGAGGGCTCCATTTTATCCTTCATTAATAGATGTTTGTTGAATTTTCAGATTTTTTCATATAATTATAGCATTTAAGCATCCTTCAATAGCATATAGATATGAACAATTTTGGGAGAATGCCACTCATTACTGCAAAGGGGAAAAACAGCAGTTTCTCAGGATGATAAAAACTAGCACTTTACAGACTTTCAAGTAAACCAAACCTGAAGTACTCAAGCCTTTAAGGAAGCAGTTTTATAACTAACCACTGACTGACACCCTCCTATCACCAGCATCACTGGGGTCTCATCCACGTTTTACCGATGAAGATAGACTTAATGCTTTACTCGTAAGGTTCAGTAAGTGACAGACACAGGCTAGTCAAGGACTTCCTGCTTGTCACTGTTCTGCTCTTCTACACTTGTCCTCAAAACAAACTTTAAAAGTTTAGTGGTCAGAGTTTCTCTTACTTGGAAAGTTGATACCTTTATATTTACAAGTATAATTATAACATGAATGAAAAGTGATGACTAAATGTTTTGGGTTTTGTCTTTTTTTTTTTTTTTTTTTTTTGAGACAGGGTTTCCCTATGTAGTTCAGGCTGGTCTTGAACTCACTTTGTAGCCCAGGCTGGACTCAAACTCATAATGATCCTTCTGCCTCAGCCTCCCGAGTGCTGGGATTACAAGCGTGCACCACCACGCCAGGCATTATTAAATGTTTTGAAGAGTTTTCTCCTCAGTTTTTTTCAGATACTAGCAATATTCTAGAGCTTAATAGTTGCCAACTGACCCCAAAAGAGAACATGTTATTTTTCTGTAACCCTGAGGGTCTTGATCAGTTGAGTCACTTCAGCGCCTAAAGTGATACTTTCCCAGTTCCAGTTGAGGACCCCAAGGTGAGCTGATGCTAACCACTCATTCCACCCTCACCATAGCATTGTGTGATTACTTCACCTACTGTCACCTAGAGAAGAGATTTCAAAATAGGAAATAAAAATCCAGTATCACTTCTTAGTTAAAACTGATGAAGAATTCTCGTACAGCTTGCTTATTTATGGAATAAATCCTCAGAGGGGTGGAAGTTCATCTTACCATGATGCCAAAGGCAAATACACCTGGCTGATGACTTCCGAAGCCAGCTGCAAACCAAAGCATATCTTTGCAAGCTTAGATTCAGCATCTTGATACTGTATCCATAAACTTAATGCTTTAGAACCCAGAAGTAAACTAAGGTCTCCCAATACTATTCATAAAAATACCCTAACAGCCAATTTTCCAGTGTGTGTTTATAGTTGAGAGTTTCATGAATGTTTTAATTTTGGAATGTTGAGTGGTTCTACTTTATATTTATTCCCTAAAAACTCCAAAGACATTCCAGTTGAGAAATCTACAATATTTTAAGTAAGTTTCAGTTCAAACTAATGGGTAAAGGAGATCAGTGCTCCCTTTGAATCACTATTTGTTTTATACCAGTACAAATGAACTTCAATGAGAATACCCACCTTTTTTGAAAACTACTACTTTTCCAGAAGTGAGACCATGAGGTAAATCATTGTGGAGGGCTAAAAACTTAAACATGGAGTTAAAAACCTTTTAGTAACCCTTGCAATTGTGAAAAAGTAAACATTCTCAATATACAAGGTGAGTGACTGACGTTAATTTTTTTTTTTTTTTAAATAAATTAAGGCTGGGTAACACTGAAAATCTAATCTCAGATTTACCTGACTTCACTGATGGAATCAGCTGGGTGATAAGTAATAAACAGGAAAGCAGGAAGAAAGTTATATCTGAAAAATTCACAATTCTAGCTCTAATCTAATCCTGGAGTTGAATCCCAAGGTTTCTATTATTTTGCTTTTATTAACTTCAAGTTATTTTTCTATGAGTAACCCAAAGATTACTGGAATACATAGAGTATTGTTGTAGAGTTTCTGGTTTATTATGAAAAGATTCTTCCGGTATATACATAAGAACCAAAAATAACAGTTTACCAGTTCCAGCCTCCCAAAAAACACACACACACAAACACACACACACACACACACACACACACACACACACACACACACCCACACACCCCAACATCAATGTTTCTTTGCAGTGCCTATAAAAGCTTTCCCCTCCTAGACAAATAGCTAGTTGCAAGACTGCTATACAAGCGTCAATGTGTGTATCTTGTATTTACATATTTTGAGGAAATGTGATAAATCTCTGTCAACATAGTGGTCTATTCATTTAAAGTCATATGACCAGATTCCTCCCATCATGGCTAAGAAAGAATCTTTTTTATTCCTCATTTATAGGTGAGGATACTGAGATCACAAAATCAAAAATCCAGGACTAACTAGGATCCAGTCAGTGGCTCCACTATACCAGCAACACACAACACAATTATTGGTTGTTTTGTAATGCCCAAATTTTGAGCCAGAAAGTATTAAGACTCCAGCTGTAAGTACCTCTTGTCACTACCACTGAATGCTAAGATAGTATTGACAAGCAAAAGGTTTCATCATTCCTCCCCTGCCACCACCACCACGCTCACCATTTTTAATAGCTTCATAAAACCAGGAACATAGTTCATTTTTATTTATAACCAAGTGGGTACTATACTCACAATTGCCCAATGTGCACTTTAAAACTTAATCTGGAACGCTGGTGACAATGCCCCTTTACGCATTAAATCCCACACTGTGCTTCATAAAATAGATTGTAGAAGAAATAACTCACCATAATTCCCCTTTGCCATGAGATAAGTATCTTGGTCTGCCAGATATTCATGAAGAGAAGGGCAGTAAACCAGTGAACCAAAATCATATGGTAGAGATACCAGGTTAATTACCATACCCACACCTCAAAAGGAAAACTAGCCCATCTCAATCTGTAATTAGACTTTCATGAATAACTATGTTACAACAGAGAGCATCACTTACCAGTCCTTAGAAGTAACAATTAGTTCAGTCAAAGTTATTTTTCCTTTAGAAACAAAAATGGCAGTGTGTACAACTTGTCCTTCACCAAAGCTAAGTAGAGGAATCATGAATATCAAGAACAGTGCATTTACATGATTGATCTGGGTACCACAGACATTGGAATAACTATCCCTGTTATCAGAAATTACTCTCCCTACAACAAAAATAGATTTAGAGCTTGATAAAGTTAAGTCAAAAGTCTATTTTTTCTCAACAGCTCAGCCAATTCTTCCCTGATGTGCTGTACAGAAACCTCATCTCTTTTCAGCTCTGCTTGCTTCAGTGCTTCCTGGTAGATCTCTTTTGCTTGTGTGTATCGTTCTAAAATAACCCAAAGAAAAGGAAGAAGAAAATATGTGTTTTCAAAGTGACTATAAAGAGATAGTACTAAATGGGGATATAGGTCTAATCTACTGTCTGCTTACTAAGTGACAAACTGATCCTGCTTCAGTTCAGGCCTATTTAACAAGTCGCCTTAGGTCAGATCTGACCCAGGTCTAAGAACTCCAAGACACTTAATGCTGTGGGGTTCCTCGTTGCATTTTTTGATATACAATGGGGCCCTCACTCCACCAGCCAAAGACTTCACAGTGGCCTTCCATATACAGCTGTCATGTAGGGTTACTAAAAATGACAGCAGTGATGGCCCTCAGAAACACTGTAAACTAATATTCCCTGTCACACCAGGTTCACCAGCACAGTGTGAGAAACAAACTGCAATGTGAGAACATTTAGGAATCTGTTACAAAGATACTATCATTGTAGTTTTCTGGAAACTGTACACTTCACAGACACACAAGTTATGTGATTGAGAAAAATGGTACTTCAATCTAACAGGATATTTATACCCTTCTTCAACCAGCCTTTTTAAGGTAGGAATTTCCTCACTGCCATTTGCCCTCTCTAAATACCTTTTCACAAATTTGTAAACTGAGTAATACCCCTTTTTAAAGCAAGCCAGTCAAGTTTCCTTTGCTACTTACCTCTATGTATGAGAATTGCAGCTAGATTACTGAGTACCATGTGCAGCTCAGGATGATTTATCTGTCTTGCCAGCTCTGACGCCCTCTGCATATAAACGTAGGCCTCATCAAATTGCCCCTGTGCATCCAGTGTAGTAGCCAGGTCACTCATCAGCACAATTGTCTGTAGATTAAAAACAAAAACTTTCTTTAAAAACACACAGAATATTAATTTGACATTTGTTAAATTGTGAATATACACAATTTCTTCTTTCCTAACATTCCGTGAAAGGTAAGGAATGCCAGCCTTTTGCAGGCATTTTATCATTCATTTTAGTGAACAGTATTAGTTCAACTCAGACAAATGATACAAATACAGAAACTAGGGTCAGGGAATTATTAATCCAACTAATTATCACATTAGAAGCACCAAGTGAAAAATGAGGGGGGGGCACTACCTGAAGAGCAACCCCATTCAGGAGCTATTCCTATTCCCCATTCCTTTTTCCAATAAATTTTCCTACCCTTAGCCTCTGTTGTTCCTTTATACTTCATTCTTTTGACATCTGGGACTATGAATTTGGAGTATCAGACACTTAGCGTTTCCCCTGTATCATCCTGGAGGTGCTGAATCATCCCACTGAGGTGCTAGGAAGGGGACCCAGATACCTGCCTTTCCCTGGTGCTCCCTAGCTTGTGATAAAAAGAGGCTGCCAAATTCCACATGATCATGCAGATGGAACCAAATAAGTTCTTTGCTGGGATCCACTACATACACCTTGTAAAGGGGGTTCACAATTGCAGCATGACTTTTGGCGAGCAAGGCCCATTAGATTAGCTCTCTGAAGAAGGGCTCTGACTGTGGTCTCCCCTACACTTGATTCTTCTCAGCTTGAAGCAGCTAGATGGAAACTATGCCCCTTCCCACCTCACCACAGTTACAGATCTCTCTTCAGAGGGGGGAATAATGTACACAGTTAAATTAGGTAGAAATAATGTAGGCAGTCAGAGAGGACTAAGCCCTCTAGGAAATCAGTGCAGAAGATAAGAACACACAGCCGCATCTGAAGAAGATTAAGTCACAAAGGCTAGATTTACATACTTCCTTAAAGGGTAAACAGAATTTTGAGTTTTCCTGTTACCTTATTAGGGGTGGGTCATTCTCACCAAACAGGACTAAAACTAAAACTACAGATTACTAAGGTTAATGATGTCACCCATATGCCCTTTCTACCATTGGATCAGTATTACTAAGCAACTACATTTGCAATCTTAACTGGTTAATCATAATTTTTGACTTAAATTGTACCCACATCATGATTCTCCTCTATAAAACTTCCTTTGAAAAGTGGGCTCGTTGGAAACCCATTTGGAAACCCTCCTGTCTCTCAAGAGCTATTCTCGTTCCCCATTCCTTCTAGTAAATTTTCCTACTCTTAAGTCTCCATTGTTCCTTAGAATTCGTTCTTCAACTTCAGGGAACAGGAACTTGGTGTATTAGACATCTAGCATTTCCCCTATATCACTAGTATTATAGACAGCTAAATTATTTAGAAACATTACAGGCAGTCAGGGCTGAATCCTTCAAAGGTCAGTGTAGAATACAGCTGTGGCTGGAGGTGCATTTGTTGAAGGTCAGACCTCAGGACAGAGTGAAATGATTACACTCATATACTGGCAGCAGTGATTGATATTCTAAACAGGTATCATGCCTGTAATTCCAGCACTGGAGAGGCTGAGGCAGGAGGATTGCTGCCAAGGACAGCCTGGGCAATGCCAGTCTGAACTGCATAGTGAAGCCCTGTCTCAGAAAGATAGAACAGATACATAGACAAACAGACATCACCATGGGTACAGGATCAAGACCTTAACCCATCCCAGTAAAGTCCTTGTTCATCTCAGTTACATTTGCTAGGTGACTTGCTTCCCCATTCTATCCCCATTTAACCAGTATTACCTAAGCAAGTATAATTTTAATTTTACTGGTTGATCTTAGTTTTATCCCATTTCAAACCCACCTTGTGATTTTCCATTGGCTCAATGTTACCTAAGCAACTACACTTGTAATCTTATTAAACATCATTCTGTCCAAGTTTGTACCCATCTCACCTCTGGTTTGTATAAAACTCCCGAGAAGCAGGTTCCCGGGGCCAACCATGCGGAACCCCCTACTGTCCCTCTTAAACAAAGCTTTTTTGTTTGATAAATACTTGCTACTCTTAAAAAAAAATTGAAGGCTCAGCAATTTTGAGAAGCCAGGCTCCAAGCATCTGTCTGCCTTTAGAACCTTACTGTATCATAATGTTGTTTGTGCTGATGATCTTGAGGCTCATCAAAATAAAAAGAAACATCTATTTTAGGAAGAATCTCATAAGAGTATTTAAAATTTTGGTACTGATAAACTTCTATACTTTACCCTCCACTGAAATTATGCTTTTGGATCTCTGATTCTAGTACTTAGTAATCTGAATTCTGTGCTTGCCATCTTATCTTCATGAAAGTTTCCTTAGAGCACACTAAATAAAATGTCCAAAATTTTTTCCCATTCATAGCTCAAATTATTTTCCCAAACATTTCATGTTCAGTGTAGTTTAAAATCTCTTATGTTGCAGCTGGAAGCATTCCTAGACCTTACCTCTAAGAATTACTTTGACAGAAGTCAGATTTGAAGAAGTCAGATTTCAATTCAATATATTTAAAGATCTAAAACAAAATTTTGCATGTTGTGCTTAAATTCTGTAACACTAAATTTTAATGCTGTGTTTTAAAATTTAATGCTGGCCCAATGTAGTGGCACATGCCTGCAATCCCACACTCGGGGGAGGGTAAGGCAGGAGGATCATTGCAAGTTCAAGGCCAGCCTGAAATACATAGCAAGACCCTGTCTTAAAAAAAAAAACAGTTCCCCTTTTCCTTGTTCCTTTCTTTAACCATGGAACAAAAGAGGCTAGGAAATTCACGTAGTAACTTGATTCTTCTAAGAGTCTAATGAAATGTCTCCAGAGTCCATTCAGCACCAGCTGTATACACTGGAGTCACAGATACAGAGGCACGGGGTACCTGGCTAGATCTGCCTCATAGAAAGACTGTCTCTTGTTCAATCCATGAATCATGTAATGGGTTCTGGGTGGACTTACTAACTGATCAGCAATCTCAAATCCTTTCTGAAATACGTAATTGAGTGCAGGTGGCTGGTGGTAAAAAACTGAATGCACTAGGCTTGAGGACACACCAACTAATTTTGTGCAAAACCAATTTTGCAATGAGTATGGCATTTCAAGCCCATGGTTTCTCATGACCATGTTTTTCTTTGTTACCTGTGGGTGTCTTTCTCCTTGTATTTCTTCAGAAATCTGCAGAGCTTTTTCATACATCCTTTGTGCCTGGGATGGCTGCTTGGAGAACAGAAGGTATCGTGCACAGGAATCTAAGCACATGCCCAGGAGAAGGTGGGTATTGGCTTTTTCTTCCACTAAGAAGGAAATGAAGAACACTGTGAGGAGGTGACAAGTATGTTATAGAAGGCAAAGCAGAGTTAGCCAATCTACCTCATCATTTGGTTCACAAAAAGCTACCAAGGTTTCAGGTCACTTACATTATCCTGAAAGAAGACAACTTAGGTGATTTAAAATCCAATTAAATGACATGCTTTACTAGCTAAAATCATGGAACTTATCCATATACATCTTAAGTAGATTAACATTCTAAAGAGAAATGAAATGTGAAACTAGTAATTTATTAAAAGAGATAGGTAAACAAAAACCCAAAATAGAAAGAATCAACAACAAGAGTCTAGGGTCAATGAAAGAGGTGAAAAAAATGCAGTAAGAAACTAGAGAATATTCAAAAATTGTGAATGGAAAGCCTCAAACCAAATTTAAACAGTTAATACAGTTTTCAAGAAGATTAATAAAGGCTGGAATGATAGCAGCCTCAATACATTATACAATGAACCACACAACATCTGAAAAGGAATAAACTTTAAAAACACCTACCACCACATAAAAATAACTGAAGAAAGATCTAGAGACCAGTAACCAGTATCAACTTACACAAGACTTCTAAAAGATGACCCCAAATAATGTGGAGAAGATAATGTACAGCACAAAACGGCAATACTGCCAACAATTCAGCAGAAAGTACACGATCATATAAAGGACAACACAAAGAAGTGCCTTGAACCTTATGGAACAAAAGGACGCCCAGCTGAAGAGGTGTAGCTGAGTTTACCAGCAAAGCTATCCTTCATAGCAAACCCACTCCATACCTTCCAAGTTCTCAGAAAATTTAGAAACAGCGCACAATTTATAGAGACTATGTTATTAAATAAAACTGATCAATTATTGAAGAGAGTTTAAGTAAAATGCAGTTGTGGGTGAAGATAGCTGCAGGGATAACAGAATTAAAATGAAGCTTTAGAATTAAAAATGAAGCTTTTCTTTCAACAGAAATTTAACGTTACTTGGTTTTTTTTAGTTATATATAAAATGTCAATACTAATCTTTTAAAAATCAGGTTAGGAGTAGTTTTAGATGTCTCACAAATTTATGTTCAAAGAAACAATGTGCATAAAAATTATTTTTGTAAATATAAAATGTAATTTATACATAAATAGAACTAGAAAAATAAAACAGAACATGATACCAACAAAATGTCCCATGTAAAGACACATTCCTTTACTAAAAAGAATTAAGACAAAAATAACTATAGGTAATCAAAAAATTGTTTCAATACTGAGCAAAAACTTATCAAATAGCAGTTTAATATTTACAATGCTGAGATAAATTATTATGTAACAAGGCAGTTAAAATGAAAAGAATGAGATAAATCTCTGTAACACCATGTCAAGTACAAACAAGTCCATGTAGATAAATGATTTTTACCAAATTTAAGAAGACTTGGAATACTGCAGTTACTAAACCTCCTATTCTCTGAAAATAATGATGAAGAAAACTGTTCAAAACCAAAAATACCACAGAACTTCTCTGATATTTTTCACACAAACATGTATGATTATTTTAATTCTAGATAGTACAGAATACACTCCAAAAATGATAGCTGAATTATCTTTCTGGGATTTGTATTGTCTTTAAATGTTACTACAGTTTTTAAAAATATGTTCTTTTATAGTTTGTATTTAGAAGACAAGTTCAATAGTGTACTTCCAAAGTACAGGGCCGGGGATTTAGCTCAGTGGCATAAGCAACTGTTTGGCAAGCGTGAGGTTGCAAGTTCAACCTTCAGTACAAAAAAAAAAAAGTACAAAAATACAGGGCTGGAAATGTAGCTCAGGTGTACAGTTCTTGCCTAGCACACATGGCCCTAGGTTTTATCGTCACACTGCCAGAAACAAACACACAGTACAAAAATATAAGAATAAAATGATGAGCAATTCTAGAAAACCATTAGTCCTGTTATCAGGAATGGCAATTAACTAGAGTGGAAGAAAAGGCAGAAAGCATATTTAATGAGATATAATTCTACCTATATTTCTAAGAAGTATTTTTAAAGAACATATAAATTTATACAACATTCTGACAACAAAAATAGAAATATCTTCAAAAGCCTAGACTAAAAGTATGACTAAGGAAGAAATAAAAGCACATGATAACAGAACTTTCAGAAAATAAAAAGGCTCCACAGGAACACTGTTAGCATAATGCCAAGAGAAAAGTTTGTAGATTTAATAAAGTATCAAAAAAGAGCTCCCTTTCTTAGAAATAATTTATGATTTATTTAAATAACTTATTGAAATGGTTTTTGAAATAATATAGAAACTCCTAAAAGTTAAATAAAATCAGATAGCTTCATAACAACTGACAATAAACTAAGTTGCTTATATGACACTCCCAAAGAATCACTTTAACCTGGAGAAAGGGACACACTTATTTCTTCAAACTTTAATTATATTTTTCAGGAATTATTTTTAGCTATAGAAACCTAGATGCACTACTAAAAAACCAGTACATGCGTTCAGGCATGGTAGCACGATTGTAATGTGCTTATCTCAAAAAGGAAAAAAAAATCAGTACCTGAAGAAACTAGGATTCATGACAGAAACTTTTACTCAAAATATAGCCAAACAGAACTCCTAAATGTACTGTAATGTACACTAAGATGGCCAAGCAGCATTTATTTCTGGGACACGGAAATATCACAAGAAGTTGCCCCTTTTGGAGAGATGCAACACAGCAGACCTTCAGTTTAGCAAACAAACAGGGCTTACATGTGACAAAAACTGCTCTCGGTATCAACATGGACAAATTTCCACAGCGTTATGTTGACTGAAAACAGCAAACTGCAGAAATAACTGTACAGTGTGATGCCATGTTAACTACATGATAAGCAGGTGAACAAGACCAAATTCAGGGCAGTAGCTGCACCAAGGGGAAGAGCAGGTGTATAGCAGTTGAAACTTACCCTTTCAAAAGCAAAACCAAAGCAAACAAAACCAAAACACCCTTCTGAAGCATATATGGCAAAATACTGAAATTTGATAAGGCTAAGGGGAAGGTACACGTTTTTTATTAAATTTTTCACACTTACATTTGAAAATCTCTTTAACAAATCTGAAGAAGAAAAATACAGAACTGGCCCTTCTGAAGAATAAATCAGTAATTTGGAATACAAGTTGAAGAAATGCCCAAAAATGGACAAGAAATTGGAAGGAGACAGGATAAATACGAAGAACAGGAGACAGAAGCAAGTGTTCTGGTAACCAACATTCCTGAGTGAAAGTCCGGGCAGGGGAACACAGTCATTTGGCCAAGCTCTGGAGGCTGGGGCTCAAGAGCCCAGGCCCTAAGCACTCACCATGTCTCCAATGGACACAACTCCCTCATCATATGCTGCTGTTTAGTTTTGTTCTTAAAAGCCACTCAGGCAGGAGGAAACAGACTACCTACAAAACAGGCAAATAAGCTGGCTTCAGAGTCCTTTGTGATAAACAGTGTTAAGTCTGAAATTCCAGATCATATAGAAAAATTCGGATTTCTAAATCACAAGGAAAAGCGAAAGGCAAAATGTCAAACCATACTTATCTCACAGAACAACCTGAAAAAAGCTGTTTTCTTCCTATAATCAGTTAAACATAATCTTGAAGAAATTTTTAGGTTCCTACTTATAGAACTGAAAATCTTATATATGCCTTCCCTCCAGAATATAAATGGAGGAGTAAGAGAGAAAAATCCTACAGGAGGGACTGAAAACGGAAAAGAACAAATGTGGGAAACAATTTTTAAAAAGTAAAAATTATCATTTTGCATACTAATTCTATCACAAGACAATTGATTCTTAAAAGACTCCAACCATAGCTTCCTACAAAAAACACTGAAAATGACTTGGGAAACTTGAAGATACAGTCAGTAACATAAAAAATGTAACAGCTACTCTAACAAAGTTTAATAACTTATAATAAAGATATATAAAACTTAAACAGATCAAATTTTTAAAAAATAATTTTTTTTCAGAGAAACTAGATGAAGCCAGGTGTGGTGGCACATGCCTGTAATCCCAACACTCAGGAGGCTGAGGCAGGAGGATCACTGTGAATTTGAGTCCAGCCTGGGCTACAAAGAGAGCTCAATGCCAGCCTGAACTGCACAGTGAGACCCTGTCTCAAAAAGACAAAAAAGCTTGCCTGGCAAGTGCAAGGTCATGCGTTCAATTCCCGGTACCAAAAAAAAAAAACACCTAGATGAAATCAAGTCATGACATATAAACCACCTAGACCTAACAGACATATATAAGACACTCCACCCAACAAGAAAACACACATAAAGCAAGACTCAATAAATTTACTATAAATAGTAAGAAAAATTAGAAAATACTGTGAAACTCATAAAAATAAATGCACAGCATACCAAAATTTATGGGACACAGGTAATGCTTACAGTTATAAAAGCCACTGCTGAAAGAAAAAAATATTAAAGCTATTACTTAAATTTTTACATAACTAGAGACAGAAAAGAAATTTATAAAACTAGTTCTTTGAAAAGATCACCAAAATTGACAAACACCAAGAAAAAACTACAACTAGCTAGGAAGATCCTTCACAAATTTAGAGCAATGAACAAAATACAGGAACCAAGTCATTTAGGAAAATATATTAATATATCCATTCCACAAAACTCTTAATTATGGATGCGTATTAGTCACAGTTTAAATCATTTAATTCTCATGACAGCTGTGTGGTGGGTTCTGTTATTATTCCTATGTACTAATGAAGAAACTGAGAATAGAGAAGTTAAAAAGTCCTCCACTGCTAATCAGCAGCAGATCTAGGATTCAAGTCAGGCTCCAGATTTCAAACATTCATGAAACCAGTTATCCCATCCAAATACGTCCACTGCCCAGAAGTATTTTAAATATTTAAAATATGAAATAAAACTTTCAAGAGTAGAAGGGGAAGAAATCAAGATGAAAAATCTTTTATTAATTTTTAAAGAAATAAATCCATAAAATTAAAAACTTGGAAAAGTAGGCAAGGTGATGTATGCTTGTACTCCCCCAACTGGGGGAGGGGCTGAGGCAGGAGAATCGCTGTGAGTTTAAGGCCAGCGTGCGGTTCTAGGCCAGCCTGAGCTACACAGTGAGACCCTGTCTCAAAAAACCAAAAAAAACAACTAGGAAAAGGAGTATGATCTTAGATATGTAGGACAATACTGTATATTATACTTATATATGTAATTCCTTAAGAAAGTTTCTTCTAAGAAAAATAAAAGATCTCAAATTCTTCTACTTACTTATTTATTTCTTTATTGGTGGTGGTGGTACCAGGGATCAAACGCTGGATCTCACACTTGCCAAGCAGGCACTTACGCCACTGAGCTAAATCCCCAGCCCCAACTCATTTATTTTTTTCAACAGGCTTTTTTAATGTTTATTATGTGCCTGGCACTGTCCTAGGTACTGAAATTAAATCAAGACAATTACAAAAACTTAAATGTGAAAGCAATAGAGAAGGAAGAAAAAAGGCACCAGGGAATTAACTCTAAAGGAGAGTTGGGTTATAGGTAACTTTCACGGAAGAGATCAGATTATTCCAATGTATAAAATACATAAGTTTATCTTGTTACATAAATACAACCCTGCAATGATAAAGAGATAAACTATGGATCTAACACAGGAAAATAATTGCAAATATTCTACATAAAATATCACTATTAAATTATTATCCAGCAATACACTGAATAATTAACCTACAAGCAAGCCTGGTTTGCTCTAGATATATAATAATAAATCTATTCACATAGTTTTGTACAAAATTAGACAGAAGATGAAATTGCCTAACACCACTATTATTTTAATGCTGGTCTAAAGTTATATCCAATAAGCTAAATTTAATAAAGGAGAGGAAGGAGACAGAAATATAACTATCTGAAAGGAAACAATTGTCATGATTTTCCAACTGTGTAGTTATAATCTGGAAACAGTATCAAAATCAACTTTAAAAAGCAAATAGTTTCAGTAAAGTACCAGTTGAAATTTAACAAAACAGCTGTTGCATTTAGATGAAGAAAATTGTAAGAGTCTTACCATGTACCTCAGTGGAAGACCTACTATTCCAAAGTCCTTTTCTAGCACAGTAGCTGTTTGTCCCTGTCCCATTCTTTCCTCAAATGATTCAGCTGAGGCAGCCTCCCATTCTGTTAGAAATGGGTATTGACCAGTTTTAGCTGGTCAGAGTAATCCCGTTTTTCTTGTCAAAGACCAGGTTAGAAATGCCTTGAGACTCAATTCTAGCCAATCAGAAGTAAGGACAGATCTACCTGGGGACTTCAGAAAAGACTGCCTTGATCCTAAGAGAAACATCAAAGGTGTCTTCTTTCCCTTGGACAATGCCATTTTGAGATGAGATTCCTGGGAACTTCTACAGTCACTTTTCAACCCCAAAGGGAGCATAAGGAAAAGGCTAACACTGAGATGACAGTGAGGAGACACACACAAAACTTGATCCTTTATGATCAACTCTGCCCTTATCACCCAACTGCCACCACAGTAACTGGCCTATTTAACCTAATTTTAGCTGACATTTTCTGCTAGTTGCAGTAAAGATACACTCTTATTTAGACAGAAATTTTCCTGAAGTAATTTATAACTATAATGCAAACCTAATAATTTGATCTCCAAGTATCTTAGGGACTTGAAAAAACAAACTTTAAAGTTCCTGGTAAGATGAGCACCTATTTTACAGATAATAATATGCAATATAACAACCACGGTTAAATTCCTATCACCTTATTGTGAAAACCTATATTGCTATTGTTTTTTGTTGTTGCTGCTGTTTTACTTTTGTTACTGTTTTGGTTAGTTTGCTTATTGATTTTTCTGTTTTCTCTTTAAAATAAAATTTTTTTAAAAAAGAAAAGAGAAATACCAAGTGTAGTGCCACACACCTATAACCCCAGTACTCGGGAGGCTGAGGCAGGAAAAGTGCCACAAGTTCGAGGCCAGTGTGACGACATGAGCTCAAGGCCAATCTCAACTGCACAGTGAAACCCTATCTCAAAAAGAAAAAAAAGAAATAAAAAACAACAACAAATCTTCACTTGTGCATGAGTCAACAGCTTCCTGAAATAATAAATCAAGCAATAGCAATTTTATGTTATTTAGAAATGTGGAAGTATCAGAAGACACTGGTTGAGTTAAAAATACACTGGTTGAAAGACTGTGACTCTAATACAGCACGGCCCCTGCATGCATGACACAAGATCCAATTACCGACACGGTTAAAAAAAAAAAGAATAAATCAATTTAAAAAATAGATTGATTGGTTGAGATGTGGCAAAAAAAAATCCTGTTTTAAATTAAACTTTGGAATATTACTGACTTTTTATTATACTATGTAGGTAGCAGCAGAAATTAAGTGTGACAAGACAAACACAAACTTGTAAAAAATTATAGACTACCCAGAAAAATACAAATGAAATATAAATTTCCTATAAATCTGCCAACCAAAAGAAATTTTTCTGTGCCTATACAGCAGTATTTTAGTTCACAAACGATTCTCTCCACAATTCTGGTCGCAAACCAAGTTAGACAAGAATCATATCAAAATCAACAGTTGGATTCAATGTTGACCTTACAGGGAAAGTTGTGTTCACATTCAGTCCGTTACCAGAATCATGGAAAGAACTGAGTTCATGAACTGAGGTACAACTGTAGTTAATCTATGTATTTTAGAAAATCAGTTCCTCCTGACAACTAACATTTTCACTTAATTTTTTATAGGCATTTTCCCACTAATTATGCATATAACTACAAATGTATCTAGGACATGAGAAACAAACTACTCTGGACCAAGTTTTACATATGATCTTAAGTAATGCACTCTATTAGGGTAGAATTAGTCACACCAATAAAAGCACATGAATCTGTAATTATCTACTTTGTTCAAAACTGAGTAGGAATTAATTTCTTTTCTGGAAAAAATAAGATTGCTTGTAATAGAAATTGGCTTGTTCTGTTTAAAAATTCCTTTGCCTTGAGAAAAAGATGTATTATTAATTATTAAAAAAGTTACAAATAATCCCTAATTTATTTAAAATATAAAGAACATAGGAAAGAAAGCTAGAAAAGACAAACACTAAAAAATAACAGCTACTTTCTTAGTAGCAAGACTTTTTCTTCAGTGGTAACTGGTATTACTTTTGGAATTAAAAATGGTGCCTTTACATTCTTAAGAAACTAATATCAAGCCAGGTATGGTGGTGCATGCCTGTGATCCTGGCACTCAGGAGGCCAAGGCAGGAGGATTGCCGTGAGTTCGAAGCCATCCTAGGCTACATAAGCAAGTTCAAGGCTGACCTGAACTACAGTGAGACCCTGTTTCAAAAAAATAAATAAATAAATAAATAAAATAAAACAAAAATATCCATGCTCTAAATGTAAAATAGCAACAGTGTGAACAGTTCACATATTTGACAGTAACACTTGTTTTTACATCTTTTGCAGGTTCCACACTACAATAAAACTGTATCTACTTGTCACTCTTTGTTTTTTCATTAATTACTGAACCTCTATTATGTGCCAGGCACTGTCCTAAGTACCAACGATTTGGTAATAAGCAACCAGATGACTTCTCAATCCCTCTTTTGACACCTGAACAAAAAATATACTTTTCTTGGCAATACAAACACAAGTACACAACACACACCTCTACTTTCAAGAAAGATTAGAAAAGGAAAGGACAAAGAGGAAGAGAAAACTACACTGGGAATAGACAGTTGTTTTAGTTAGGGTGGGCCTCTAAGGAAGTGATACTGTATTGAAGCAGAGACCTGGATGAAGTGGAGTGGGGAAGCACTAGGGAGAAATAATAGAGAGAGAAAAAGACTGAGATGTCAAAAAGTCAGGATGCACATGAACAACAGAAAGTCCAGGGCTGGGGATTCAGCTCAGTGGCATAAGCACCTGCCTCGCAAGTGCACGGTTGTGAGTTAGATCCCCGGTACCAATTAAAAAAAAAACAAAACAAAAAAACAAAACAGAAAGTCCAGTGTGATGAGAATAAAATCAGCAAAGTGAGAGCAGCAGGAGATGATGTAGGAGAGGTAACTGGGGGCCAAAATCAGAAGGCCTCAGCGGTTCAGATGGGGACTCTGGATTCACTGACGGTGATACCTTAAGAAGGTGAGGTCTTAAGGTCACTTTGCCTGCTGAATGGATAAAAGATTATGTAAGGTAGTAAATTAAAAGGAAGGAAACAGGAAAACCTGTGAGGTTATAGGAATCCAGGCAAACAACTGATAATTCAGACTACAGCAGCTGGGTAAGAGGATGAGCTGTGCTCTGACCTGCTCTGATGGCTGATCCAATATAACCTGCTGATGGATAAAGTATGAGCAATGAGAAAATCATGGACAATTCTCAGAGGCTCAACCAAAGCAACTTGGAATGGCAATGCCATTACTAAGCTGGGGCTGTCGTAGAGAATTAAGTCTGAGTGGCAGAAATCAAGAGACCCATTTTGGACACGGGGCATGTTAAGTGTGAGGTGACCAGTCAACATTCAAGTCAAGGTCCCTTAAGTCAGTAGATCCGTAAGTTAGCTGTTTGGATATAAGTCAAGGTTGAAGGTTTGATTCCAGTGGTGCCTCAGCTGATGAATTTTGTTCCATGATTCTGGAAAAGATGTTCGTCACCTGATGCAGAGTTCACAAACAAAAACAAAATTTGCCAAATGCTTCTGTTTGCAAGCCACATTATTTACAAACAAAAGTGTTCATGAGTCAAGGTATCACCGTAGTTAAAGGTACAAGATTACATAGCATCTGCTAGGGCATGAGGGTAGAAGGAAAACAGAAGAGGCTACAGATGCTCCCTAGGCCCATCACCATTAAGAGGTCAGGAAGGGGAAGGGAAAAGACCAGTGAAGTGCCTCAGAGGAGTGTTTCTAGCAGTAGATAGGGATCCCTTGAGTCATAGCTATTAACGAGTAAATTAAGGATTGGATTTAGAGACTTGGAAGTTTTATGTATGTTCAAGAGAGAAACAACTGGTACAGAAAACTCTTGTGGTATATTACTTTAGGGTTGATACAGTTGACTATGGTATCCCCTATCTTGCTAGCTCTTAGCATGCAGTAACTGAACCAAGTTAAAGAATGTCAAAGCTGGAAAATTCCTAATACTTCAAACTAAATTAAGAAACCCACACAACCAAGAGTTCAAGAGTTTCTTGCATACTCCAATTATTCCTAGCCTCCATGAGAATGAACTGCAGAAACACGAGATTCTTTTTCTTCATCTTTAACCTGCATGATTACATAGCTGTTTTGTTGTTGTTCTTTGGTACTGGGGATCAAACTCACAACCTTGTGCTTGCCAAGCAGGTACTTGTGCCACTGAGCCATATCCCCTGCCCCATAGCATCCTGATTAGAGGCTGAACAAAGAAATAAAAGAGCCTTCCCTTTCTGCTCCTTAATTTCCTAGAAGTTATATTTAACTAAAAGTTAAGAGAGAGATTACAAACATTTCAGCCAGGCATGGTAGTGCACATCTATAATCCCAGTAGTAAAGGAAGCTAAGGCAGGAAGATAGTACGTTTAACCCAGGACTGGGCAACTCAGGGACCTAGTAAGCTACTGTTAACCCTAAGTACCAAAAAAGAAAAGTGAAAAATGTCACCAAGGAGTTTGAAAAACAAAAACAGAAACAAAAGCTGAGTGTGTGGCACATGCCTATAATTCCAGCACCTGGAATGCTAAGGCAGGAGGGTCACTGTGAGTCCCACAGCCAGTCTGAGATACACAGTGAGTGCAAGGCCAGCCTGAACTACAAAGTGAGACCCTATCTCCAAAAACCAGCAGTCTAGTTATTTAAACAAGGTATCTCAAAACCTCTGCTAGGACCTTATAACAATCAAACAGTTCCAGAATGCAAGTATCTTTCTCTTCCTCAAAGCGTGGCAGTGAAGCCCTCTGTGGCACAGACACACCCCCAGAAGACTTAGTTTCCTACCTGACATAACATCTTCTGCTAACTCCTTTTCTCTTTCAATTTTTTCCTCTAGAGTTGAAATGCAGAATTCATAGCCAGCAAGAGCAAATTCTTGTCTGTAATACAAAGATCAATAATCAGTTGTTTACTTCAAACTCTCCTTTTGACTTCATCTTTTCCATCTCAATAAAACAAAGAGGAACTTTGCTTAATGGCTCTTCAGGCTGTCACTCTTCACTGCTCAGAAGTTTTATTTTTCTTAAAGTCACCAAGTTAAGGTAAATTAAGACATCAAAAGGTAAAGTGCTGCCAAAATCTTCATAACTGGCATAACCAGCAGTCTTTCAACACCCTCCCCCCATTGACAGAGTTTCACAAGAATCAGTTTCTCCACCTGTCAAAGTAACTCCCTGTGTGGCAATGCCTCGCACCTGTCAAATACTGTCTGCACAAACCGAGGCTCAGGCTCTGCACTGGAGGTCAATCAGTTCACTCATGCACAGGAGGACCCACTCTAGGCCCTCATGCAGCTTCTGAGGCACTCTGGTCACTTAATGCTTAACCCAGCCTTTAGGTCTTTGACAAAAGCCTCTTACAGAACTCCTAGCTATGGTATGGGAAGGTATTTAGCCAAACTCCATAGCCCTGGACCAATAAGTAAACTAGTAATAAGTAACCTGCTTGCTTGCACTCAAACAAGCAGATTCACTCTGCTGTCCATTTCCATGCTGCAGAGGAGCACAGCAGAAAATTCTTCTCCATACAAGAGCTCAGCTTTCATTCTTGCTTTTCTTACCAAAAATGCCACTACAAAGCTTATTATTCTCTAGTGCTTTACAAGAAGAGCTCTGATGATCTTGCTGTTGTACTGTGTTCTCAGACTAGAACTGTCTGCTTCCTACACTGGACGCAAACCTTAAGAGAAAGGACAATCTCTGGCCAGGGTATGAGGGAGGAGGCTGTCACAAGAGGTCCCCAGTGAGAGCAAAAGGTCTACAAACAACTCTTTCCTACTCATGTCAAACTTTCTAGGTCTCAGGACTTAGCTATGGCTTTTTTAAAAAAAAAAAAATTCTCATGTTTCTGAAAAGTATAGAATAGAATAATCATTAATGAACACCTCAATGGCTCTGATCTCTACAAGACCAATTATAAATCTTGTCAGTGTTATTGGCTGTGGGCTTCTTATTCCAGTTCAGACTTCATCCTGTTTGATACTTCTCTAAGGAAAACTGACTCTGGCTGCAAATGTTCCTTTGGCACCAGTCAAACTCAAAGCTCCTCAAAAGTCCTGAAATCAAAGGACTCAGAAGTCCTAGCCTACCTCATGTGGGATCAAGTTGCAGGGATAATAAGCAGGTCCTGTTAAGAATGAAGAAGCTGGTGGTGACTAGTGCAGCAGGGACCTGTGTGAGGGCTTTTGGCCTCAATGAGCACCCTTTGTCACTCTGAACCTCCAGCATCAACTTCTACAGCAACTAACACCCTAAAGGAAGCTAGCCTTAGTTTCCTCTCTAAACTAATGATCCTCAAAATACCAATCTCTAGAGGAGTTCTCTGTTACACCCTGCTTCGTCTTTGAATTCCACCTAGAGACTGATAGGAATGAATGGCCCTCACTGCCAGTGTACCCAGGTTTTGGCTCATATCCAAAGTGGCTATCCCTTCTTTACACCTCAGACTCAATAACTACTTTAAAAGTAGCACCTATGTCTTGACTTGCTTATATAAAGCCCATCCACCCTCTGTTTCTGGCTATGTTGTCTTCCAGAAACCTAGCTATCATCACCTCTACATCTTCTTAAGGCAGTGCTCCAGTCATTTAAACAGAATATCTTGATTCTAAACCCTCTGCACAGGCCTTAAAAGTAGTCACTTATTTTATACAATGGATTAACACAATAAGCAACGAGATAGTCCCACAGTGACTCTCACCACTTCATCCCCAACTTCCTCTTTTGCTTAGATTAGTGTTATAGCTTCTTCAAAGTCTACCATCCTCTGTAGTTTTTCTATTGCTCTCTCCAGTGAAGAGCTAAACTATAGTTTCCACTCTAACTTTCCATCTTCTTTCAAACCAGTACAGAAAACTGACTAGCTTTATCACAGGGTAGCCTGATGGGAGATTAATACAAAAACAGCAAAAGTAAAAAGGGAAAAGTCTTAGAACTGCAAAGGTGGGGGGGAACAATTGGAAATATGACACCCAATTTTGTGGAGACCACAGATGACTTTTAGGTAAATGATTATGTAACATCCCATGAATCAGTATTTTCTGCCCAATGTTATTTCCTAACTGCTGTATTCTAGCTACTTACCTGTTTTGAGCAGCATAGATACTGGCCAACTTGAGGGAGATTTCAATTATTGCATTGTCTTCCTATTGGGACAATAAAAAAAAAGGAATTCATGACAAATAAAATTTTCTCACAGAATATTTCATATCAATTTCTACAATGACTTTAGTTTCAAAATCACAGTTTAATCTTTTAGGGAAATTAAGTCAAATGTGAATTCCTCAGCAACCATGCTTCTGAAATAGTGAAAGAGTAGCCATTTTCATAAAGGTTTAGCAGCAAAAAATCTACCTTTTTTGGTCAAAGCAGTAGGTTGGAAGATGGAAGAGTTTTCAGGAAGTGTGACTATTTTGCAAATTGCTTCAGTGAGGGACCAGTAGTACATGATGTCCTTACCTGCCTCATACCGCCTCCAAGCAGGTAACTCATTGTTGCTTTAAAAAGTTGTTCTGCCTAAAAGGATAAGGAAAAGATTTTTCCTTTACTTCTGCCCCATTATCTATTACGACCACGAATTTTAAGTACCACACTCATATATCATTCCTTGTAAACACATGGACAAATACGAAAAACAGTATTCCTGTGCAAGGAGAATGGACCAAAGTATCGGGACCCCACATCCTATACCTTAAGCTACTCTTTGATGAGTAGAAACCAACTTCAGAGATTAACTTCTTATCCAAATTGTTGCAGAACAGACTGCTAACTGTCCCAAAATTCTACTCTCCTATAATTGTAGTTATAAAATCTTCTTGATTTTTAGCAAATCAGCTTTCCTCTTAACTAGGAATAATCATATAAAATCCTACCCAAGAATTTCAGGTAGAAAAAATATGAACAACTTTTAAACCATACTTTATAAGCATGCTACTTGCCCTTCATCCTCTTTTTCCCTGACAGGCTGGAGGTGAATCAACTCACCCTTGCACGGGAGGATTTGTCTTAGAAAAAAACCTTGCTTCTGCACCAGACACCAGAATGTCTAAACTGCCCCTCAGTCCTTAGCCTACCAGTGGAACGATGCATTAAAAAATAAATACACCTTTTAAAAAAGAAAAAAAGCCTATATTATGAGGTCTCTTTATGACAGGAGCTTTGCATATACTCTTCCTGCTACAGTTCCCTTGAGGCTAGTACTTCACAAATTCAAGATTTTTCTTTTGAGACACAATCTCAAAAGAAAAATCTGGCAGACTGGCCTTGAACTCGCTATGCAGCCCAGGCTGGCCTCAAACTCAAACTCACGATGATACTCCTGCCCCAGCCTTCCAAATGCTGGGATTACAGGCATGTGCTACCATACCTAGCTACAAATTCAAGATGATTTACTTACGTTTTCAAGTTGACCTCGTATAAATGCTAAATTGGCCATCTGAAAGCAAATTACAAATTGTTGTTCAGTTTATGACATTTAAAAACCTTTAAGCTAGGGATTTCCTTTTGCTTCCACCCCCTAAATTAAAATGATCATTAAAAGTAGGGAAAAATGTATCACCAGTTAATCTGCTAGCTCAGTGTTGCAATGGTGTAAGAAGTAAATACTTTGTTGCATATACTTTATTGATAACCAAATCTAGGTCTATTCATGACATCTCTTATAAGTGACCCTGCTAGGGATTTACAAAAAAAAAAAAAAAAGCTCAGGATGTCCTCATCCTAAAGGTGAGGAACATAAATCAACAAAATATTCCTTCCCCACATCCACACTTCCTCATCAGTAGCTCTAAATGGTTAGGACAATTACCAGATCGTAAGTGTAAGTGATGGCCTTCTTGTTATCACTCTGATAGGCAAGGCGAAGAGCATCATGCAAAATCAGCTCAGCCTCTTCTGGTTCATCTTTCATAATGCTCAACTAAAAAGAGGAGACAAAATAATATTAAGTGAAATACAACCATAGCAGATGCAAGTGCTATCAGACAAAAGCAGATACACATATGCAATGCATAGAAAGAAGCTATCCATCAGAGATTTACTGAATGCCTACTATGCAGGAAGCATTATGTTTATGCAGGTGACAAGAGAGGTCAGCCTCCATGCAGCCAAGTGTGGACATTTAATGAAGTTCTGCCCAGTGGATACAGGCAGAAAGAATGTGAACAATCTTTACATTATATTTCATAAGGAAACTGCTTGCCCTTCATCTTGTTTTTCTCTCCTTGAAGGCTGGAAGAGATCCTGTGGGAAAAGTAAGCTTGATCACAACTCAGAGTAGAGTTATAAAAAAAAAAAAAAATTAAAAAAGTGAAGGTCTCCTCCAGTGAGAATCCAAAAAATCTTCTAAGAAAGTGAGCTAAACTAAGGAAAAATGAAAATGAGTCAATTTAATAAGGAACTGGAGCAAAGAATGTGTCAAAGAGTATGAACAAAACCCTTTAGGCCAAGACAAGGGTTCTTTAGAAGACATACAAGGTAAGTGATGTGAAAGAATGACGATAATGATGATTAACTGGAGTGTTAGTGCACAATGGGTGAGAAAGGCTGGTTTATATTATGTAGGATTTTACAACCATGGAAGGGATCTTAGGTTTTATCCTAAGTATAGTAGGAATCCAGAGTTTTCAGGCAAGAAGGTGATATAATCTTGTTCACACTTTTTAAAACATCATTTAGTTTGCTGTATGCAGAATGAACTGTAGAGGTGAGAGGGCAACACAGACTACAGGTCTGCAGGTTTGCTTTCGGGTCAAGGAACTATAGTTTTTAAACAGATTTAGGAAATATTATTTAATTTGGTGGCACTAAGAATTATTGCTGTGCACTGGAAAATGTTAAGGTACAAGTTTTAAGAATGGTTAGGAGGCCAGGAGTGGTAGCACCAGCACTCTGTGAAGCTGAAGCAGGAGGATCAACATGAATTCAAGGCCCCCTAGGCTACCTAGTGACTTCAAGACCAGCCTAAATTACACAGCGAGACCGTTTCTCAAAAAACAAAAATAAAAACAAAAACAAAACATAACGAAAGACTATGTTTCTAAGCCAAGAAACTGAAGGTGGTAAAACAGAAGATGGTGAAAGAATGTACTAGGAAGGTATTTAAAATCAAGAGCTTAGTTTTGGGTACACTGAGTCTTGAGAAGTAGCGCGGGGCCTCCTGGTGGAGATGGCATGTGAGTAGCACACTGTGGTCCAAGAATATCAATTTGAACACTGTTGCCATCAAGTTGGTATTCAGCCCAGTGAAACGGATGAGCTATCCTGAAGAGAAGAGAAAACAGGACGTGGAATAAAATAATTTAGAGAAGAAGCAAGCTGCACAACCAACACCAAATTGCATTTTCAGGATGCTGTACATATAATATGTACAAAATAATGTCATTTCAGTTTGGTGGACTAACTGACAAGCACAACTACAAAACATTCTTGATAATTTGGATCAAACAGTGATACCTAAGGGGCAAACTCCGTCTACACCAGAGACTGCAGCAGTTTTTCTTGCAAGCTTCAGAGACAGACCGGCTTAGGCGGACCCCAACCCCCACACCAATGACCCACGCAATTCTGGGGAATTATACCATCGGAACCATTATCCTCGCTTTGATAAATTGAAGGAAGTAATGCGTAACAGAAGGCCGCCAGACCTCGTTCACAAAGACTACGCGCTCGCCGAGATGCCTCACCTTGGCTCTTTTCAGCAGCTGTATGATCTCCGCCTCCGCCTCATCCGCTGCGTCTTCTGCGGCGGCCGCTCCTGCTCCCTGATGCTCTTCCCCCTCTGCCGCAGCAGGCCTCGAGAACCAGGCGAGCGCTGCGGGAAGGGGCTCTGAGGTCACCAGACCCGGCCCGCGCCCCTGTCCCCTCCCAGCCAGGCCCGCCCGGTACGCGCCCCTCACCTGCCAACACAGGCAGTAAGCCCGGGCCTCGCCGGTGCGGCGCAACTCGGTGGCGCGGGACCAACACCTCCAGCTCCTGGCTTTCCTTGGGCCCAGGGAACAAGCGCGCCGAGCAACCCCGGCAACGCCGCCCCGCGGCCCGCAGAAGGCCTCGTCCCAACGTCCGGCTCAGGAGGCGGAACATGCTCCAGCCGCGTCCTCTGCGCACTGCAGGCCCTGCGGGATCCCAGGACGTCCCGCCCTCTGCGCCGAGCGGTCACCGGATTGGTTGTGTCATGTCGTCAGATATGCGTCACGCTTTGCCGCATGCGCGGTGACGCACTCCAACGTCACTCCCTCAAGCTCCGCCCCCTGCAGGAAGCCGGTGTTGCTGAATGGCCGGAGGCTTGAATCTGGGAGTCCGTTGTGAAAAGGGCAACCTTTAGCTCTATGGCCGTCGCGTTACCGGCAATCGTAGAGGAGCTCCTGAACGAGATGGCCGCGGCAGTGCGGGAGTGCGCGCGAAGTATGGGCCTGGTCGTGCGTGGCTGCTGCGTGGGCCGTGGGGCGTGGAGGCGGGAGGGTGTGGGTAGTTTGGAGCAGCTAAGTTTGGGTCGTTGGGCTCCGTGCCTTCTGCGTTCGCTGTGCCCAGGCCTAAGCTCTTTGGTTCTTTCTAAACCCCATGGTAACAAAAAAAATTAAAAAGCAAACTAGTGAAATTTTGGTCAATAAAAGTCAAATCCATTCGGCAGAGGTCCGTTCCTTAGGCCAGTGAGGACAAAGTGCTTGGAGTGCCGCTAGGTACCCGTGACAAGGGGCCCAGGGCCAGGGAGATGGAGGGGGCAGAAGCCTTCGGTGAGTTGCAAAAAGTGAAACTTTGAATGTTTAAACATAATACTTTTCTGACATCTTAATGTTAAGTTTCAGGTTAGTACTCTCAGACATTTTGTCCAGAAAGTAAATATTTTAGGGTCACAGACTTTTTCGAATGCCTACGCAGTTCTTGGGAGTAAATCTGAATGTTGTCAAAGTACCTTTTTTTCTTCTGACCAGGAGAGGGCGCTTTATGTCTACGCCACCAAAATCCCTGAGAAAGGGGCAAGGCCCTGAAACAACAGAAACAACAAAAAAACTCGTTTATAATAAAAATGTATCGAGTAATTAGAACTACTCTTCTAATGTAATTTGGTTACTGTAAATAACCAAATTATGTCTCAGAACTGCTTTTGCTTATTGGTTTTGATACCTTTTGTGCCCTTGGAAAGAACATTTTCTGTTACTGTTTTTAAAGAACTGAGAAAAGCGAACTTTTCTCATTTCAGTCAGAAGTAGTAAGGCTTAAATAATAATGCTTAAAATATTAGGCCAGCCGTAAACATGTTCTGATTCCAGAAAAGGTGGGAGAAAACCCAGTCTGTTGTCAGGCCCCACAGTATGTCTTGGACTCTTTAAGTGACGGCCTGAGAATTTTGAATGCTATTACTTTACAAAACCATTGTCAGAACTGGTGCCTGTCAGGGTGGATTAATTCATACATTAATAATCATGAAGGAGACCCAGTAGGTGACCATGGTACCCATGGCTCAGTACCACTGCATTGGTTCATTGTTTTCTGCATTTTTAAAATGTTTCCTCCCCCCGCCAGGAGAAATAATAGCTTTGTTTAGACTATATGCTGGAGTGTGAGTTACTACATTGAGCTAAGGATGGAGATCAGCTTCTAAAAGTGTAGTCAGAGATCATCAACCAAACACTATATCCCAGCAGCCTTGCAGTTAGAATTAATAAAAGGCCTGCTGGGAAATAGGTTTGCTATTAAGTCACCCAAGTGTACCACACTTACACAAAAAAGGTACAGGTTTTTTTCATTGTGATGAAATTTCTCCAG
The DNA here is from genome assembly GCA_004027455.1 of Hydrochoerus hydrochaeris. Classification (NCBI taxonomy): domain Eukaryota; kingdom Metazoa; phylum Chordata; class Mammalia; order Rodentia; family Hydrochaeridae; genus Hydrochoerus; species Hydrochoerus hydrochaeris. Next base: position 283,858 of record PVLA01001016.1, on the reverse strand, counting down.
AATTCCCCAGTCAAAGGTATTAAGGAAATGAAAAAAAGATCACATTTTACAGATCTTAAACTTTTCTTCAGCATTTAGCTCAGAGATCTGCCCATCTTCAAAAAACAGTTCCTTGCTACTCTTCAGCTATAAGAACTATCAAGCAGTGAGAGGATGGCCTTTGCTATCCCATGGTAGTCCTCTTCCTGTTTCCCCTAGCCACTGAGGACTAAATAGCAGGATAAGACTCAGGAATTTCCCCCAGTACATGATAACTGAAGCTTGATGGGAGAGCAGAACTGGTGAAACTTGAGAAAAGTGTGCAGGCCCTGTATTCAGTCAAAGTCTCTTGTTAGAAGAGGAAAGTTTGCCATGCTTATGGAGTTTGTGCATCTTTTTATAAGTTTTTTTTTTCCTTTTTCTTTTTTGCATCTTTTTGTCCATCACCATTCCTGGGCCCACCATTTGATGAGCCAAAAAGTTCACAGGAGGCATACTGGGGGCCAGCAATGGGTATGGAGGATAGGGACCTGAGGGTTTTCCTGGGTACCCTGCCTAGAGCACAGGATAACCGGGCCCACGTGGAAAGAAAGCTGGATTCCAGTGGGGAACTAGTAGTGGAGGGAGGAGAGAGTCAGGAGAAAGGCTAGATTGACCGGTGGTGGATGTGATAGGATGAGAACCCTCAGGGAACTGCATATTGGGTAGATACAGGTTTGACCCTTGCATTGGGATCCCACGTGTTCAGGTGTTTGCCCCATCCTTTCCACCACCACCTAGGCGTGATCTGTCCTTCTCTCCAGTCTCTGAATTTTAAAAATCTTGTTTTAGGTAGTCTCACACCCTTCCTAACTCTCTTTCCTCACCAGTTTTTTTTTAAATCAAGATTCAAATTTACATTTGCATGATAATGTATACACTACTCACAGCTCAGCTATGCAGGAAACTGATGACTGTTCCTTTCCTGTGTAACTTTTTGGTTTCCCTGGAGTTACAGCTGCCTTGGTTTGGTTTGCTTGTTTTGTTTTTGTATATTTATACCTAATTCAACCTCACATTCTTTCCTAGTGTTCTAAATATCCACTCAAAATGTTCAGATGAGTGAGGTTTGTCTGAGATCTCTTTTTCCCTTCACTGTTATTACCCCAAAAATTCTTTTACCTATGTTGGGTGTTATGTTTAGTATATCCTACAATTTTACTTTCTTGGTTTCCTATTTTATCTTATGGAGCAAATACTCTAGTAGTTTCCTGAACAAGGGGGCATGAGATGGTACTTTTGCAATTTTACAAGTCTGAAAAAGTTTTTTCTACTATCACAACCTTAATTGATAGGTTGGCTAAGTATTAAATTATATGTTGGAAATAATATTTCTTCAGACATCTCAAGCATTATTCTACCTTCTAGCATCTAGTGTTGCTCCTGATTTTTTTATACATGACCTTTATTTTCTCTGGAAATTTGGATTACATTTGTCACTCAACGCCTATGGAGGACTGGTTGAAGGACTGCCTGTGGATATTGTTGACACTCAAATTCCTTAACTAAAATAGTATATAACCTGCATACAGCTTCCTGTACACTTAAAATTATCTACATTACTCATCATATATGATACAATGCAAATGCTATGTAAATCGGTGTTATAATGTATGGGTGAGGAAATAATGATCAAAAAAGGACATAGGTTTGTTTTGGGTTTTTTGTTTTGTTTTGTTTTGTTTTGTTTTGTTTTTGCTTGTTTCTGGTTTCCTATGAGTTTGGTTGAATATGCATATGTGGATATTAAAGGTCAGCTGTATCATCTCGAATCAGTGTTCCAGTGTTTTTTCATTCTACCACATGGAAACTTACGTGAACCCTTTCAAGCTAGAAATTTTCTTGACTTGATTGCTGAGTTCCCACCATCTGTTTTCTCTGTTCTTGTATTCCTTTATTCAGTTACTGAATGTCTTTTATTGTCCCTCTTAGTGACTTACCCACCTCACTATATTTCATCTTTTTTATTTATTCTATTTCTTAGGAACTTTCTTCAGTTATATCTTCCTGGTTTTCTATTGCATTTTTAATTTCTGTTGCCATATTTAATTTACAACTTCTTTTACTTGATTCTTATATTGTAGCTCATGCCTGTCTTACGATTGCATTAGCTTGTTTTTCTATGATGATATTAGTAAAATGTTTGGATTTTTCTTCTGCCATTTTTCTCTAACAGCGCTCTTCTATTTGTTGTATTCTCTGTGTGTTTTCCTGTGTTGTCTGGTCATCTGTAGTTGTCTAGTCATGTCTAAGAGTGGAAGGCTCTGAGGGTGAAGGAGCTTACAAATGGGCTATGCCACTGTAACTGCTCTCACTAGGCCTCAGAGAATCTACTCCGTGTCATTCCTCTTGGGTTGGTCAGGTTCCCCAGCAAAAAGCAGATCCTGCCTAAAGGGTGAAAGCCGTATTATCTGTATTACAAGGGCCCTGTTGGGGATGACAGCAAGAAGTCCCTGTGCTTTGCATGTGATACTCTTAGTGCCACCATAGCTAGTATGTGGAACTGCTCCAGATATTGTAGTTTGACCATCTCCAGAAACATGCCTAGTCTTTTGCCAGAATGAGGGTGCAGCAGAAATCTACAGCTAAAGAGAGCAACTGGGATCAAAATGAGTTCAAGCCCAGCCTGAACTACATAGTGAGACCCTGTCTCAAAAAAACCCAAAACTTAAAAAAGAACAAAAAACTTAGTATCCGTGCCTGATCCTGACCTCCAGGGCAATATGCTGCCGCCAATTTCTGAAGGTTTCTTTAATTGAGGGCAAGTGAGGGGCAGGTGCAGGATGGGCGGTGTGTTCTGGAACATCAGTCAAGTTGGCACCTGGCTGTCCCTATTAGTAGCTTAAGGATTCATTTTTCTCAGGTCTCATAAATTATTTTTCTCTCGTCTATAGCTTCCAGAGTACTTTAACTGTTTCTCTCTGTCCTCATCCTTGGGAGTTTATACCTTTGTGTACCTATTTATATATGTGGTACTGAGGCTTGACCCCAAGGACTTGCATTGAGCTACATCCCTAGCCATTTATTTATTTATTTAGAGATGGTGCTCAGTAATTTAATCCTCTGCCTCAGCTTCCCAGAGTACTGGAATTGCAGGTATATACCACCGACCATGGCTCATACTTTTTAAAAAATCTTTTTATTACTGTTTTAGTGAGAGTTGAGGAAGGAATAAGGTTAGATATGTAAGTCAAGTTAACAATCTTACAATCAAGGTGCAATCTTTGGTTGTAGTTTTTTAAAAAGATTTTTATGTTTATGCTCACTAGTTTAACATGGTTAACCTTTTTTCCTTTCTCATTTTACAGTTCCTGATGACCATCTTTCATCGTAAGTACACACCTGTTGTGTTTGATTTTTTTAACTATTAGCATGTTTTAAGATCTAAATCTTTTCAATAGCAACTCTTGGTTTTTAAAAATAGTCTTACTAAACTAGAAACAGTTTTTTAATATGGCTATTAAAAATGAATGGCCACATAATATTGAACAGTATAGGTTACTACTATGTTGTCCTATTTTCTGGTCCTGTTTAACATTGTTGTAGAAATTGTAAGTATTACAGTAATGCATAGAAAAAATAGAAGTATAACTAGCTTCAGGAAAAGACAATTATTTTTTGCAGATGCTATAACTACTTTATTTTTTAATTTTTTTTTTTCTGAGGCAGGGTCTCACTATGCAGTTCAGGCTGGCCTTGAGCTCACGTTGTAGCCCAGGCTGGTCTCGAACTCACAACAGCCCTCCCACCTCAGCCTCTCTGGGATTACAGACATGTGCCACCATGCCTGGCAATAGAACTACTTTTAAAACAAAATAATAAAAACAATAAAAATACCAAAATAAAAATCATTCTAGTTCACAGAATCAAAACCTATAATTATATTCTCAATGGCAACAAAAAAATGAAAGCTACCTAGAAATGACACTTAATTGCATATTTTTCTATATGGATTATATAGATGAAAAATAAATCACTATTTTAAAAACAAAAAAAAATGTCAATAGCCAGAAACTTTGGAGGAAATAATAAATTTTACTAGTGACCATTAAAAATACAAATTAAGTTAACTTTTCATATATAAAACTGGCAGCCACAGCAAAAATGTTGGCAGGAATGTAGTGAAAGAGATAAATGATACCTTCTTGGTAGGAAGGTAAATTGGAAGGTTACCTGACAACAGACATTTGTGCTTTAAACATACATATTCTTTTTTTTTTTTTTTAATGACAGGGTCTCGCTGTGCAGTTGCCCTTGAGCTCACTGTCTTGCCCCGGCTCGCCTCGAACTTAGAGCTGTCCTCCTGCCTCAGCCTCCCAACTGCTGAGATTACAGCCATGTGCTACCAAGCTCAGCCATAAAACATACATATTCTTTACCCACTTTTTTTTCTTTGACCCAGTTTTAAGAATGTATTCCAAGGAAGTAATTGTATATGTTCACAAAGGTTTTACAGTGAGTATATTCATCTAGTATGGGTGGTGAAAGCAACAAAACAACCTGGAAATAACCTATCCAAAATAATTTGAGAGAATAAAAATGATTTATCTTTACTGTAGAAATCTTTGTTGCCATTAAGAGTGCTATAACAGAAAAATATTCAGTGCAGTCAAGAGATGTTCACAATAGTCATAAAGTAAAAGCAGGTTTAAAAGACTTTTAAAGTTAACTGTTATCTTTGATTGATAAAGTTCTAACTGAGTTTTCTTTCTCTTTGTTGGCTATTTTGTCACGTGCACTGTTAAAAACTCACAAGCAATCTTTCCCATCCTCCCAAAGTCTGTACCTGAGATTAGCTCCTAGAAAAATAAAATAATATGCTTGTTATATTTTAAGATTTATAGGACAGCCCCGTATATGTATTCATATATTATGTAGATCTATAGAAACATATGCATACACATCCTGTATATAATGAAATACACAGATATTAATAGGAAAGAAACAAGTATATGTGTTTGGGGCTGGAGATGTAGCTCAGTGGTAAAGCAGATGCTTGCCATGTATAAGGCCCCGTGTTCAAGCACAAACCAAAGGAAGGAAGGGAGGAAAGTAAGAAAAAAAGGATGTGATTGCCAGAGATGCAAGGAATGTAGGAAGAAATAAAAGGAACCACAGCAAAAGGTATAAAGAGGACCTTTTTATCTATAATAGTTTATTTCTTTTATTTATAAAACCAAGAACATTAGAAATGAGTGAACAAGATAACATTAGTTCTGGGGAGTAAATGAGCCCATAGGTTTTCCCATATTTATTTTCACTTATTCTAAATTAAAATGCATTTCTAAAAATACTGAGGGGATGAGGTATATCACTCAGTAGAGAACTCTTGCCTAGCATACATGAATCCAACCCACCCAAAACACTGTGAGAAAAAAAAATTGCTGAGGATGGTGACCCTTTGGGTGTAGTTACTGAAGTGACTGAAAATCAGCCCTTTTAATCCAAAGCATTTCTATTTCCCAGGCTGAAGTTTATCTTTGGTTCTTCTGCTGTCCAGGCCTTGGATCTAGTTGATCGACAGTCCATTACTTTAATTTCATCACCCAGTGGAAGGCGAGTTTACCAGGTAGAAGGCCAGGGTGGATGTCTGGGAGTGGTGGATGGTCTTAACAGAAGCCCCTTGGGACAAAATGTCTTCATGAATCTCTGGAAGCTGCTAACCAGCTTGAACTATTTCCTGAACTACTGAAAAGCTTTTGACAGTTAGCATAGTAATAATTCATTTTAAATTGACAAAAAGTATATGTCTCTGGCATACAAAAATTGATGTTTTGATATATGTATACCTTGTGGGAAGACTAAAACAAGCTGTTACCATATCCATTACTCACATACTTACTGTGTGTGTGTGTGTGTGTGTTGATAAGAATACTTAATATCTGCTCTCTTAGAAACTTTGAAATTTCTAATATAATACATTGTCATTAACTGTAGTTACCATATTGGACAATAGATCTCTTGAATTTACTCCTCCTGACTAACTGGAGTTTTGTACCCTATAACAACATCTCCATAATCTCCCCTTTACCTCTCTGTCCCCTAGTAACCACCTCCTTTTGCTCCCATGAATTTAACTATTCTAAATTTCACCTATAAATGAGATCATGCAATATTTTGTCTTTCTGTACCTGGCTTATGTCACTTAACAAAATATCCTTAGGCATTTAAGGAATTAAAGTAAGACAAATATGATCTATTATTCCTGCCCAGTAATTGTATAGAACCAGGAATGATGCAGGGAAGCCCTTTTCTCAGGTCTCATGAAGGTCAACTTTTGCTTTCTTCTTGATAGTAGGGGCACCGCTCCCAATAAATTTATTAACATTTTCATCTTCATAATCTCTTGCTTACAGAGAAAAGCCAGATTGCACTTTGAGGTCCTTCTGTTAGAGTACACAGAGGCACAGTTGAGACCACTGAGGCAGGCAGGGTTTAAGTACCATGCAAGGATTTACTGCAGACCAGGTGCAGCTGGGCCAAGGGTGAAAAGACCATTAGCCCCCAGTAGGGGCTGGGAGCATGTCTGATAGGGGATTTTAGGTAATGGAGGGGGCATTGCTGAGGAGGGTGTAAAATTTTGGGTCCCTGAATAGGGGTTCTGGGGATGGCTGATAGGGCAGTGTTGGGTACAAGACAGTGCTGGCAGGCACAGCATATTTCTTGTGACTTTTTGCAGAATCAGCTCTCTGCAGGTTGAGCTGTGTGAGGCAGCTGCTAGCTTCCTGTTAACGCTGTGCACCTGCAGGTGTGAATAATAGATCCACTCAGGGAGTTTTTCACTCCCTCCCAAGGGGTGACCTGACACCTTCCACATACTTAGAAAGACCTATTAAAAATGATCTTTCAAAATTGCTGTCAGTAAGTATGTATTAAGGGTCAGGCTGCTTAAATGCAGGCAGCCTGCTTGGACCTTAGTTTTTTTCCCTGCAGCTCATAGAATAGTAGATTTATGAATTAACCTCATAGCAGACTCTGAATCCCAGTACTTTCATGTATTATTGATAATTCTTACCAGTAACCCTACAGATTATTTCTTTTTCAGGTAACTGAAGTGCAAAAAAGTAATATAACAATCAATTCTGGCTGTTTGTTTTATAATCTGAGAGTAGGATGAAAACTGTTTGTAAATAGTTTGCTAAACTAACTACTTACTCCCCCAGGTTAACTATATGAGATACAGTGGTAAGTGCAGCTGGAGTTGAGGTAAGAGAATCTTATGAATGAGATTCATATATTGGCAGTGAGGTCTAAAGTTTCGTGTCTGGATAAGAAGGGGTAAAAAAGAACCATCAGCTATTGTCTGTTGTTAAGGCTTTGCTGAAGACTAGCATGGAGAAAATTTTTCATTGTTTGAATGAGTCATCTACAGTGAATTTCTCAGAGTTAAGAACATGTCAGTTAACTCCCATTGAGTGGATCTGTTAGTTAATTCACAGGGAGTGAGTGATTTGAGCAAAGCCTGCTTTGATAAAGAGGTACCTTCACTTAGTGAACTTGTCATTCTGTACTGTAGCATGACTTCTTTGATCTGGCAAAATCATCATAGTGTTTCTTCATTAAGGAAAATGGAGTAATGTTGGATGCTACAAATTTTGTGTGGCATTTTCCTATTTAAAATAGATTGTCTAGTAGAAGAATTTCCGCTTGGTGAGCTTATAGATGAATAATCAGAGTCACTGAATTTATTTTTTGTATCTAAGGAAGTGTTTCTATTTTCTTTCCTGGTATTTTATTTTTGTTTTTGTGTAGCTAAAATACCCAAAACTACAGAGCACTTAGGTTTTCCCCACCTCTTTTAGTTTTGGAATTTTAGTTTTAGTTCCATTATCAGCATAACGCTTGAGCTAAAAGCAAGCAGATTTTTAGCTGTTCTCAAGTTCTGTGCTGTGATTATCAATTAAAATCTTAAAGATCTTGTTTAAAATACTTTAATTATTGTTGGCTTTTTGTTCATCCCAGAAGTCAGTGTGACTTGTTTAGTTTTGTAATTCATAATCCAGTATTATATTACATCCCTTTATTCGTCATAGAAATGCATAGAATTGTGTTTGTCATCTTGGACTGTGAATTAAATGAGACTGTAGAAATCTTATACACCCTCAAGTTAACCTTAATGGTTTATTATATAGTAATATAGCAATAATTTGGCTTAATTCATGGGTTGTATAAGATGATAAAAGTTGAATCAGGAACTGCCGTGATAACCAGCTCATTACCTTTCCATAAATCAATCTTCATTCCATAGGTCAGCCTAATTTTTTACTGTCCTCTGGATGGAATGTGTAAGTATTCTAAAGTCACCATTTTGTTGCTGTCACCTGAGCTGCTTTATAGAAACTTTTTGCTCACTTAAAAGGGAGGATATTTCAGTCAGGAAAGGCTAACTTGTGCCGTGGTAATAATGACCTTCAAAACTTAAAGGCTTACAAAAACCAAGCTTTATATGCATTCGCACCACATAGGATCAGGAGTTAACTGTAGATCTGCTCCAGAATACTGTCATTCAGAAATCCCAGTTGGTGAAACAACTGCTTTGTGGAACTCATGGCAGAAAAAAAAAGAGGTCATAATATGCAACAAGTTTTAATATTTCTGCTTGCTACATACTTTGACTGACTAAAGGCAGGTCACATAGCCAGTTTGTATTCAGTAGTACAGGAATATGTAATCCTTTTTCCAGAGAGAGGCACCAAATACAGGAAACAATAAATAATTACAGCTTACTACTGTGAGTATCCTAAGAGGCTTGGAGCAGTCATAAAAAGACTGTATCCATGAATGGATAACCATCTAGGTGGGTCACCCTGAAATCACAGCAGACTTCCTCTTAGTGAGGTTCCTAAGGGTTCAGTCATGGCCAAGTACTGTAGTCTCCTTCCCGTGTATTTTTTAAAATCTCATTTCATCTGAGAATAAAAATTCCAGCCTCCGAGTGGAAGAACTCAGAGCTATTCCTGGTAAGAAGAGGTCATTTTTCCATTGAAGGGCAAAGGAACTAAATTAAATTATCGTTAAGGTTAATTTCAGGTTCTAAACATTTCTAACTTGGATTTTTGCCTGATTATTGGGTTCAGTAGTTGTCTAGTGCTAGATAAGGAGGGAACAAATTCACAGTTTACTTTCTTTGCAGGATTTACTGACTCAGGCAGTTGAACATTTTACTTTGAGTTCTTTGGCAACCTGCAAAATGATCAGGCAAGGAAGCTGCTGTAGAATTTTATCCCTGTCTCTAAGTCAGCAGACATTCATTCAACATAATCCAGGGAGCATTCTGACGGATATAAGAACCATCCGCTGAATCACTGAAGTCAGTGCAGAATCTCATAGGTTTAGGCTTGTTTCAATCTAAAGAGCAAAAACACAGGAAATAAAAGAAAAAATGTAACATTTTATTCATTGGTTTACAGAGACCCAGGAATTGTCACTGTTGGATGGTGGTTAAGTTTTCTTTAAGATTAAAGAGGAAGCTGAATACTTTAGTGTTCTCTTTTCAGTTTATGTTTTCCAGGCACACTAGCAAAGTTTTCCTAGTGATACATACTGGTATTGGATATATGTTCATAATATTACTTGTGAGTGATATATAAGCTGTGATTCATTAGTACCTAATTTAAACTAGGGTACAGTAGGCATCGTCTTACCCAACCATTGGCTAAAAATCTAGCAACCCCTAAGAAATTCTTCTGATTTGGTCAAAAATTGTACCAAGGTGGCTACACCAAGTACTGAATATGTAACAAACAGAAGCACACTTGAATCTACTATTTTCTTCTATTTAAAGCCGTCCCTGTTTTTTTAGTCTCTGGGATGAAGTGTCATGGTTTAGATCTTGAATGTCTCCCCAGAAGTCTCAAGTGCTCAGAAGTATGGGGTTTTTTTTTGTTTATTTTGTTTTGTTTGGAAAGTGGGTGGATCACGGGGCGAGCTGTATTCACCAGTACATTAATCCACTGATGAGTTCATAGTTGAATGTGTTGTTAGAAGTTGAGGCCTGGTCAGAGAGGCAGATTATTGGTGGTATGATCTGCAAGAGTGTATTCTCCCTGGCTCCTCCCCACTCTATGCTTGTTAGCTGCCATGTAGAAAACAGTTTTCTTTAAGCATTCCACATTACCATGACATTTCTGCTTGGAGCCAGCCAACCATGGACTCAGCCTAGTGCAACTGTTACCCAAAATTAACCCCTATTTTATTTTATTTATTTTGGTACCAGGAATCAAACTCAGGACCTCCTGCTTACCAGGCAGGTACTGCGCTATATCCCTGCCTCTAACCTCTATGTTAAGTTGTGGGTGTCAGATATTGTACAGTGACGATAAAGTGACTAATATTAATAAATTGGTACCGCAAGTGGATCCATTTCTGTGACTATAGGTGGCCATGTGGGTCAGAAGTGTTGGAACTGGTTTGCAGTAGGAGTATGGAGATGTTGGCTATAGAAGCCCTCAAACAGTGATGGTAAACCTTTCAGAGCTTTTAGTAACACAGACAGCCCGCTGTGACTCGTGCATAGTAGATTCACCACTACTACCCTAGAATATTAAGAGCAGTACTTGAGGTACAAAACCAGTCAGAACTCAGAGGGCCAGAATGCTAATAGGAATGTAGCCTACAGTAAGGTTTCAGTTGGGAACAAGGGCTCCTTTGGGAGTTGGACTAGAGACCATGTGAATTACACTCCAGCAGAAAGTTTGCCTAAATTTTACCAATGTCCTAAGATTTTGAGGGAGACTGATATTAAGAGTAACAGACTAATCTGGTAGATGAACTTTCAAAGCAACACAATGTTCATTCAGGCTGTGGCATGGATACTGCTATTTTGAGTTAGATCTACATAGAGATTCAAGAGCAAACAGCAGAGCTGAATGATTTGCTCTTGAAACCTAGACATTCTAACCCATAACATTCTACCCCTGGCCCCCAAAATGCTTAGATTTGTCTCATTACATAAAATGTATTTAGACATTTTTTGTATTTAGACATTCTGGTGAAATGACAAACTGAAGTTTGTCATTTCACCAGAAAGGAAATGCCTGCAAAGTTGGGCCAAAGGAGAGTGTGGTTCTTGAAATGATGAGCATAAAAAAAGAAGCCAAGTAATTTGTGCATGGACAAAAAGATGCCTTGGGCCAGGGATTTAGCTCAGTGGCCTAAGCGCGCCTGCCTTACAAGCATGAGGTTGTGAATTTGATCCCTGGTACAAAAAAAAAAAAAAAAAAAAGCCTTGGGCGTCTCAGAAATCAGCAAGATCCCACCCATCATAGGCTCAAGGATACAAAACTGTTAAGATTTCATTTGAAAAAAAGAGTCCCTGGGCCCTCTACCCAAAAGAGACCATCTAGAAATTTGTTCCCCAGGATTTTTGTCATAGTGCCAAGCCATCCAGCTACACAGAGGTCTCTGAAGTTACGATCCAAGGGGGCTTGGCTACTGCTCCCCCTGGAGGCAGACTCAGCATCATCCATGTAAGCTGGTTTTCTACGAATGCACAGTGCAAGAGTTGTGAGATCACAGAGGCTTCAGATGAAGGTCTGGGAGGCCAGGCAGTGTGCCCGTGAGAGAGCAGTTAATGAAGGTGTAGTGGAGACCCGAGGGAGTTGGAGAAATGTGAAGCGCGTGCTGAAGAAAGCTACAGTAATGAGCAGAGCCAGCCCAAGAGAAAAGCTGGTGGGCTGCTGGTTGTCAAGATCATAGGACAGTGTTTCCCCATCTCTTTGGAGCTCAGATCTCACCACTGTGTCCCCTGAATGCCAGACATGGAGCTACAGTATTTAACGCCTGCCCTACTAGGTTTCAGTCTAGCTTTAGTTTTGTTTTATCCTTTTTGGAATGGGAGTATTTTAACTTTACTTTTGATTGTACCACTGTATGTTGGGAGTGTTTAACTTTCTTTTTAATTCTTTGGGAACCCACAGCTAGGAATTTTGCTTGAGTCTCAGAGGAGACTCCAGACTTGGACTGGATGTTAAGACTTTGGTGACTCTTAGAGATGGACTAAATACATTTTATGTAATGAGACAAATCTAAGCATTTTGGGGGCTGGGGGTAGAATGTTATGGGTTAGCTCTAGAATGTCCACCAGAAGTCTCATGTGCTCAGAGGTGAGGTTTTTTTGGAAAGGTGACTGGATCATGAGGGCACTGTTCTCATCAGTGGATTAATCCATTGACAAGTCCATAGCTGAATATGCTTAGGAGGCAGGGTCTGGCCAGGGGAGGGGGTGTGACTTAGAAAGGTGTACTCTTATCCTCAGCTCCCCCACTCCCCACTGCTTGCTAGCTGCCATGCAGTTAGCTATTTTCCTCAACCATAGCATTTGTGGACTAAACCCACTGAAACTGTAAATCAAACCTCTCCTTTAGATTGGAGGTTTTGCGTGGTTTTTCTTAGTGATAGAAAAGTGACCAACACAGGGAGAAAGAGTAAAGAATCCTGGAAATACATTAACAATAACAACAACAATGACATGACTTTTCTCTTTAAATTGCCATCTTAAATCCTAACGTGAAGCTTGTGTTAGTAATGTATACGTTGCAGTTCATTACAGAATAATCCTTGGGATGTTTCTACTTGAATACTAATAATAATAATCTCATATCCCTAGTTTGGAAATCAAGTTTAGCAACAAAACCCTGTACTAGTTCTCAGTCAATGTAACACATACCTGGGATAAATCACCTTGAAAAGAGAAAAAGTTTATTCTGACTTATTGTTGCAGAGGTTTCAGTCTAGACCCTGTTACTTTGGACCTGTGGCAGCACAGTGCATCACGATAGGCACACTTGTTTACTTCAGAGGGTCTAGAAAGCAAGAGGAAAGGGCTAGGGTCCCAAATCGCCTTCGGGCATACCCCAGTGACCTAACTTCCTTCCATTAAGCCCCACCTCTCAAAAGGTTCTACTACCTTACAGTAGCACCACAGGCTGGGTACAAAGTTTTTAGGGCCTTTGGAAGATACTGAAGATCCAAACTACAGCAAGCCTCCAACAGAAAGTTTGGCTACTTGGTACAGAGACTTCTCCAACAAATTTAACCAGTCACACACACAAATTTTTCTATCCTTTTCTCTCTCCCTTGTGTCTCTCTTGACTGCCACCAAAACTATTTGTTATTAGTCTGGGCCTCATACCAGCCCTCATGTATCTGTATCCTCCTTCCAGCCTGCTGAGTGAGTAGACAGATCTGGACTTGCTTCTTTTCCTGAGACCTCCATCCTGAGCAGCTGAGTCATCCCTTTTGCAAGATTGTTTGCTTTATTATTCTCCTAACTCTAAAATGATTTCCAAAAGCCCTTTTCTACTTATTGTTCTGAGACCATACTCCTGCCCCACTATTCACCCTTTACCCAATTTCACATTCTCTTTGGATACGTGGTAGAAGCTTTAGAAATTTATACACATGCTGCCAATTACACGTGCAAATACACATGCCCACAATAAAATGTAGATAAAAGCTTTTGCTAGTCAGCCCGTCAGGTGGCCTCTATAAATCACTAGTTACAGGAGCAAAATGGCTTGTGTGGAAGGTTGAACTAGGCTGAAATACTTGAGTCCCACTGTTTGAAGTCCTAATGAGTAGAGCAGAGAGACAGGAAGAGTCTGTCTGCTGGAGGGAAGAAGAGAAGTTGAGTTTTCCCTTTTGTGTAAAGCCCTACTGCAATTCTTTCCAGTATAATTTGCAGAGCACCTCTGACTCATTAGGTAAAGTCAGGGGAAAGAAGTGGTACCTACAAGTAACCATTTTGAGATCTGATCCCATCTGTCCTTTTCTTTCTAGGTCCTTGGAAGTTCTGGTAAAACATACACTTGTTTAACTTCTTGTCATTACTGCTCATGTCCTGCATTTGCCTTCTCAGTGCTACGGAAGAGTGACAGCCTCCTGGTAAGGACGGGAAAGGCTCTTGCCACAATAGATTAGGAGAGAAACTGTTAGCCTTTATCTCATGGTTTTAAGGGTTGCACAAAATGGTCATTTTACTGCAAATTGAAACTAGTTTATTGTCCTTGTCTTCAGTCATCTCTTCTGGGTTTAGCTTCCCAAAATGCAGTGTCATTTTTGGAACATCAGTTTCCTGCTTTCTTATTTAAAAAACCATGGATGATGCTTTGGGGATATCAGCAGGGTATTCTGGAGATTGGTACTTGGGGATTAGGTGACCTAATAAAAGTATAAACCAAATCAGATGTTGGCAACTTCATGTATCTCTAACTCTAGCCATGAGGTGTGTCTACCCACAACCCGCAGGACAGCCTGACGCTATACTCAACCTTTGTATGAGGTAGGGCTGCCTTTGCCTGTCCCTCTCAGCCTTTGCCAAGTTCATCAGTCCTGAGTATCAAGTAAGGACATATTCATACATTCTTTATTCAAATGGGAAAGATACTGCCCTCCTCAGAGCAGCTCATTACATCTTAAGCTTTGCCAAAGAAGAAAATAATGGCATCTACCCTATTCATCTCATTTTTCACTGTTAACTTCTTACACATTTGGGAACTAGGCTCCAGGTTGGGTGTCCCATTAATGGGAGGTCATGTTCATAGCTGATGTCCCCTAAGTATATTTCACCTATAAAATGATAGAACTGACCTGGGACCCCTTCAAGATTTAAAGCCGTGTTCTGTGCTGTAAAGTCCAACAAAGTCATCTCCCCAGAGTGGTGTACAGGCCAATGTACGTGCAAGTTCTGCCACCGCTCCTCCCCTATCCTGCTCTCAGCCTGGAAGCATAAGATGTAGGCTCTGAGCATACTGTTAAAATGGGATCGTTACCTGTTTTTATAGGGTGGCTCTCCACTGTCATGAGAATCTGAGAAGCACTGGGCAGAACAGACCCTTAGGAACATTAGCCATTACCATGATAGTTTTCTGAGGGCAAGGACAGAGCTGACTGAAACCACAGCACTCTCACTTCCAATGGTGGTGAGAGGACCCCTGCCTGTCCCTGACAGGTTTGTATGTTTATATTCCAGTGCAAGCACCTCTTGGCAGTTTATCTTAGTCAGGTTATGAGAACCTGTCAGGAAGTAAGTGTCTCTGACAAGCAGCTGACTGACATACTGATGGAGAAGAAGCAAGCATAAATGTTACCGATGGTGCACCGTTACGCTTCAAACAGAAATCAAGAAATACATGTAACAGGTCATGGTTTACAAGGAAGAAAGATGAAGTGGACCTTCCAGATACTTCTTACTATTATCCATTTTCCCTTCTGGACTGCTGGAGGGACCTCGGGTGGCAGCAGTGGACTGTTGAGGCCATGTGTTTGGTTGGAAGCCTTGTGCAGGCTTCTCATGAAAAACCTGGCCCAGGCTTCTGGGTGAAAAATGTCTGAGTAGAATCACGTGTGGTGGAGTCAAATAAAACCTAATTCATGTTGTATACACAACTAGATTCTTACATAACTGAATTACTTAAAAAGGTTAGGACAACTGACCAAACTGAACACGCATAAGTTTAGATGGATAGATGTTGAGTTTTTTGACTTGGGTGCATAAAATTTTTCAGCAGCAATAAGATTTTAGGGCAAAGATATGACTGAACAGCTCCAAGGATTAAGATGCAGCAGTTCTGATTTCAGTAAGCTTCAGATACTGTGGTGTTGGTGCCACATGAACTGAAGTGGGCTGCGTAGGTATAGGAGCACTGTCTAGAGCAAGGGAAAAGCTCATTTTCACTGCGTGCATTTCTCAGCTTTTTAACAGTAAAAATGAAGGAACAAACTAAAACTCATGCCCTAGAACAAAGCTACAGATCCCCCAGACTTTTGAATCTAAAGAAGAGATAAAATAGATTTTTAAAAGGGGCGATAAAGAGACTCAGACCTAAGCAAAAGCAAAGGAGCAACAATAAGGTGAAGATGGAAATGAGACAAAGCTGTGCACTGCCAGAAGAGACTCTTGGAGGATGGGAATTCCCTGTCTCCGGAGCGTTAATAAACCTTCAGGGTCCTTGAAGGCACTGAAGCGGTGGACAGATGAAATACGTGCTGATCCCCCATCCCTGTTCTCAAACGATGCTAAACAAATGCCAGGTGAACAGCTCAAGCTGTGCCTGTTACAGTGTTCTGTGGCTGGCAGAGCCCTGTATTACATTGAGGCGAAGCAACAAAACCTGTCGAGATGCTTCTGCTACTTGAGAAACCTGGAATGAGTATAACCACCTTAAGCAACTTTCAGGTTAACGTGCATTGTCTAGATAGTACATGTAGTTGTGTATGATATGCCAGTGTAGCTCCTAAACTCCTTTAAAACAAAGTTTTATTTCATAAAATACACAGTTTTGTAATTTTGCTTAGTAGAATTTTTACACTTTGGATTCCAACAACTTCATCAAAGTTGATCTTGGGGGAGAAGCACAATTCAATACCTAGCTTTAGAAGGGAGAATTTCATTTTCCCAACTTCTTCCTCTATAGTAGTGTTTTGTATATGGAAAAGAACAGAGCTTACAATTGTTATTTGATAATAATTCTACTTAGGAACTTAGGAGAATATCATTCCTTAAATTAATAGGGCAGCTTCTTATTTGCAGAATCAAACTTTTAGTGTTTTGATTACCCTCCTGAAAAAAGTAAAGATTAATACAGTCAATTTTTATTTTTCCACTGCCTCTGTTAAAAATATTTGCAATATAATAGTTCACAGTATTTCACAGTAAACAGTTTGTCATTTCGACCATGAACGAGGCAGACTCTTGTGAAGTTTTAGAATCCATTAAAGCTGTCAGCATCACCCACACACTAAGCAGGCAAGTAGGACCATAAATATATTTGTCAATCCTTGGAGCCTACCAATAGCATGTACATATCAACTAGATACATGGTAACTTTAGGCAAGTACTCCAAAGAGGCAGCCATATGCTTGTGAGCTGTGGCTGCTTTTCACAGTAAGAATCAGCCAGTCGTATTCTGTCCCATTGTTTATTTTGCATCTTTGCCTTCTCTCCAAGAGGCCAGAGCCTAGGTCATAATCCCACGTTGAAAGCGGACTGTATTCCAGCCTGCCCACTGTCACTCTTGATGTCTGTCTGGCAGAGAACATACCTGGAGATGATTTTGTGAAAAGTATAGCGGAAATCTCGGTTCCGGTAAGCATAGACGATGGGATTGACAACTGAATTGGCATGTGATAGGAGAATGGCTATGTTCATTGCCCATTTGGGCTTATCCTTAGCTAGAGCTGGCTGGAAAAGAGTGACACAGTTGATAGCATGTACTGGAAGCCAGCACAGAGCAAAAATCCCCATGATCATAGCCAGTGATTTGGCCGCGTGGATCTCCCGCTGGAGGACGGTCCTTGAGGGGTGTATCAGCTCAGTACGCTGAAGCTGCCTGCAGGCCACTATGAAGATCTTGATGTAGATCACCAGCATGATGAGCAGTGGGGGCAGGACACACCCGAAGAAATTGAAATACACCATGTAGCTCATGGGGACCACATTCTCAAAGAGACATTTCACAAGGCAGCAGCTTTCATTTGTGGCTCTGTCCCAGGGCTCTGTGCAGTTGTTGGTGGCACTGTCTTTACTGTTCCACCCCAGGAATGGGGTCAATCCAATGCCAAAGGCAAGGAGCCACAGGACAGCAATGACCCCTCTTGCTCGGCTCCCAGTGACCAAACTTTTGTACCTGTTCAAAAAGAGTATCATTTGTTACAGTCAGTTTATGGTACTCTGCAACCAAAGCCCAGAAGCCCACTTCTACCTTTGTTCTGCCCTAACATCCTCTAAGGTTTGCCCTCCGGGGCACTGCAGCATTACCCCCAGCACCAGAGACACACAGGGCCAGCAACTTTGCTCTAACAAGCTCAGTAAAATTTTCATTCATAGTAACATACTTCTTTTTAATGACAAAAGTAAGCAGCAAGAGGTTAGATGTCTTTGGGTTGCTCATCATCTCCACTTGAGTCCTATGAGTCTAGGTCTTCTATGAGGCGCTGTTCTAGCCAGTGGACAGAGCCAAACCAAAGATCCTGCTAAGTGCTAAGGGACCCATGTTCTGGTGGGGGAAATACAACTAGCAAACAAAAATAGCAATGGAGATGCATGTGGTATGAAAAAGAAAAAGAGTAAAGGAAGATCAGGACCGGCAGGATCATGAAGAAGTTGGTCAAGGGAAGCCTCATTGAGCCTGATGAAATGCGTTTTAAACCTCCAGGAGCCAGGCAGCACCCTTCTGCAGCTGTGGGCAAGAATTCTTCTCCTTTTTCACTATGAAGTTTGCCTTCCAGTGTGGGCAGAATCATTTCTGACTCTCTCTACAAACTTCTGGGTGACAGAAGTTCTGCCAATGCCTCTGTCTATAGGGAACTGCTAACAGCATACTTAAAAACTTGGGAAATAAATAAGTGGCCTATAATATGTATTATAATTTATACATCAGTATATTTAGTGTAATGTATTAAGTAAATGAAACAAAATCTTTCAGTAACCATTAATAGAAAAACTAGAAAATACCCTGATTCACAGTCCTTTTGAGTTCTCTGTGGAAAGTATCCATTTTGCTTGGCCTGTAGCATAAAACCTGAAATTCTACACTTGGCCTGCAGAGCCCTCCAGACCTTGGTGCCACCTACACACTGTCCATCTTTGCTAACCAGAAATGCCTTCTAGGTCAGGCTGCCCTTACCTCAACCCCAGCCAAAACACCCTTTCCTTTTACAAGGGTTACCTCTTGGAACACACACTTTCAAACATACACTAGTCTTAAAGCCTCACCCTAACTGGAATGCCACCTCCTGAGAACTGGGCCATGTTCCTTTGATTCGGTTTCCCCAAGGTCTAGCACAATGCCTGGAACATAATGGGTTCTTGATAATATGGCCGCTACTGACACAAGCTACTGACACAATTCTCGCTTGGGACTACTTGATGCTGTGATCCCAACATGCAGGAGAGCTGGTACAGTTTGCTGATGTCTTGCCTCACAGTTTACAGTGATTGCTAATCTTTTCTGCTCCCTGTGAGGGCATCTCTAAACAATAGGGAACTCAGTTGGAGGCCTAGTGGGCTCAGCTGCTCACTGAATTTTTCTTGGCCAATGAATCTGTCTATTTCCAAACATATTTTGCTTCCCTCCTTATTTGGGAATGTAAAACCCTTCTTTAAAAAAAAAAAGTTTTCCCTTACCACTGCCTTACCAAAGAAGTGAGTAACACAATTAGTTCCTGGAGAATAACAAAAAAGCCTGTCAAAGGCCAAGCACTTAGAATCTAGGTCCAGGAGGCAGGCTATTTCCCAGCCCTGCCCTTCACAGGATTCCTCTGAGTTGAGTACAGCTGATTACAGGTCAGCCCTAGTGGGTGGATTCTATTTGGGATAAGTAAATCATGGAGTTTGCGTTCTCTTGCTGGTGATTGGTTTGAGCAGACTGTGAGATGGTTCTGATCAACAAACAAGAAATGAGAGCAAGATGGTTAGGGGACCCCCAAGGGAAAGATTCTATTTCCTAATCAAAGGAAAGAGATCCATGCCGAGAACTTTGTCCTTGTGCCATCCCTTTCTGCTTTGGATGCTCTTGTGGGAGGCTGTGATGCCCAGAACTGTAGTGGCCATCTTGTGACCACAATGGAGAAGCCTGGAAATACAGCCAGTGGCAAAGCAGAAGGAAAAAGGGCTCAGACCCTTTGAACTAGCCCAACCCTAGAACCGTCATGGCTCCATGTACTTGTTCAAGAAATCAATGTCCTGGGCTGGGGATTTAGCTCAGCAGTATAAGCACTGGCAAGCATGAGGTTGCAAGTTCGATCCCCAGTACCCCCCTCAAAAAAAGAATGTCCTGATTTCTTACATCACTATAAGGTACTCTGTTACCTACAACCACAAGCATGCATTCTAAAGAGGATTTTCATCTCTTCCAGTTCAACTCCTCTTATTTCACAAATGAAGAAACAGATACAAAGTTTATAATAAGCCAATACAAACAAAAGATCAGAAACTAAATCAGGACTCCCAAGCTTGTGTTCCTTGCACTGTATCATGCTGCTTTTTATTTTACTTTTTTTTGAGATAGGGTTTCACTCTGCAGTTCAGGCTGGCCTTGAGCTTGCAGCAATCCTCCTGCCTCAGCCTCCCAAGGGCTGGGATTACAGGCATGCACCACCACGCCTGGTCTTTACCTTTTTTAAAAAAGTAGTATTATATATAGAATAACCTATACAAAGAGTGACCAGTTTCCTGAGGTAGGATGCAGATATTCTGGAGAGGGGAGTGAAAAGAACCAAAGGGCCAAGGGAGCTGCAGGCCCCCTCCCCACCTGAGGGCCAGGTCCTAAGGAGCAGTATCCTTGGCACCAGCAGGTCTCAGTAGAGGCCAAGTCGCGGGAGCAGTTTCCCAGTGGAGGGAGACACACAAGGACATCGTGATGGTCAGAGGGCAGTGTTTGGGAAGGGGTGGTGGGACTTCGAATCCATTTAAAATATAGAGAGCACTAGGGGACTGAAAGCTAATTATTTACATAAAGCTAAAATTAATGACCCATATCTCCTTTTTCATCTTTAATAGGCCAAAGATATTTGAAACTTTAAAGGAAAAAAATTTGGCTCATCACGCATTTCTCCATCTAAATCTTCCCCAGTTGCCTAATTCCTACTTTCTTGCTAACTACCAGATAATTTTGCATATTGGCCTTTGAGCCACACAACCAGATGCCAAGTTTTGGGGACAAATGTCTGCAGAGCCCCTCCTCCAACTCCCCAGAACCATCAATAGCACACAGCCACCAGCACCTATGCCCCTGCCATCTGCACACAGTATGCTGTGGACGTTATGTATCTCATTAAATCATGTCTCAAGGGATGAAAGCTGCTATTACCAATTTACAGATGTCAAACCATAGCTCAGAGAGACTGAATGATTTATCTGCTGCCATTAAATTACAGTGACACAAACCAAATCTAATCTGATTCTGACCGTTCCCAAAGCAGTCATTTTCAGGTTCATCTCACACAAAGTCCAGGTCCTGCCCGCCCTCATCAGCCATGGTCAGCTGTTTCACACTCCTGGCCAAGACAAATCTGCTCCTGCCAGAGCCGCTTGCGGATTCCAGGCGGCCCCCACTCTGCAGGCAGCACTTGGGAACTGGGGTTTGCAGGAAGAAGCCTCTGCTGCCCTCTTGGGAGCCTATCCAAAGAAAAACGAGACATGCACTTGCTCTTTATTCTATTGGAGGACAAGACCTAACTCCATGGGCACCTCCTCCCTAGAGCAGAAGACACACTAGCTGGGTGCTAGTGGGATGTAGCTGGGCTCCATGGGACCAACATGCCTTGGACCTGGACACAGGGAAGGAGACAAGGGTGCTATAGAAAACAGGCAGGTGCTGCTGCACTGCCCATGAGGCTAGGAGGCCACAGCCTGGAGTCGCTAACACCTCCTGAGGATGTCAGAAGATGGCCTGCCTGACTCTCATCTCCCTTCGCTCCCTCACCACTCCCGCCCCAGCTGCAGGCTCCAACCTTCTCACACCTGGATTATGGACATGTCCATCTCCCAGAATGTTCCTGAAAGGCATGGCCCACGTCCTGCCATTCACTGGCCCTGTGCCAGCCATTGCTCTTTCTGCGGTGGTGCCGAGCACTGCAGTGAGAAAAGAGAAGCAGCTTCCTGAACACAGGAAAGTAAATGACAGGCAAGAGCAAAGTGAAAAGAGAAAACAAAGCAGGAACAAGGTCAGTCTTTGCAATCCACACACTGAAGGGGTGTTCTGGAAAAGTCGGTGCTCTGGGAGACAGCTGTGCCCTAGTACTGTGTGTGGAGTTGTGCTCAGCTCCATCCGTTCTCCTTAAAGAGCTCATTAGCTAAGGAGATTGATAGAAAAACAGTCACATGGAAGGAATCAACAAAAAGGAGCAGTGTGAACACTGAGGTTACGTAACGAAGGGATGGGGACCAACGAGGGGTGCATGACAAGTGCTGGCCTACTTCTGGGGCAGGGACTGCCTGCTCTGGCTCTGTAGTCCACAGCTCAAACCAGGCCACCTTCTCAGCCTCAGAGCTCAATCCCCAGTTCTCAGGCTGCTCCTCATTCAGACCCTCAAGGAAGCAACCTAAGCTGGGACAGTCCAGCTAGCGCTGCATAGAACCTGAGCTCCGCATTGGAAATACTGCTCCAGAACTCACTTCAGAGCAGACATGATGTGTAGAGTCCTCCTGTACAGAAGTACTTTGAAAATGCAAGTTGCTAAGGAAATGCACAGTGAGTTCCATCTCTGCTTCTTAAAACTGTTTAGGCACAGTTTTCTTTACAGTTGCTCTTGCTCCCAAGTTTCACTTCTCTGTAAATACAAATTCTGCCATAAAGCAATAAATGCGTTCTTAGAAAACCTCATGTTCTCTAACGCTGCACATAAATAGCAGACCTGATGTGAAAAACGGGGTTCTGGCAGACCACTCAAAACCTACACAATAATCTGTAACTAGAGTACTCATGAAATCATTTGGGCCCCTGGGCAGGCGATTCAGCAGGACTAGTGGCTGCCACAGTGCTTATTAAAAATGCACACAATTGCCCAGGCATGGTGATGCACACCTGTAATTCCAACACTTGGGAGGCTGGGGCAGGAAGATCGCAGTTAAGAGGCCAAGTTTGGCTACATAGTGAGTTCAAGGTCAGCCTGGTTGCAGAGCAAGACCCTGTCTCAAAAAACAAAACAAGACAAAACAAAAAGCACACAAAGTAGTGAAAATCGCAGCAAAACTGACTACAGCAAGGCTTACGTGTGGATGACAATGCAGGTGAAAACAGAAGTCTGAGCCAAGCGACTATTCACTACACACTGGGTACAAAAGCAAGGCAGCTCACAACTGCAGCCACAGCTAGGACATGGCTTTCTGAGGCAGCGGTGCCAGCCACCAGCACTGTGTTCACGCTCCTTGTTCCTGGGACCCCACAGGGCTCCTGCTGCACGGCAGTCAGGCTGAGGGCTTTCTCTTAAAACTGTTACACTACTGCTATCCCACCTCCTTTGCTAGTAAAATCGTGTGTAAACCAAAGCAAACATCTTCTTCCTTATCTACCTATCACACATGAGCACAGTACAAAAACTTAATCGGAATCACAGCAGATTGTACTGAGGTACACCTCTGTACTCCTCTGGTATCTCATGACTGCCCCAGCACTCCTCTCCTACGCCCCCATATAACTCTATCTCCTCCCCGCTGAACAACAAGATCCTCAGTGACAGAGACTGTATCTTCCTCAAGCAAATGTTGAAAGAAAGGCTAAGTTTATAGAATGCTGCTTGGTTTTGGAGGGGAGGTTTTTTGTTTGTTTTTTCTGGGGTTTTGTTTTGTTTTTGTTTGTCTGAAACAGTCTCACTAAGCAGTTCAGGCTGGCCTCAAACTCACAGCAGTCCACCTGCCTCAGCCTCCTAAGTGCTGGGATCACTGGAGTGTGCCACCATGCCCAGCTTGAGGCTGAGTTTATAAGAAAAGGCCATAATGGCTTCATAATGATAACTACATGTTTAACCTCCACCCGGTAGCTCTTAACTAAAGCAAGGTATAGGTCTGTGACAGTGAGCTTACAAGCTATAAGCAGCTATCTGTAGAAGAGGGGGCATTTCTAGGATAAGTAGTTGGCTCTCAGTTTTCATATTTCCCATGGAAACAAATCGAACAGGTTTTTTGTATGTTTTTGAGACAGGGCCTCACTACTGCAGTTCAGGTTGGACTCGAACTTGCAGTAATCCTTCTGCCTCAGCCTCCCAAGTGCTGGAATTACAGGCATGTGTCACCACACCTGGCTCTAAACAGGTTTTTTGTTTTGGTTTGGTTTAATTTGGGTTTTTTTGCGGGGGGGGGGGCGGGCTCTGTGTGTGTGTGTGTGTGGTTTGTTTTGAGACTGGGTCTCACTATGCAATCCAGGCTGGCCTCAAACTGGCAGTGATCCTCCTGCCTCAACTTCCTGAGTGCTGGGGTGACAGATGTGTGGCACCACCCAGCTTTCTGAACAGGTGTTTTACAATATCCATGAGCTAGAGGTAGAACTTAAGAGGTAGAATATTGCTTGCCAAGTATCTGTAAGGCACTAGGTTTGATCCTCAGCACCACAAACATAATTACCCTAAAAATTTAAAGTATTCATGAACAGAAGGAGAAATACAAATTTTGAATAACAGTGTATCTATTAAAGAAGTACAGGAGAAGATGGGTGCCATGACTGACCATTTTACAAGCACCATGGTAATAAGTGATGTAGGCAAGGACCAAAAGTGGGAAAATACACAAGCCTTTATTCAGAGTGAAGAAGCCTGGCCCATTCAACCTGTGCCATGGGATCAAGTCTAACATACCAACACAGGCCATGCGGTCCTGGGCGCCTTCCTGTGCGGCCCCCCCCCCCCCCCGAGAAGGATGCTACATCTTTCATGTTGACTGTGTTGACACTGAATGCAACCATAAGGAAACAACCTAGACTCCTCAAAAAGGTACATATCTTGAAAAGCCAAAAAACAACAACCCAGGAACTACTTTAGATGAAAGAAAAGTAAAAAAACATATTAAATGCAAGCATGACTTTTCACTGGAACCTGACTTAAAAAAAAAGCAAAAAACTATAAAGAAATGATTAGAATAGGAACATCTGATTATGGACTGTGCTTTTTTTTTTTTTTTTAAGACAAGATCTTGCTTTGTAGTTCAGGCTGGCTGTGAAATAGCAGCAATTCTCCTGCCTCAGCTACCTGAGTGCTAGGATTACACCTATGTGCCACCATGTCCGACTTATGCTCTTTTAAAGTTCCTAAGTGTGTGTGTCTGTGTGTCTGTGTGACAGAGAGAGCGAGAGAGAGTGAGAGAGAGGGAGAGGCAGAGAAACAGAGACAGGTAAGACAGAGACAGGCAGAGACAAAGACATGGAAAAAGAGACAGAGAGAAAATGTAGCAAAATATTAATTTGTAAATGCAATTGGAAGGTGAAGTGAGCCCTTTTACACATGGATTAACAGTATTCATATTTTTAAAAGTGCCTGTACTGAACATACACAGATTTATTTTCTTATACATACACAGAGACTACATTCATTCTATAATTTTTAAAAGTCTCTAAAATTATTGAACTAGGTTATTAATGATTTCTGAAGATGCCAAATCTAAGAGAAACATATCCTCCTTCGAACTGCTGCCCATACCCTGTCTGTACCATGAAGCCCACTGGGACTTCCTCCCTTCTGGCCCCTCAGGACACCCTACGGATATTCTTCTCCACGATTAACTCGCATCCTTCCACGTGGGGGCCCAACACCCCTGCGTGCACACACAGCCGTGTTCACACAGTCGCACCACACACACTGCTGACTCCTGAATATGTCACAAGGCCGTGACTGATCAAAGTACTGGGGACAGTAAGAGACCAGAGACATGAGCACTGCTCTTAACAGAGAGTGACAGCAAACCTTAGCAAGCTACAAATTCCAAGGAAAATAGCTGCACACACCCAGAGAGCTGCAAAGGAATCCTGGGGGCCTCGGGATCATTTTAAGGTGACCCGGTGAAAATAAGGAAAAGTCAGCAGAAAGAGGTAAGAGAACAGGCCAGGCAAGCAAGGAGTCAGTGCAGTGAGTTCCAGGAGCTAAGAGAAGAGAAACAAAGGGGAAAGTGGAACAGGATGAGGCCAGAGGGAACGCAGACCCCAGAGCAAGAAGGAGCAGAGCCAGGGAGAGGCGTGGGACCTTCTCCTGAAGGACCAAGAGCATTCTGCAGCAACGAGGCACAATCGAGTTGTCACTTTTAAAAGGATGGCAGCCATGTGAAGACTGTAATCAGAGCTGAAGCACTGACCCCAAAATATTAGATACTACCTCAGTTTTGTTATACAGATTCCTGTCTCTGCTTCTCTTTCCTTCTGCATACTGCAGAGGTGTTCTCAGGCTTCTAATCTGGCCCAGCTCTATTTCCCACCACTCTCACGGTCACTCATCCCTGAGCCACTCCCTTCATGCAGAATTAATGAAACCCAGGTTGGGCCCTGGGTCATGGCCTTTGTTCTGGTGAACTATCATCTTGGCTGGATTTAGGACCCCCCCCCACCTCCCCTAACTATAAATACTAGCCTTTATTCTCACTGTGGGTTACACTGGAAGTAGTGGATTAAATGAACTTGTTAAAATTTCAGTAACATTCCCATGAGATTACAAACAAACTTCCCGGACTGCGACAAGAGCAGGCAAGGGGCTCTCTATACTGGTCATGCTTGCCTCCTTCCTGCTTGGATGAGAGCTGTCTTCCTCACATAATCTTGTCATCTCCCACTTCCCACTGCCTTAAAATGCAAACCTGACTATATTAAACACCTGATGAAAATTCTACATTGTCCTTCTAGGTCTTACCTAATTGTTGCTTCTCACAAAAACACTATCAGCTGATTTCAGTACTGAGGATTGAACTCAGAGCCTCATGAATGCTATGCACATGCTCTACACCACTGGGCTATATCCCCAGTCCTATTTAATTTTAATTTTAATTTTTTTAGACAAAGTCTCACTATGCAGTTCAGGCTAGCCTTGAGTTCACTATGGCCTACAACTCATAGCAATCCTCCTGCCTCAGCCTCCCAAGTGGTGAGATTACAGGCATATACCACCACAACCTGAGACAGGATCTTCCTAAATTGCCCATGTGCCCTCAAACTCAAGATCATCCTGCTTCAGACTCCTGAGTGGCTGGATTACCTGTGTATAGCAGGTTCACAAGAGCACATTTAAATGACAATGCAGACATAAAAACCATCCTAAAAACAGAGCAAAAGGTTTTGATGCATTTCTAGAAATAGAAGGCAGGCAGGATCAGCAGGATGGGCCACAGAGGTGGAAACAGTGATGGCTGGGAGGACAGCTCCAGTCTAGCACAAGAGAGACAAGAAAGGGAATCAGGAGAGGAACAGAAATCAAGCGAAAGGCTATGGACCAGCGCTGTGGGCTGTCCTCACTCCACAGAGCTGCAGTGTTGACCCCTTTGCCCTGACGCCCCTCCCAAAGCTAAGGCTTGAGACCTAGGCATGGAAGACGGGGTGCGCTCTGCCACAAGAAGGCATCTGAGCCACATGCGTCCAAAAAAACCATTTTCAAAGCCAGTTTAATGTAATTTCATCCTGAAGTAAAACTACAAGTGCTAAAATTGTAAATAAGACAGAACTAATGCCAAAAAGTCAAGGAAATCTTAGAGAAGACTAAAAAACTAAAGTACTATATTAGAATCTATAAGAGAGTATTACAGAGACAAGTCCAGTCAAAAAGAGGGGATCTAGAAATGTACATCAGTAATCCCAGCCCTCAAGAGGCTGAGGAAGGAAAATGACTGTAAATTCCAGGCCAGCATGAGCTAAATAGTAAGATACTGTCTCAAAAAAAAAAAAAAGAATTCCAGAAATGTAACACAGTGGTAGAGGGCTTCCCTAAACATGCTCTCATCCCTGGGCTCCATCTCCAACACTGAAAAACAAAGAACAAAACAAAACAACCAAAAGGACTGGTGCACACCTGCAATTCCTGCTACTCTGGAGGCTGAGGCAAGAGGATCACAAATTCAAACCCAGCCCGGGCAGCTTAGCCACTTATTGAGACTCCGTCTCATAATAAAACACAAAAAAGGGTTAAAGATATAGCTCAGTGCTCCCTGGATCCAATCCCCAGTATACCGAGAAAAAAAAAAAAAATCCCAGAAAGAAAAAACAAGAGAACATGGAGACAAGGAAACAAGAAAATATTCTGCTTTTAAAATTTCACAGCTGAAGAAAGAGGTAAAACTTCAGGTTGAAAGTCACTCGGACATGCCAATCCCCAATGGAGAAGAAAAACTGAAGGCAATATTTAGAGCCAATCTCACGAAATTCCTGATCATTAAGCAAATACAAAGGATCTCAAAACTTCCCAGGGAGGAAATACAAGTTACAAATAAGAATCATACCCAAGAATCAGAGTTCTTGAGCAACACTGGGTGTTAAGAATGCCTTTAGACCTATGAGAAAAACAGCTCTGAACTATTTCCAAGCGACCAAGCAAGTATGATGTTTAAGAAACTAGAAAGCTACCTTCACGTGCTGAAAAAAAGTAACCTAAGGCTGTATACGCAAACCAGCAAACAAGGAAGCCTAGAAAGAAGAAAAACAAAAAACACGAAATGCAAGAAATGGTAGAACCACTCCAGGGGTGCAGTGACGGAAGTCACCAGAGTGGTCGGAAGTCACGCAGCGCACGTTGACACTCGGAAATCATGAGCCGGAGGAGGGGGAGGGCACATTTCCTCTAACTTTCTATTACTTTCCAGACAGAAATGCATGACCTAAACATGAAGCAAACTAAAACGTGGCCTAATTCTGAGCAACTGACAGCATCTAAAAGCAGAATCCATCCGACCTAAGATGGGAGCCTTCTCCCAGAAGCGTGGTGCTGGGGTAGGGCTGCAGTCCCTGTTCACTCACACTGCTCTGCTGTGGAACGAGGGAGATTTACACAAGTGAACACTATGTGTGCTATTATCCAGCAATTTCCCGTTTCCAGATACCAAAGTGCGAGAAATTTTATTAGTTACAAAATCAATCTAAGCAGTATAAACTCCAACAATATAAAAGCAATGGTAGAATATAAATGTGTCCAGTACACCATTTGTGTAACCTGGGTGTAGTGGCACACGCCCGGGATCCCAGCTGTAACACCATGAGTTTACGACCAGTCTGGACTACATAGCATGATCCTGTCTCAAAAATAAAAGCCATTGTTTGTGTAGGTTTAAGAAATAGTAGTTGCTGTTAGGAAAACTGAAGAACCAGAAATGAGAGTCTGGTGATTTATTTTACAGTATACCTCCTTTCTTTTTCTCTCTTTCCTTCCTCCTCTCTTCTCTCTTTCTCTTGTCTTCCTCTCCATCCCTGTTTCTCTCTCTCTCCCTTTGCTTGTTTCTTGAGTACTTGAGAATCAAACCCAGGGAGCACTGAGATACATCCCCAGCTCTCTCTAAGAAGGGCTCTGCAAAGTTGACCTTGGGCTGGGCTCTACTTATGAACTCCTGCCTCAGCCTCGGAGTGGCCGAGATCACAAGCATATGCCACCCCACCCAGCCAGCTGGTATTTCTTTACAACAGCATGAATCAACAGCAGTGCGCGCCCAGTAATAAAAGCTGACAGAAATTACAATGTCGAGACTTGGAAATAAAGATGGCAACATACTTTTTCTCATTTTTCTTCACGGTTAACAGAGACTATCTACAAATTGATGAAATTAGAAACACAGGCTGAAATATCCACAGGGAAAAAAATTAAAATGTCAGCCGGAGGAGATGGAGTCTCGCATGAGAAGAGTTGCATGAGCCCTTGTCCTTCTTGACTCTTGTATGAGACACTGTCCCTGTTGGCAGTCAACAGATCCTGCTCAAAGATGGTGGCACAAAATCAGAGGTCAAGCGACCCTGGGGGAAATGCCAGCAGAAATAACCCGGGAGCTTCCCTGACAGAGGAAGTGGAATGGAAGCAGGAAGCGTCGGCTCACTTCCACTTCTGCAGCCCTGTGCACTTCAGAATGTTTTCTTTGGTGCCCAGTGGATGATTTGTAACTCAGAAAACAAACCCACAGCCAAACCTCCTTCACAGATTCACCAATACTTACAGGGCAAAACCCAACCCCTCAGCAAGCCTCCAGGGCCCCTTCGATCTGCCACTCACCCCCCTCTTGTGTGTCCCTGAACCCCTGGCTCTGGGTGCTCACTCATGCTCATGGGCCTCATTTACACCAACTGGTGTCAGGGTCCCACCTCTGGAGCCCCCAGCACTTTGCTCCCATGCATTGCCCCACTCCCACCCAGCCCAAAGGCGCTCTCCTCCCACGCATCACACCTACACAAGGACTCAAGCACCAGCCCTCTACCAAGCTCTCTACCTCTTCAGCCCAAAAGGGTCTGTTCTAACTTTAATTCTGTCCAAGAAGGTACACCTGCCATCTGCCATGAGTTTGCTACTGCCAATGACCCTGTCTTGAGCCTGTTAGCTTCAGAGACCACGGGTACATGCTTGTCAGTGCCCTCAAGGAAGGATGGCCATATCCAAAGCCCAAGTCCTGAAGGTCAGCCACGAGTCTGATGTGATGGGAGGGCTGGGCCTCCCACTCCATCCAAGGAAAGAGGAGGTAGATGAGATCTCCCATAGTTCTTGCAGCTATTCTGCAAACTCAGAGAGATGTATGTGCCCTGGCCCACCTACAGGTTTCTCTTACCTCATCTAGCCACATTACTCTTCAGCTGTAATTGTCTCTGCCCCATGTAATATTTACAAGGCCCCATCACAACACCCTGGGGTCCTCATTCATCTACTGCTAGATAGCACCATTCATGAAGGGGTGCTGTACAATGACCACAGTGTTTGGAGTCATCCCTAAACTGTTCACATGAAGGCTCCTAGGCACTGGATTATCCAGCCCCAGCTTCTGTGGAACCCAGGCTAAACTTAACTCTCTGAGCCTCAGTCTCCTCATCTGTTAAGTGTCTGCCCTCATAGAGCTATAATACAAATTTGCAGGGAACAGAACATGGTAGAACATGCTTGTGATCCTAGCCCTCGGGGAGGCTGAGGCAGGAGGATTACAAGTTCAATCCTGTCTCAAAATAAAAAATAAAAAATGGGCTAAATAGGCTGCTGGAGATGTAGTTCAGTGCAAAGGTCCTATGTTCAATCCCCAATACCTCAAAAAAAAAAATTAGACAAGATGAGGCATGTAAGGTTTCAAAAATTGTGGCTGCTACTCACAGTAGTGCAAACTACAATGTCCAGGATAGGTGAGGACGTATTTGCCCACATCTGTCTCAGCAGGGTACAACCACGCTGCAATACAAGGTGACAGATCAAAAGGGTGAGACACTGAGACAAGAGTTTTACAAGAGCCTGGCCAGGAGGGCCACATGGGCCTGGAGACCCAGGCCTGGTCACTGAGGAACAAAGGTTGTGTCTTGTGAAACTCCTTCTTTTTGCTCCTCCACACAAGGTTGCACTCCAGATAATCAGAGGAGCACACACTTCACAAATGGAGGGAGAGGCTCCTCTCAGGTGTTGATTGCCTGGTGGGGCTGCCTTGGAGCAGCTGCAGTGCAGCTCTGGGGGGCAGCTCCAGACCCAGTCCCAGGGCGGGGCCAGAGGTAGCTGGAGGGTCCCTCCTCCCCCACCCCTGTCAGAGTCCCAACGCCACTTGCCAATTCTACCTGCATCTCCCCACATGTTCTTCAAGACAGTCACCTAGGTCAGGCCTGACTGTACCCCCAGCCAAGGACAGGACCTTCAGGTATCCTCCAGACTCCGTGGTCCTAGTTCCATTCTGGTTCCAAGACAGACTGGAGGACCTCAATGACCAGACCAGACCTGGGCCCCTGGGTGGCCATGTGTACCTAGCAGGGCATCCACGTGCCCAGGAACAAGCCCCCCACACCCCGCCAAACTGGAGCCCCCTAAGCAACATAAACATAGCCTCAGACCAGCGCTGCTGGTTCTAAGGTCCTTGGCTTTGTTCCTTCAGGCAGGGAGGTGGAATTGAGGGGACTGGATGCTAACAGTTCAGGATGAGTGACAGAGAGCAAAAGTCAGGCCCAGGTAACTCCCACCAGCACTAAGAGCAAACAGCAGAACCTGCAGCTGCACCCAAACATCCACAGTCACCTGCTTAGCCCAGCCTCTGCGCCATGGCACGGGGCTTGCTCAGCCTCCCCAGGACATTTGTGCCCACCCCTTATCCCATCCTCTCCTGGGCCTGTTAGGGATCCTCTCAAGAGGATGATTTTCTTCATTAAAATTTACTGTTTGTTTCTTCATTAAAATTTACTGGACCAACCAAGTATGGTGGCATACACCTGTAGTCTCAGCTACCTGGGAGGCTGTGGCAGGAAGATGACTTGAGCTTAAGAGTTCAGGCCCAGCCAGCAACATAGTAAGACCACTGTCTCAAAAACAAACGAAATTTACCAGACCAACTTCACTTCTGACATTATCTCACTGAAGAGCGGTGGGTACTATGAATGTGCCATCTTAGGCCTTCCCATCCCACATCCTCTGTCTGCACTGGCCCCCACACCTGTCCCAGCTGTTCCCTGGGCAGGAGGCACCCTGACGCAAGCTCTTCCCAGTAGCTCGCCCATTTGTCCACAGTGTGGGTCCCCTCCTCTTGCCAGGCAACATGCCAAGTGCTGGGTCCTAGAATATAAGAAGACAAAGCCCTGCCTCACAGAGCTCACATTCTGAGCAAAAAGATTTCATAACTATGCAAAGACATAGTTTAAGGGGTAACTTAGGGGCAAATAAATGCAACAGCTAAGAGATGCCTCTTCAGATCTGGGGATGGGGTAGAGCCATGACCAAGTGGTAAGATGGCACATGAAGAGGTGGCAGAAGCCAGGTCACTCAGGCCATTTGGATTGTAGGGATTTAAGGAAGGGAATGATATGACTGGCGAAAGAGTTAAATCATCCTGTCCAGCAGTTGTGTGGAGAAAGTTTATAGGGCAGCAGGAAATAAAGTAGGGGCTGTGGGAGCCCAGCAGAATTGGGTGAGGGTCTAGTTAAAGAGCTGCCAGGAGGGTAAATGCAGAGAGGTCCAAAAAGTGACAAGATTCAGCCAAAAGGGAATGGCTGTGTGGGTGACTGGACAGGAGCCATCAGTGGTACCCTGGTGACAGTGGAAGTGCAGGAGACTGGATGACTTGTTAACACAGTTTGCTGTGGAGGGAAGCGAAGGTGTGGTACAGCAGGTATGGTCAAAGGAGAGTTGATCTGGCACTGTTTGTGTTAATGTCTGGCTTCTTGGGGTTATCAATGAAGTGCCACAAACTTGGTGGCTTAAAACAACAGAAACCTATCAGAGGCCAGAGGCCAGAAGTCTCTGGAGGATCTTGCAGGAAACCCTTCCCTACATTGCTTGGCTATGCCACCATCACTCCAGTCTTTGCCATCACTTCTCTTAGCGTCCTCTGCACATCTATCTGATGAGCATAGACCTGCTCTTCCAGGCTACCCAGGGAGTCTACAGCAGCCTTTCTGCTCACAATCCACAAGGGAATTCTCTTCCTTCTGTCCCTTTCTACTTTCCTTCCTTCTTTCTTTCCCTCCTCTCATCCTTCTCTTTCATTTTTAACCATTTTTAATAAGGCATATCTTTGCAAGGGCCACTATCCAACCAGTACTGTAGGGATGATCTGGTAGAGAAAGCTAACACTGAATACTGATGAAAGAGAAAGAAGGGAGAATAAGGAGGGGAGTCCTTGGGAAGGCTGGAGGGGTGAGACCCAGAGCTGGACATTTTTCTTCCCACTTTATTTTTAAACAGGATTAAATATAAATCCTATGGGATATGGTTTGGGGTTGTTTGTTTTTACAGTACTAAGGACTGAAAGCTATATTTCCAATAGTTTTTAAATTTTGAAACAAGGTTTTACTAAGTTGCTCAGGCTGGCCTGGAACTCACAATCCTCCTGCCTCAACTTCCTGAGTAGCTGAGACTACAGATGTGTGCCATCATGTCAGACGCAGTTTCAAATTTTAAGTTTTGAAATAAACATTCAGAATCCCCTGACAACTTCCACCCTAAGTGGAGGCCACATTTCTATCCTAGGCACAAAGTCTTGCTGAGAATAGTGTGGCCGGGTCAGGAAGAATGACAGGGTCAGGGTCCAAGGGCAGAACAGACAAACGTCCCCACAGTTCTGGTAGTCAGCCAGCCAGCCAGCCAAACATTTCCTACCAATACTCTCCTTCAGCTCCCCTGGGAAAATAGCTGGCCTTCACTGAAAAGGGAAACTGAGACCTTGGAGCAGTGCAGGGAGGGCTCCCAGGAGTGAATCAGTCACCTCTGAGCTTAGCCGGGGGTGTGGCATGAAAGGAAACAGGATTAGATTTGAGAGGCGGAACTGGAACCAGAACCATCTACAGTGTGAAGTGACAGCCAGGGGCAGCTGCAGGCAGACAGACAGCCCACCTCCCAGAGCCCAAGCTTTGCACACTGGCTTTACCCACCTCTATCACCACCCACTCCTGACAGCTCCCTGCCTGGGCTGAACTCTCCATTGGGACCATCATGCACTGAGCCAGAAGAAATGGACGCGTCCACTGAAGGCAAAGCAGTGCCTGGTGTGAGCAGTCATCCCCTTTTCAAGTCAAGCTAAAGGTTTTTGTTTTTTTAAGTTGTAAAGCCTCATCTCTGGGCTCCCCTTTCTTCCTGTGCGATTATCTCCTTCACTCTGGTAAACACCTTGGAGCTGGGTGACTGATGGGAACCTCACACTCAGAGCCTTGAGACATAGATACTTTCCAGCCTACAGAACCACTAAACTGGAGTCAAGTCCAAGAAGGGCTTCTGCCCAGGCAGAAGGCATGCCAAGGCCTAAAGCACACTCCCCAGACCTCGCTCGTCTTACCATGAGCTTCAGGGAAAAAAACCTTTTCCTGAACAGGCACTTCTTTCTGGACTCTACCTACAGCTCCACAACCCCTTGGAGGGCCTCAGAAGCCAAGCCAGAGGTCACTCTAGTATCCAGCCTATTCAATCAAGCAAAGAGCCTCAAGTCCTCAATAATCTATAAGGGCTCTCAAACTTTGGTAAAACTAGAAGATCCTGACTAGATATCACTGCTGGAACCCCATACATACTCCACCCCCAGATTCCGTTTCAGTGGAGGCCAGGCTGGGCCTTCTAATCTGCATTTTCCTTAAGACACTGTAGTCTCAAAACTCTGGGATCAAAAAATCTTCCTTCTTCAAGTCCCTAGGTATTTGGCCCTAACAGGCATGTGCATCTAACTCCCTGTAATCTACATTTTTAACCTGGTCACAGGGGTCGCACCTTAAAATGCTGAAAAAGCTGAGGGCAGAAGGCCTCAGGTACCAGCTCCCAGGAGGGTGCAGGGAAACCAAGGTCCTAAAGTAAAACTCCAGCCCAGCAGGGAGGGCGCCGGTGTCATGGATGGCTCAAGACACCCATTCCTTCCTGGGACAAGCATTGACAAAGCCACTTGTGCACCTCTCCTAGTCTTCTAAGCTCTGCTGGAAGCTGGAGATAGAGCAAGTCTCCTGGCAACCCCACTCCTGCATTCTTCCTGCCCCTCACCTACATCTCACCTTCTTACCTTAGCAAATGCAAACAAGTTAGCAGCCTGTGATTCACATCTTTCCCTTTAAGACACTCACACCCATTTTTTTCAAGACCCCACCCAGCACAAACCAGGACAAGAATGACCAGATTTAAACTTTGATGAATTTCCCGCTCCATCCATGTGGCAGTAACTCCCAAGTGAGCTGGGGTATCTTTGGGTCTCTGCCACAGCCAAGCCCAAGGGGCTTCCCTTAGATGGGCAACTCAGGCAGGGGCATGGGACTGCCCTGCTGCATGCAAAAAAGTCCTAAAGGCCTTGAGTAACACAAGAGCCAAGAGTCACGAAAGAGATCCATAAGAGAGACAAGAATGCTGAGCCACCCGGAGCCTGAGACCCCTGGGCTCTCTCACACCTGATGCAATGCATGAAGCTTCCTGGTCAGGTGCCAAGGGCAACAGCACAACCAGAACAGCCCAGACATGAACCTCAGGCTCACAGCCCGCCCAGCAGGAGGTTCCTGTTCCTTTTCTGGTTCCGTTGGGACCGGGCTCAACATATCTCTTACTAAAAAGGCTTCTGGGAACATTCTCCTGCTCAAGTCACACAGATACATTTCCCTTCCAGTCGCCAGTTTACTGCAGGCAGGATCCTCAGCCAAAAAAGCAAAGTGCTTTTCTCCCTTTCTCAAACCTGGTGCCACAGAGCCCTGGGAGACAGCCTGAGAGCACCCATGAGAACAGTGCCAGCTGAGTTTCCACTGAGGCACCATCCTGAACCAGAGTCCGGTCTCATGGGCCACTAGCCCTTCGTCCACAAGATGCAGGTGACAGCATCTGTCCTCTGGAATTACTGCAAGAATTAAAGGCTAAACATTTAAACAAATTGCCCTGCAGGTAGTTGGCAATAAATGAG
This sequence comes from Hydrochoerus hydrochaeris, assembly GCA_004027455.1. Lineage (NCBI taxonomy): Eukaryota > Metazoa > Chordata > Mammalia > Rodentia > Hydrochaeridae > Hydrochoerus > Hydrochoerus hydrochaeris. The sequence goes on along the minus strand of PVLA01001016.1, from coordinate 247,878 downwards.
TTCCCTTCCCTCCCCTTTTCTTTCTACTCGTAACTTAGTTTCTGTGTCTCAGGTTCAAATCTAAAAAGATGCCAAACTCACCTCAGAAACGCCAAAGGGGCCTAGACACTAAAGACAAAGAATAAATATTTTCAACAAACCTTAAACTTTGCATTTACCAGCTACACAGGGGGATCCACTCCCCTCCTAGCTGGCTTCTGAATTCTGTGTCTTCTCAATGTGGGAAAAGGGAGAGCTGCTCTAAGTACAGTCGGAGAAAGAGTGGACAGGTTCGTCCTCCTTTTCCCAAGCCCTGGTGGTGCTTGTAAACAGCGTTACACAAAAAGAATGAAGGCTCTAAAGCTGCTCATTAGTATTTAGTGAACCCGTAGGCTCTGAAACTCTTAAAAACTATTTAGAGGTGACTTGAGTCACCATTAAACACGCAGGGGCCTGTGTCCACAGCGTTCCCTCCAAACTTTCTCTGCCACCTTCCGCTCGGCTCTGCCTGGCTGCCTCATTTTGCTAAAAGGCACGTTCTGAAGCTGGGTCGTGAATACTGTCCATTCAAAAAGCTCAAATTCCCAACGTCCAACGTTGCCTTGCCTTTGGCAGAAACCTGCCCGACCCCCAGATCCACCGGGCCGCGTCTGGATCAGGTGCCCCGCAGTGAGGCGCCGCTCCCGGACCTCATCGCAGGGGAGAGAGCGCGCGGGAAACCGCCTTCGCCGCTGCCGCGGCGTCACGACTGCTCCCTCCGGCTCCCCGGCTTCCGAGGGTCGCCAGATCCATAGCCGAACTTCCGGAAACCCTAGCCTGTCCCCACACAAGTCCCGCTGGAGGAACGCTCTCATGTAGAGCGCCCGCGGGGACCGAGACTCCTGGGCTCCTACTCCGAGGGCCGGAGGCGTCTCAGCGCGGGTAGCGGCTCCTGCGGCGGCCGACACCCTCGGGCTGTGAACCACAGCTCCGCGCGCCCTGCCGCCCCCACCCGAGCCCATCGGGGGTCCCCGGAGCAGGACCCTGGCTACCGAGACGGCGATTCTCCGGGCGTGGCCGGGCCCCCGTGCGCCTCACCTGAGCGGGACGCGGATGGCCAGGTACCTGTCGACCGCCACGGCCAAGAGGCTGAAGATGGAGCTCTGCGTGAGCACTAGCACGAAGCAGGCGAGGAAGAGGCAGCTGTGGAAGTCGGTGCAGAAGCCCAGGCTGATGGTGATGGCAAAGGGGATGGCGAACAGCCCCACGGCCACGTCGGCCGCAGCCAAGGACACCAGGAAGTAGTTGGTGGGCGTCTGAAGCGCGCTCGACGATCCCACTGCCGCGCACACCAGCACGTTGCCGGTCACCGACAACAGGGCGATAGCCAGCTCCAGCGCCACGTAGAGCGCGTCCTCAGTCTCCAGCGGCATGGCCGGGCCAGCCGGGCCCCGGTGTCACCTACTAGCCTCGCGCCGGACGCGGGGCAGCCCCGCCAGGCATGGTCGGAGACCCGCACCGCGTCTCCGCCAGCGGCGTCTGGGCGGCCCGGCTCGCGCGCTCGGGACACGGGCCCGGGGGGCGGGGCCGAGGGCGGGAGGCGGCTCTCATTGGCCCTCGCGCCTGCCCGTCCCGGCGCAGCACCACCCCTGGCCCGAGCCGGGCAGCTCCGAGCTCCGACGAACTCTCCTTCCAACCTGCTCGAAGCCGGCTCAAAGTCTGCGGCAGAGTCCCCAGCCCTTGGTTCTGCGCTGCTCCTGGGGTAGGGACCTGGGGCGCCCGACAGACCTGGGGTCTGGGAGCAAGAGACAGAGGTGGGGAAGGGGCTTGCTCAAAGCCACGCCACGACACGCCTGGTGAGGCGCGCGAGGTCTTGAAGCCCTTGGGTGAGGCCGCGGAATCCGCCTGCCCGCGCGCGCGGAGGCGCCGCGGGGCGGGCGGGAAGCAGCCGCCCCCGCAGGCTCTGCGCACCAGGCCTCCCCGGGCCGCTGATTCCCACCTGCGCTGCCCGCCAGGCCCCGACAGCGAGGCCCCCTCGGGTGCACCTCGGGGTCCTTCTCCTCACCGCTGCCCCGACTGCGCCTTCTCAAAGCCTTGTGCCATACACCTCCTCGTGTATCTCCCCAAAATGGCCAGTGCTCCCGCGTCCTCTTTAGTTGTTTTTTGTTTGTTTGGAAGTAGTCTCAATATGTGACCAAGGCCGGCCTGGAATTTGCAGTCGAGCACCACGACTCCGGGCCAGCCCCGCGGTCCTCTGGCTTCCTGTGTGATCCTTAACAACTTTTAACTTAAAAATGTCACCCCTCCAGCCCTGTCCTCCGAGTGCCAGCTCTGCCCACTGAAGGACTTGCCAGAGACAGCCTGATGCTCCCAAATGCACCCAAATCAGTTTCCTTCAATCGCCGGGAATAACTGCGTGGGATTCACTGATTGACTCTGCCATGCTCACCCACCCCAGGAAGTGAGGGACACTTGTCTCCACCCTCCCTCCACCTCCAGATGACCAACGGTGCCACTTATCCTTGCTTCTTTCACCCCTGAAGTCGTGCCCCAGGTCCAGGCTCCTGCCTGTTCCTCTATTCCTCCCACTTTGTGCCTCATCCTTCCTCTGTCAGCTGGTGCAGTCCTCTCCAACACCGTGGTTCCAGAACACTCCTGTGTGTGCCATTCACTCATCTGAAAGTCACTGCCAGCAGTCACCAGACAGGATGGTTAAGATTGTCTGGCAACATCAAGACAGAATTTTAAAATAATGTTAACCAAAAAGCAAAACAAAGGACGGATGCTAATGGGTACAGGATTTATTTGGGGGGATAATGAACATACTCTAAATGTGGCAGTGATTGCCCAGTTCTATGAATATACCAGAAAGAAGCATTGTTTTGCACTCAAATGGATGAATTTTATAGTGTTTAAGTTACATCTCAATGCATTTGAAATAATGACAACACAGCTCAGTCTGCCCTCACCAGGTCTGAACAGTAATATCTACCAAGTAAAAACCAGGAGAACTTCTGCCACATGGATGATAAACTCAGATCTCAGAGATCAAGTACTCTCTTGGCTAAGAGCAATTCTTCAGAGTGGAATGGGGAAGAATCTCCCTAGGGTGGTAGCTTTTGTAGGGTAGGCAAGACCTGGTGGTAGGCAAATGGTGGTGGAGAGGTATGAGATGGGAGGCCCACGTAGGGTGTTGAGGCAAAGGGCTTGCTCAAGAACAGCAGTGTCCAGGAGAGTGAAGGATGGCTGGCAGGGGCTGTTCTGACTGCCAGGATGGGGTGCTGGTCATTCTGCTACAGGTGCTGGCTGCCAGTCCTAGATCTCTGAGTGAGGCATGATAATAGAAACATCTGGCAGAAGCACTGGACAGTTAGCAGAGGGAGAAGGTGCTAGACAGAAGCCAGTTGTTTGCTGTGCGTGATTAGGACACACACTGTAGCCTCCAGCCCTTGGGCTCAGCTCCAACACTTTCTGTGACCAGAATCCCCAGTTCCTTTTCCAAGGCCCAGCCTTCTTAAGGAAATCTTCTCTGAATGACCTAAGTAGGAAAAGTCTCCTAGTGCAGACTGTGCACTTTACCTTGCAGTGTAAATTCTATGTCACCAATGTCACTCACCAGCAGAGCTTCATCCTCCCAGTAGGTCCCCACAACAGTCACCATCTAACACAGTGCCCTTTGTTGAGTTTCCTAATCCATCAACCTGGGTCTGAAACTCAAGCTAGGATTGATTGGCTTTGTTCTATTTTATTTTGCTTGCTTTTTTTTTTTTGTTGTTGTTGTTGTTGTTGTAAGGCAGGCGCTTAAGCCACTGAGCTAAATCCCTGGCCTATTTTGCTTGCTTTTATTCTCTTTAAAATAAAATAAAAATAAATTTTAAAAAAGACTTAGACAATGAAAACTATAAAAGTCATTGAAAGAAATTAAGGAACACCTAAATAAATGGAAAAACATTCCAGGTTCCAGGATTAGAAGACTTAATTAGGGGCCAGGAATTTAGCTCAGCTGCACAAGCGCCTGCCTGGCAAGCTCAAGGTTGTGAGTTTGATCCCCAGTACAAAAAAAAAAAAAAAATTAAGATAACAATACTACCAGATAGATCCACAGAAATTTTGAAATATTTTTCAAAAAAATGTTTTGGCTTCTTTGCAGAAACTGCTAAGTTAATTCTAGAACTTATATGTAAATGCAATAAACAAGAGTGGCCAAAAAAATCTTGAAAAATAGAAACCAAGTTGCTAGACAAACACTTCTTGATTTCAAAAGTATGTAAAGATAATGTGACTTAAAAACATACATAAATACCAATGGAATATAATTGAGAGTCCAAAAATACACTCTTACACAAATGGTCAAATGATATTTGACAATGGTCCCTTGACACTTTTATGGGGGTGGAGATAGCTTTTTCAACAAACAGTGTTGGGACAACTAGATCTCTATGTCAAAAAGAAAAAGAAGAAGGAGGAGGAGGAGGAAAAGAAGAAAGAGAGGAAGAGGAAGAAAAAGAAGGACAGGAAGAGGAGGATCCCTACCTCACATCATACGAAAAAGTGAACTCAAAATGGATTTTTAAAACCCACATATAAGATTTAAAACTATAAAACTCTTAAAAGAAAATACAGGTACCAATCTTTGTGAGCTTAGGTTAGACAACAATTTCTTAACTATGACACTGAAAACCCAATGAATCAAATAAAAAACAGACATATTGGACTTCATCAAAATTTTAAAATTTCCATCCAATGAAAAATATTACTAAAAGAGTAAAAGACAGTCCACAAAATGACAGAAAATGTTTGCAAATCATATATCTGATAGTATAGTATCCAGACCACTTTAACAAATGTTACAACTCAACAATAACAAGACAATCCGAGTTTTTAAATGGGCAAAGAATTTGAATGTACATTTCTTCAAAGAAGACCTACAAAAACAAGTCAGAGTTGGGATGTAAGTCAGGTGTATTTTAGTTGCCTTTTGTAACAATGCCCACATTATCCCTGTCCTAGGGCTACATCCAGTTTCTACCCAGTGTTGATATATTTTAAAAATATCATATCCCACTTCAACCAGGAGTTCTGGGGAGGAATGAAGGTCCATAGCCTTCTGAATACAAGTAACCTCTAATACTGGCCCTTAATAGAGGCCAGTGGTTGAAAGTGTTCCTGCTGAGGTAACACAGAGATTGAATTTGGATACCTAGCCATCCTTTCCTTCTCTTTTTTTTTCCTGTGTGGCTCTGAGATTGTGCAGAACTTTGTGTATTCTGCTCTGCGTCTGTCCCAACATTTCTAATCCAGCAGCCTTTCCTTCAACACATGGGGGACAAAAAAATGAGGCGACCCAGATCAGTGGACCTCAGGGTCACCACCCAGGCCCCAGAAGGATCACTGCTCTCTTTCCTGCCACCTGTGAGTCTTCTGCCCACCCAGTCTCCTCCGGAAACCTTAATTTCCACCAAATGCTTAAACTGCAAGTCATTGTCAACATCAGCCTCCAGAGACTTCTTTGGTTCCTTCATTTGAAATGCTGTACTTATCCCAGTAACTAACATCAGACACCTCAAGTGGAAAATGTAATTTTTCAGCAATGAGGTGCAAAAAAACACATTAGCTGAAGAAGCTGAAGGAGTCATGAAGAGATTTTTAGAGTCCATTAATCAGCTCTTACCACATATTGAGTAATTTATTCTCATTTATAACCTTTATTTCATTGTTCCCAGGAGAAATATTAGACATTACCTCTGGCCAACTGCTCAGATTTGTCACTAACAAGAATAAAGAGCTTGTGGGAGCACCAGCGTGGGTCTCTGATAGTAACCTTTCTTCCTTGCTTGCTAACAGAACCCTGGTGTTGTTTCTGGTTGGCAGTAATACCAGTACATCCATCCTAGAGGATGAGTCATGATCGATTCAAGCCAATCAGATCATCTCTTTTCCCTTTGCCAGTTTCTGGTTTAAGGCAGTGATGGTGAACCTTTTAGAGCCTTCAATATAAAAACAGGCCGCTGAGACACATGTGCCATAGGTTCATCACCTCTCATCTAAGGGAGGGGCATGGAAATAATCCTAGCCAATGGGCTGTATGGAGAATTCTGCAGCAAGTTTCAGATCTCCTTCTTTGCCTTCTGAACACCGCTGTGTGAACACATGGTACCTAAAGCCACGGCAGCCATTTTGTAACCATAAATTGACAAGTATCATCTGAAAACCAACACATTGAAAGGGATGGGGGAAGATAAAAAGGGCATTATGTCCCTGATCACATCTTTGAACAATCTTACAACATTTCATCAACCTCAAAAACATATTTCTTTGGACTTTATATTCAGTAACACTACAAATATCCTTCGTGGAATAAGCCAGTGTTGGTCATATTTTATAGGATTTTCAATAAAGCATCCTACAGGATTCTTGGGGTCATAAATGTTTGGGGTCAAGGAAATCTTGGCTGTTGGCCCATATATTCAGATGGAAGACCACATGACTGTGTTGGGATTAAAAAAATGATACCTCAGAGACTGACACTTCAACCTGCTGAGGACCCTCAGAACCTACCACATAGCCAGGGCCCCTCTGACTTCCTTTGTGTCCTCCTCGCAGTGCAGGAACAGGCAGCCCTTTTCAGCTTCCCAGATCTGCTGAGAGAACACAGCTGCCCTCAGTCTTCTGACTGAAACTTCAAATAACCAGAGAAGTCTAAACTTGTACTACAAGAAGAAGATAGATCTGTCACCACACCTGGACGAACTTTTGCCACACACTGTTGTCCTCTGGGCCCATAGTGTTATTTATAAACCACTGTTCTATGGGTCAAACAGATTTTCTCCCAAGCCACTGCATCTTCTCCAAACCCACCGACTTCCTCTAAAAACCACTTACTGTTCCCCTACAAATTGTGTCCCTTCCCAATCTCCCCTTTCCCACAGAAGAAGAGGAGTAAGTTTCTTAACCATCCTGCCTGCTAGGTAATGATACCTTGTGACTGTCTCAGTCAGGTAATAAATTTGTATGTCTTTTTGCCAATTAATCTTGTCTTTGCCAGCTTATTCCAGAGAAGCTTCAGAGGGCAAAGGGGAAATTCCCCTTCATACCTGCAGCTGGGATCCGGTGATGCAGCCTCCCTTGGCAGGGTGGGTGCTCTCCAAGACTGGAATCACCCCCGTGACCCTTTGTTCCTCAGTCATGAGATTAGAAAGCTGAATCCAGTGACATCAGAGGCTTCTGCTCTCTCCAGCTGCCTGTTAATCAGAGTCCAAGATGGAATCCTACATGTTGAATCATGGTGTTATGGCCTGTGTCTAGATGTACCCTCCAAAGCTTCATGTGCTCAGAGGTGGGGTTGTACAGAGGTGGCTGGTTCTCAGGTGTGGGCTGCTGGCATGAAGGATGTGATGCTGGGATTAAGGCGTATGATTACTAAATTAGTCCACTGATTGGTTAAGCATAGTTCTGGGTACAGATAATGAGAAGGCTCACCCTGGGCGTGGGTGGCACTGCCCCAAAGGTGGAGAGCCTGGATGCTGGATGGAATATAAGGGATAGAAAGAAGAAAAAAGGCTGCTCTTTCTTTGCTGTTTTGCTGGCTTCTGCCTGCCATGCCTCCCTACCTTGTAGCCAGTCAACTATGAATTGAAATTGTGAGCTAAATAAGCCTTTCCTCCTAATTTTGGGTATCAGGTATTTTGTCTTAGCAATGAGAAGAAGATACTGGGGAAGATACACACACAAAAAGGACAATTCCCACCTACTTAAGAATAAAGATTGTAAGACAGGCACAGTGAGGTACACCTGTAATCCCACAATTCAGGAGGCTGAGGCAGGATGATCACTGGATCCCAGGAGTTTGGGTCCAGTCTGGGCAACATATAGAGACCGTGTCTCTTTGAATGAATGAATATAAAATGTAAAAGTCTGTTCAGTATAGGAAAGTAAAAGTGGCCTTCTAGGGATTCAGGATGGACTCTGAAGCAGCTGACCAAGGCAAAGTCTATCTCTGCCTGCTCTGTATTATGAATGGTTTCCCAGCCTGTTTTCCCTTCCTTTATGTTTTTAATCTTTTAACTTCAGGATGTCTGTTGTCATATAGAAATTTTCCATTTTATGTAGAAAAATCCATCCATCTCTTCCATTCATTGCTTTTGAGTTTCAGGTCTCCATTTGAGAGTGAGAAATCTAATTTACTTTTGTCTCCTCTATACCAAAGGCAAAGGCTCCGAACTCCCTCGCGGGCAATGTTCCTATAGGCTGGGAACACCTATAAGTCCTCAGTATAACCTGGCACTCTGGGTTTCTGGGGCTCTCCATTGTGTTTCACAGATTTCTCCTCCCCCTCCTCCTCCTCTTTCCCCTTCTCTACCCCCCCTTCCTTTTCCTTCTGCTCTTTCTCTTTGTCTCTCTGTCTCTCAGTCTCACTCTGTGTGTGTGTCTCTCTCTGTCTGTCTGTCTCTCTCTGCCTTCATCTGCTGATACTGTACTCAGAACAGCACAGCATCTTCACAGTGTGTTTTTATGTCTAGCAGAATGCATCTCCCTCCCTTATTCTCCCTCCTCCTTTCCTCAGCGTCCTTCTTCCTGGCGAGCTTACGTTCATTGTCAGGTTTCAAACAAGCACCGTCAGGCAGGCCCGTGCTGAACAAACACTCAGGTGAATATTATGGAGTTCAGCAGACACTATTTTCTCTAAATGGAAAAAATCTGGACACTTTAATGATAGTTTTGAGATCTGGCACTTGAGACTGAGGTCAGGAAAATAACCATAATGCCCAGGGCCTGCTGTTTGTGAGCATTTCGGGGTGTTGCTGAGCCTGGTGCTAAGCTAAGTGCCCATGGTGCCTGCTCCACCCGATGCAAATCACCACCCTGGGAATTCAAATGTTTCTGTGTTAGCCTGAGTGAGGCAAATGAGTAAGCAGAAGTTCTTCCTGAAAGGCCCCTGAGCACATACCGTGGGATGGGTCAGCCCGGGATCCCCTTTTCTCTAGCCACCACCTAATGGATCCTGCTTTTACTCAGCAGAGTCACTGGCAGAGCCTGCGTCAGGAGATACAATCTAGACCAATGAGTGCCAGGAGCTTGTGCCAACTGTGTAGCCACAGAGCCATAGGATAGCCTCAGTCTCCCCGCCTCCCTTCTTTTTGCGGGCCCTGCACTTGCTAACTGCGTACCCTGCCCCTGAGTCACACCCCCAGGCCCTCCCGTGAACCACATTTAAGTGTGCAGTTCAGTGGCACCAAGTCCATTCACACTGTTGTGGAGCCAGCACCACTATCCATATCCAGAGCTCCTTTCATCTTGTAAAGCAAAAGCTTTATGCCCATTAAATATCAACTCCCATTCTTCTGTCCCCTCGCCTCTGGGAAGCAACATACTATTTTCTCATAGAAGTGGAACCCTGTAAAATCTGTCCTTTTGTGTCTAGCTAATTTCAGCATAATCTTTCTAAGACTCACCCATATCGTAGCATGTTGAAGAATTTTCTTCTTTTTAAATCCCTTGTACAGATAAACCATGTGTCCTTTACTCACTCACCCATCTATGGACACTTGGCTTGCTCTCACCTTTTGGCTACAGTGAATAGTGCTCTGTCAACATGGGAATGTACCAAGCTGACTTTTTGTGGGGAGGGGTGGGGACTTGCTATGTTGCTTAGGCTGCTCTCAAATTTCTGGGCTCATGAACTCTTTCTGCCTCAGCCACCTGAGTGGCAAACCACCATACTTGCTCAAGCTGACTGTCTTTGTTACTTTTCTCATTGCTGAGACAAAATACCTGACAGCCAAAGTTTAAGAAAGAAACGTTTATTTAGCTCACAGTTTGTCGATGTTTCAGTTCACAATCAGCTGACTCCAAGGGAGGGTAGATGGTAGACAAGGATCACAGAAGAGAATCAGGCAGAGCAGAAGGTAGCAAACAAGGGCCCTTAACATCGTCTTTCTGCCCCTTTTATCTTATCCAGGCTCTCATTCTAAATCCTAGTGCCCTTGATCCTAGCATTGCATCATGAATCAATTTCAGCATCACATACTCTAGATCCAGCCACCTCTGAAAAAGCTCCACCCATGACCACATGAGGCTTTGGGGGACCTCTGGACACAAGCCATAACATTGACTTTTGAGACAAGATGGAAGAAGGTGAGTACCCTGACCCTTAACCAGCTCTACAAGGAAGGTCCCCTACCAACCAGGCCAGCCCCTTACAGGCTGAGGAGAGAAAAGCATGTTCAGGTTGCTCCTTGCTGATTGTATTATAGACTTCACTATTTGGGATCTGTTCTGTGGACTTGCCTAGGGGTCCCCTTTGCCTGATTCCATGGAAAAATTCTCCTGGCCTCCCTGGTATAGGTTGAATCCTCACATTCCACACCATTGTGATTCCCTTATCATCCAAAACATTTCCTAGTTTGACCCAAATATCCAGCTCTTCCTGACCGCCAGATTTCTACTAGGCCACTGGGAGCTCATGGTGTCATCAGAAAGCCCCACACTATTCCCTTCTGTGAATTTTCACTTCATCTCCATACTCTGGCAGGAATCAGATTCCCCTGAGGAGCTGTTTCCCTCCAGCTCTCTAAAAGGGTGGCTGTTTGTGCTTCCCAAACTCAGGATCACAGAGGACCCATAGCTGGAATGGTGGTCTTCCATTCTTTGTTCTTCTGGAATCTTCCTCCTCCCTCATAAGAGCTCAGTCTCTCCCGACCCCTGCCTGCACAGGTGCCACTCAGGCAGTGTGCTTGCTGCAGTCACCTACTGACCTTTTGTCACTGTCCTCATTTTTTGGAAGTTTTCGTGCCCTTTGATCTCTACCCTCTCACCAGGTGCTGAGGTCATCATTGCTGGCAGCTTCAGCAAGGCTGTTTGTGAATTCTCAGGCCTCTGTCTCCCAAACTTCTTTCCCTCCAGCTTACCCATAGCCTGGCCATCGTGTCCTTGAGTTTTAGCCAAAGGCTAAGATTTGTGATTACCTATTGTCTCCAGAATTTTGGTTGCAGGAGGCATCTCCCCAACATGGCCTCCTGTCTTGTCCTCCCATTTTCTCTGCCTTCCCTGCCTGCCCGGCTGACCTGTAGCTGCCTGCCCTCCTACAGCTGCACCAGCTGTGAAAATACAGATGTCCACTCCTGCCCGGTAAACGGCACTGCCCCAGCCTCCTCCCTCCTTGCGATTGCCTCCAGGAGGTTGAGTGGGATTTTACAGCTCTCCCAGTGCCAGTGTGTGTGTTCTCAGCCCGGTCCACACGCAGGTCCTCCTGCCCAAGAACCCTGCTCCTTCCTGTGGGCTCCCCCACCGGGCTCTGCACAACCTCAGTCTGTCCGCCACAAGCTGGCAGCTGCACTCCCATTCATCCATCCTTTACGAATAAGAAGAAGAACGAACACAAACAACACACCCACTAAACCCACATCCCTTTCTGGGGCTCTCTGCTTTTCTCTGTTCCTCTCTCCAACAAAACCCCACCCAAGCAAGGTCTTCCTTTGGCCTCCACTTCACTTCCTCGTAGTCTCCCCACCCGCCCCACTCCGTGCTGACACTTCTTAGAAAGTCACTAGCAACATAAAAGCACAATTTGATGGCCCTCTCCAGGCCCATCTTAACCTCTGGGCACCTCATCACATTCCATCACTTTTTTTTTTTTTTTTTTGCAGAGCTGGAGATAGAATTCAGGACCTTACATACACCAGGCAAGGCCTCTATTGCTGAACTACACCTCCAGGCACCCCTGGAGACAGAGTCTCATTAAGTCCCTAAGTTCCCCAGGCTAGGTTCAAACTTGGGGTCCTCCTGCCTCAGCTTCCTGAATAGCCAAAATTACAGATATGCATCACTGTGTCTAACACTTGCTCTGTCTTGACACCCTGCTTCCATGATCTCCCGCCTCCCACCTTTCCTCGTGCTTCCCCACTGTGTGCTCGGCCTCTCCCAGGAAGGCCCTCAGCCGCTGTCGTCCCATGCTTTTCTTTCTTCCTCCTGGGCTCCCAACTCCTATTTCCCCTGCCTGTTCAGCTTCTCCACTTGCACACAGGAAGCTTTCTTCCATGACTAGAACATGGTTCAGACCAGCCAGCACTCATGCTGAGGCTCCAGGGGAGTGGTATAGAAAGGTCTAGGCCTTTCAGCGCCCTTTCAGCCACGGCTGGGTTGGTTCTCCAGGGAGCCGGATGTTGTAAGGCAAGCCTGGCACTTCCTCTCGATGTCTCAGAGGCCCGCTTGTGCTGCCACTCTGCACCGAGAGCTGCAGCAGCATTTGGCCCTCACCAGAAGCCAATCAAGTGCCAGGGGCACGTGCTTGGACCTCCAGAACAGTGAGCCAAAACTTTATGAGTTTCCTCATCTCAGCCATTCAGTTTCAACAAGAGAACATGAACGAAGACCCCAAAGACCCCGTCTCACACCTGACCTTTGATCCCCCACTCCCTTCTCCATGTCAGCAGCGGCAAATTCTCAGCCCACTCCACAGACACAGAGATCTCCTTGATTCCTGTCTTTCATTCCTCACAGCCACTCCATCTTCCCTGCTGGAACCCCAAGTCCCCTCGCTTCTTATTCGATATTGCAGTGGCCTCCTAACCAGCTTTTATGGTTATACTCTTGTCCTTCGACAACTACTTTTCCATATGACTCCAAACAGATTAGTTAAAAATGTAAATTATGCCAGGCACAGCTACATGTGCCTGTAATCTCAACTATGTGGGAGGCTGAGGCAGGAGAATGGTGAAGTTAAACCCAGTTGGGCAACTTAGTGAGACACTGTCCCAAAAATAAAAAGGGCTGGGTGTATAGCTCAGTGATAGGGTACTTCTGGGCTTGATCCCCAGTAATACAAAAAATAAAATAAAAATTTAAAACTAAAATAAGAATTTGGTATGTTAAACATATGCAATATAATCAAATCAAATTTTAAATTAAACCATGCTCAGACCCTACAATGACTTCTGATAAGGCTCAAGAGTTCTGCCTGTTTGCTTCTCCTGAACCACTTTCTACCAATGCTGCATTTGGCTTTCCTACTGCTACTCCCATGTTCTGCCCAATAAAATTAGCAAATCCCTGCCACAGGGCTTTTGGACATGCTGTCTGCAGCACACCCAGCTCACTTACCCACTTGCACCATTCACATGTGTCAAGTCACAATTCTTCAAATTGTATCACCAACTCAAAGAGCCTTTCTCTGGCCACTCTCCCTGGAATAGCTCCTGCCCCACTCACACTCTTTCACATCCAACCCTGCTTTTCCTCCTAGCAGTTACTACTACCTGTCACCTTGTATATTTGGCTGTTTTTTGTATATTCCAAAAGGGCACATCTGAGTTTGTCTTGTTCCTTTGCATGTCCCTAGCACCTGGTGTGGTGCTGGGCACAGAGGAGCTCGCTGAAATATCTGCAGGTGAATCTTAGGGGTGCTCAGAAATGCTGGGCTGACAGTGTGGTGGTGAATCAAACAAACACTGCATTATCACTAACTCAGACCAGGAGCCAGCTATCTGAAACTACAGTAAGATTGTGAAAAGTAGCGTCAGGGCTGTACTACTGAGCTTTAACCCAGCCCCCCACTGACATTTGTGATTTGCTCTTTTGGAAGAGAAGAATTCTCATACAACATAGCAACAGAGTGTGCTTTAAATCGGTAAAGTGCACACACAGCTGTGTAACGTTCCTATTTGTAAATGTGGAGGTAAATATCAAAACGAACTTTGGAAAGACAGGAAAATAGCTATCAAAGTATAGGGAAAAGGTGAGCAGGCTGTGGTCCTTTGTTAGAAACCTTAAAAACCACTTAGCTTTTTAATTGTAAGCTTGTATTCCTATGCAAGAAAGTAAATGTACTTATAAAATATATATGAGGGTAAATCCGAATGCACTGAGGATTTAAAGTAGAGCAATGAGTTCTAGGAGTGCAGTTCAGTGGTAGAGCACTGTTTAATGTGTGTTGGGTCCTGGGTTCCAGCACCAAAAGGAAAAACATAACAGTGAAACTTCTGGAAGAAAACATTGGCACTCTCCTTTCTATCCTGAGAATGGATTTTCTAGCTTTGACTTAATATCCAAACCCATAAAAGAAAAGATAATTGGAAAAAAAAAACTTCTGTATGACAAAAACAAATCATCATATGCAAAGGGAACGATAAATAGCCATCTGGGGAAAACATTTGCAACTCAAATTTCAGACATTAGCTCTTTGGTATACAAAAAACTCCAAGATGAGGCTTCTAAATACTCATTAAGAAACACAGGCAAAGGTTATCATGAGGCAAGTCACACAGAAAGGAGCACAAATAGACATTGTGGGGTTTTTGTTGTTGTGTTCAGACAGTCTTGCTGTGTAGTTCAGGCTGGCTTCGAACTCACACTGTAGCCCAGGCTGGCCTGAATCTAATGGTGATCATCTTGCCTCAGCCTTCCCAGTGCCAGGATTACAGGTGTGCACCAGCACGCCTGGCTCAAATAGAATTTTAAAACACATTCAGCTTCATTTGTAATAAAATGTAAGTGAAAACTAAATTCAGATGCCACTTTTTACAGAATCCCAAGGTCTGATAACTCCCTGTGTGGCCAAACTGAGGAGAAGATATGCCTTCACATGAGGCCAATGAGACTCCTTCCCACAGAGCTACCCGGCAGCTATTGCTGAGGCTCTTCAGCGGACACCCTAGGCCCTGCAGGTGTGTTTGAATCATACACACACATACTTGCACAGGCACAGCACTAATTACAATGTTTTACTAAGAGCAAAAGCCCTAGGGCTAGAGATTTAGCTCAGTGGCATAAGCACCTGCCTTGCAAGTGTTCGGTTGTGAGTTTAATCCCTGGTACAAAAAAAAAAAAAAAAAAAACCCAAAGAGCAAAAGCCCAGAAACAGCCTCTATGTTCACCATCCATGGGGCGACCCTTCGTCCCGGTTACCTGGAACACACCTCTTTCAGACCTCTGCCCCGTGAGGAAGGAGAGCCCCTCCTTCACTCTCCAAAGTGTCTCGATTTGGCTCACAGATTATCTCAATCCTTTTTCTGCTGCTGTAATGAAATATCACAGACAGGGTAATTTATAAAGAAAAGACATCATTTCTCACAGTTCTTTGGGCCAGGAGGTCCAGTGTCAAAGTGCCTGCATCCGGTAAGGGCCTCTGTGCACATCTTTCCACAGTGGAAAGTGGGAAGGCTGAGCAAGCAGGAGGGTCAGAGAAGGGCAGGCCAAACTTATTGTTCTGTTTTGTTTTGTTTGAGACAGGTTCTCACTATGTAGTTCAGGCTGGGCTTAAACTCGTTATGTAGCCCAGGCTGTCCTCCAATTTATGTCAATCCTCTTGCCTCAGCCTCCTGAGTCCTGGGATTACAGGCACAAAAGTTTTTTTAACAGGTGCAAATTTATCTTTTTTATCAAGAACTGACCACAGGCGGGCTGTGGAAGCATACCCATGTAATCCCAGCACTTGGGAGGCAGACGCAGGAGAATCACTGTGAGTTTAAGGCCAACCTAGTGGAGAACCTGTCTCAAAAAAAAAAACAAAAAAAAAACGGACCACGAAACAAAACTATTTTCATGTTGGTGCATGCCTATAATCCTCTCATGAGACTAAGACAAGTGGATCGCTGTGAATTCAAGGTCAGCCTGGGCTAGAGTTCAAGTGAGTTCAAGGCCAGGCTGACCTATGGAGCATGACCCTTCTCAAAAATCCAGAACTAGGATGGAAACCATGCATCCCTCTGAAGCAACCAGCTGATTTGGAGGAATACAGAAACATGACAGCAGCCAAAGTAAAGAAACAGCCTAAAGCTTGTATTGTTTGATTAACTTTGCAGGTCTAAAGCCAGTAGTCTGACCAAGTATTTAGAGGATAATAATATGCCACATAGTAACTATGGTAGATTCCCTACTGTCTTATTTTTTTAGATTCAATATCTCACTATTTTGTTTTGTTTCACTGTATTGTTCTGTTTTATATCCTGTAAAATAAATAAACAAAACAAAACAAAAACCCGAACCAAACAAACAGAAGGATTTAGGATAAGGATCCTGTTTAAAAAAAAACAACAACCAGGAAGTAAATGGCAAGGTCCCTTTGGGTAGACTGTGTTGGATTATGTCGAAGCTACAGTTTCCTTGCCATCTATTTTTACCTGTCTTTATTTCTTCTATCTTCCCTCATCCATTCCTTGCCTCTTAACTAATCCTGACTGATACATAAGTGAGCTGATAAAATACTGAGGAGAAATTAATTTGAGGATCCAGTTTGGGTGTGGTGACAAGATTTATTTCTTAGAATTTTCTGACATTTCCTGTAAGAGTTACACACTAATAGGAAATGGGTCTTCCAGTTTCTGGTTTTATATCCTGAGAATTTCAGAGGAAAAAATAATGATGACCATGATGATTTTTCTTTTTTCTTTTATAATCAGTACCAGGAATCGAACTCAGAACTGCACACTGGCAAGGCAGGTGCTTATGATGCTGAGCTAAATCCCCAGCCCTGATGATGACAGTGAAGGAGCAATGGATTTGAAGCTTCTTCTTGGCTGAGGTGCGTTTGGCCCCCCACTGGACAGAAAGCTGTCTGTTGCTTTAAGTTGTAAACAGGACCAAGAGTTGCTTGGAACCAGGTCTGCCTGAGATTTGCCAAATCCCCAGGCTTTATTTCTCTCCTTTCTGCTGGGAAACAGGTTTCTTTCCACTGTCTACTGACTGAGGCAGAGAAGAAATCCTCCACAGCCTGGGGACATGAAATTCATGTCTGTCTGGCTGACTCATCTTGGCAAGGTTAGGAGGCCAGAAAATGTTCTTGGAATCAAATGCTAGTTTCCCATATTGCCATTATACAACCAGTTCCTGAACCAGAATCTTTCAGACATGTCGAAAGGGGCTCCGAGGACACTGTCAGCACTGTGTCACCTGATTTGTAGCTCCCAGATGCCTGAATTACACAACCTGTGGTTCATCCTGCCTGCGCTGGCCTGGGGTTCTCCAGCTGGGCTCCCACCATCCCAGGATGAGCCTGCCTGTGGGTTTCCCAGGTCCACAGGACAAGTATCCGCACAATATTCTGACGCACCTTTCTGGCATGTTGTTTCATTCAGAGATTTTTGAGGGGTGAAGTCATCATTTTTATATTAAGTAGCCCCTGATACTTTATGAAAGAAATAGAGACCTTAAAAGTGCAAAACAACCAGGTTTGGTGATGCACATCTGTAATCTCACCATTTAGGAGGCTGAGGTAGGAGGATCACTACGGTTGGGCGTGGTGGCACACGTCTGTAATGCCAGCACTCAGGAGGCTGAGGCAGGAGGATCACTGTGAGTTTGAGGCCCACTGGGTTACACAGTGAGTTCAAGGCCAGCCTGAACTGCATAGTGAAACCCTGTCTCAAAAAGATAAAAACAAAGGAGGATTACTGTAAATTCAAGACCAACCTGTAGAGCTATATAGTGAGAACTTGTCACACACACACACACACACACACACCCTCAAAGATGTATTTAAGGCTTCTAAAGGAAAGACTTCCAAAAATGTTTTGTAGTACACAGCTCCAAACCATTTGGAAACCCCTAAGATTCCCCCTGGGGTACTTTGGTGGGGGGAAAATGTTCAAAATTCTGGTTTATAGTATTTTAAACTCATAGTCATTGAAAATATCCTTGATATGATATAAGATATTAGGGTGTGGCAAAACTAGCTAGGAAGGAGGTGTGACCTGTTAATTATAAGCTCCTGGAACACCTGGGCAGAATGGTTCCCAAAGCCCTGCATGTGAACGTCCCAAGAGAATGCTGTCGGATTCTCAACAGGATCACCCAGACCTGGCCTCAGCCTGAGGGTGGGTCCCAGCACCGCCTCTCAGGACCCCTAGGCAGGAGGCCAGGTTTTCTGGAGACATGGACAGTATAAAAGGACACAGATGCCAAGAAGAGCTTGCTATGAGAGTCTCTCCTGCTTCCTCCAGGGTGTACTTTCATCTTGCTTTTTTTCTCTGTCACTTGGTCTAAGCTTGCTCTGCAGAGCCAGGGTCTCCCTCACTCTTTATTTTTACCTTTTCTAATAACTTTGTCACACTTTTTACTCGTTTCATTCAATTCTTTGCTCAAGATGAAAAGAACCTGGAATCTAAGCAGAGGCAAACAACCCCCAAACCAGTAACATTTGGCAAGCCACTTTCAGGAGGAGCTACTTGATAACAGCACTATGATGCATCCAATGTTGTCCAGACAAATCCAACTACTTCTTCATGAAGAAAGGTTTTTTATAAAAGGTGGCTGGAGAAAGTTGACCCTGTCCATCCAAATAACCCAGAGCCTTGTCCTGCCCCATGGAGCCGTCCTTCCCTCCCCACCTTCCAGGAGGTTCCACTGCACCTGTGGCATCTGATGGCTTTGGGAGGCTCGGTCCCCCCAATATGTCTGCCCTTGCTCTTCCAGGCAGACATTCTGTGATGAATAGATGGTTCCAGGCGTAGCAGGAGACCCAAGAGAGAGAGTCCTTGATGTGGCGTACTATGTAGTCCATAGTTAAGGGTGAGACATTCACCCAAAAGTGACGCCCATAGCTGGATATCTGTACATGTGACAATGACTCTGAGGGGGAAATGAAGGCTGCACTGAGATGATTCCAGAGGGCACAATTTCATTAGGGTGAGGGGGCAGTCTTCAGATAATTCATAAAGCTGAGTAGGCATGGGCAGGCAGAGGATGAAGGCAGGGATGACTCACTGTCTGTAGTAGGATATGAAGGGGGCTGTTTGAAGGCTTTTGCAGGAAATTTCAAACCAGGAATGGTGGCACATGCCTGTAATCCCAGCACTTGGGAGGCTGAGGCAGGAGGATTGCTGTAAATTCTAGGCCAGCCTGTACTACAAGTGAAACAGTGAGTTTAAGGCAAGCCTGGACTACGTAGAAAAACCCTGTCTCAGAAACAAAACAAAAACAAAAAACAACCCAGGATGGTTTCTAATATGCCCTAGGCATTTGGAAGAGGACAACTTTAGTGAGATACTATATTGGATGATGGCAGGGAGCCTGTATTAGTTCATTTTGTGTTGCTGAACTGAGACACCTGTGGCTGGGTAATTTACTAAAGAAAGAGGTTTGTTGATTTATAGTTTCAGAGGTAGAAAGCTCAAACAACAGCCCTGGCTGTGGCAAGTGTTCGCCTGAGCTGTATCCCATTATGGGAGATGGCATCATGGTGGAAGTATGCACAAGAGGGAGAGATCACATGGTGAGACAGGCAGCCGGAGTGAGGGGAGGGGACAGACTTGGTCTTTTTATAACAGCCTTCTCAAGAACTAGCTCAGGATCTCAAGGACAAGTCATTATTCTTATATTAAACAGTCCCTCCTAGAGGTAGGGAACCTATGACCTAATCACCCCCTATTATGTCCCACTCTTTGAAGGTCCCACTGCCCATTAATATTGAGGACCAAGTCTCTAACACATGCACCTCTGGGGACAAGCTACATCCAGCCACAGCAGAGTCCACCTTGAGGAGGTGCTGAGAAAGCCACGTTGCAAAATTTGGAATGTTTTTATTTGTAGCTGCCATCACCGCACACTTAGCATTGCCATCCGCTGCCCAGGGAACAGAGGAGAATAAAACACGTCTTGCTGCAGCCTGAGAAGGCACAGACTCAGCATGCCGGTGGTGGGCTGTGACCCTGTCTGGTTTGAATCACTCTGGATTTACAATTTGTTTAGCTGAGAGCTCCTCCTGCCTGGGCCTCTGGTCACTCCCAGTTACAAGGTCCTGCCTGCCCTCAGCTCTTAGAGGGCTGCCAGCAAAACCTGAAATTCAGATCATTGACAAACAGTTTCCAATATAAGTATGCCCCGCGTGTTATAGGAGGTGAACTTCCGCTAAGAAATTATCCACTATTTATCTGGACTCCAAATTTAACTGAACTTCCTGTATTTTATCTGATGACCCTACAAAGCCGATAGATAGGCGAGGTCATTTTGGGCCACTGGTCAGGGGAGTCCCTGAACATTTGGCAGCTGTTGCACCCCACAGGCCTCGCGTTTCTAGTGGTAGAGTAATGTATGACCCCGGGCACACTAGGACTCAGTGACTCCTACAGGAGCAAAGGTTTATGCTAAGCTGCCAGGTTTTAAAAGAGAATGAAGTTGGGATGTGTGTGTTCCTTAAACTTCATACATCAAAACATTCGCTCCTAAGGTGAGGGTGTTAGGAGGTGGGTCCTTTGCAATGCGATTCAATCAGGAGGGCAGAGCCCTCATGAATGGAGTTAGTGTCCTTTTATTTTTTATTTTTTTATTAATACATATTTGTCACACATATTAATCACATTCATCATAGGGAATTTATGTACATATTGTCTTGACTCATCTTTTTTTTATTCCTCTCCCCTTCCTGCAGCCCATACCCATTTATACAACTTTGTTTCCCTGTTTTTCTTCAGTTCTTTTTCCCTTTTCCCTTCCTTTCCTCTGCTCTGCTCCCTCCCTCGTTCCCCTTCCCCTCTGAACGTGTCCTTCCTACTTCCCAGTACTACCCTCCACTATGTTCCTCATTTATCCTTTGGGTTTGTCACATAAGAGAAACGATACGATATTTAAACTTGTGTGTCTGATTTATTTCACTTAAAAATGATGCTCTGAAGGTGCATCCACTTTGCTACAAATGACTCAGGTTTATCCTTCTTTATGGCAGCAGTGGGGGTATGTATTTATATACATACTGCATTTTCTTTATCCATTCATCTGTTGATGGGCATAGGGCTCTTTCCAAGATTTACCTATTATGAACTGTGCTGCTATAAACATGGGTGTGCATATATCACTGTGGGATGATGCTTTTAACTCTTTTGGGAAGATACTTAAGAGTATCTTGTGGGTCAAATGGAACCTCTAGTTTTAGTTTTTTTGAGGAATCTCCATAGTGATTGTACTAGTTTGCATTTCTACCAACTATGTAGGAGGGTTCCTTTTCCACCATAGCCCCATAGCATTTGTTATTGGCTGATGATGAGGATAGCCATGCTTTCTGCGATGAGATGGAATCTCAGTGTTGTTTTAATTTGCATTTATTGAATGATCAGAGATGTTGAGCATCTTCTCATATATTTATTTTCTGTTTGCCCTTCATCTGAGAAATATCTATTCATTTCAGATTCCCATTTTTGGATTGGGTCTTTAAATCTGAAAGGGGTTTGTTTTGTTTTGTTTTGAGTTTATTCTAGATGTTAGTCCTTTGAGGAATAGCTGGTAAATTTTTTTTTTCCAATTCTGTGGGTTATCTCTTCACTCTCTTGGTGGGTTCTTTTTTAATTTGATGTGATTCCAGTTGTTGATTCTTTGTAACACTTCTTAGGCAATCAGAGTTTTGTTTATAAAGTTGCCTACACCTATGTGTTTAAGAGTTTTACCTATGCTGTCTTTCAGCAAATTAAGTGTTTCTGTTTTAATATTTAGATCTTTCATCCCTTTTGATTTTAGTTTAATGCATGGTGAGAGATATGGACTAAGATTCAATTTTCAGCATGTGGAAACCCAGTTTCCCCAGTTATTAAAGAGGCTATCTTTCTTCCAGTCAATATGTTTGGCTCTTTGTCAAAGATAAGGACCTGAGTGTGCATGGAGTTGTTTCTGCATCTTCTAATCTGTTCCACTGATCCTCAAGCATGCTTTTTGCCTGTACTAGGCTGTTTTTATCACAGTAGTTTTGTAGTGTAAATTCAAATTGGGGATTACAGCTGGGCATGATTGCATATACCAGTAATCCCAGTATTTGTGAGGCCGAGGCAAGGGGATTGTTGTGAGTTTGAAGACAGCCTAGCTACATAGTGAGTTCAAAGCCAGCCTGAAATACACAGCAAGACCCTGTCTCAAACAAAACAAAACAAAATACTAAAAAAGCAAAAACAAATCAAGGATTGTGATGTCCTTGTTTGCCTCCTCTAATTGCTCAGAATTGCTTTTGCTATCCTAGATCTCTTCTTGTTCCAACTGAACTTTAGGATTATTTTCTGTAGTTGTTGGAGGTATGCTATTGTTAAGATTGCATTAAATCCGTATAACCAATTTTGGAAGTAAGGGCATTTTCACTATATTGGTGTATTGGTTCTGCCTCTCCAAGAACAGGATAATCTTCCATTTTCTGATACCCTCTTTGATCTCCTTTTTTCAGAGTATTGTAGTTTTTTTTTTTTTTTTTTTTTTTTGGTACTGGGGATCGAACTCACAATCTTATGCTTGCCAGGCAGGTGCTTAAGCCACTGAGCTAAATCCCCAGCCCATCAGAGTACTGTAGTTTTCAATGTGTAGATCTTTCACTTCATTTTTTACATCAATTCCTAAGTGTTTTGTTTTTCTTGATGCTACTGTGAAGGGTGTTACTTCTCTAATTCATCTCTCATTGAGTTTGCTATTCATATACAGGAATTTTATATTTGATACAAATACAAAATTGAATGTTGATATTTGAGTACTGACTTTTGATATCTGATATCTGAGTGTTGACTTTGTATCCTGCAATGCTGCCAAATATTAAACAGGAGCAGTGATAGTGGGCATCCTTGTCTTGTTCCTGATTTTAGAGCAAAACTTTTAGTTTCCAACCATTTGTATAATGTTAGCTATTGGTTTGTATGAGCTGCCAAAGCAAGCACATTTTTGTTGTTGTTGTTGTTGTTGTTTTTTCTGATGGTAGACCTGGGAATTGAAACTAGTGCTTGCACATGCTAAGTAAGTGCTTTACTACTGAGCTATACCCCAGCCCTTGGATGTTGGTTTGTGATAGATGGCTTTTACTGAACTGAGATAAAGACCTCTATTCCAATTTTCTGTGGGTTTTTAAAAATTACTATTGTGAATTGGTATTGGACATTGTCAAATGCTTTTTCTGTGTCTACTGAGATGCTCATGTAGTTTTTGTCCTTGGTTCTGTTAAGTGGTGTATTGCATTTATTGATTTGTATATGTTGAACCATCCCTGCATCCCTGGGATGAATTCCCCTCGGTCATGGTGTATAACCTTCTTGATGATTTGCTGCACCCTGTTTACCAGTAACTTATTGAGAATTTTTGCACCTATGTTCATTAGTGAGATTGGCCTGTAATTCTCTTTCTTAATTGGGTCCTTCTCCAGTTTTGGTATCAATGTAATGCTTGCTTCCAGGAATGAACTTGGGACTACTGCTTCCCTTTCAATTTCACTAGAAAGTTTGAGGAATAGTATCACTAGTTCTTCTCTAAGTTCTTGGAATTCAGCAGTGACTCCATCAGAACCTGGGTTTCTTCATTGGTAGTTTTTTTTTTTATTACTTCTTCAATTTCATTGATTGATATTGATTTATTTAGAATTTTTATATCTTCTTGATTCAGTTTTGGTAATTCATATGTATCTAGGAATCTGTCCATTTCTTCTGCACTTCCCATTTTATTACAATACAGGTTCTCAAAGAAGATACTGATGATCTTCTGGATTTCTGCAGGATCTGTTGAGATTTTACCCTTTTCATTCTTAATTGTGTGGATTTGAGTCTTCTCTCTCCTTTTTTTGTTAAGGTTGGATAAAGGTTTGTCAATTTTATTTAATCTTTCAGAGAACCAACTTTTCATTGAGTCTTGATATTGTTTACTTAGTCTCTACTGCATCAATTTCTGCTCTGATCTTTATAATTTCCTCCCTCCTACAAGTTTTGGGCTGGACTCATTCTTTTTCTAGAAGCTTCAGGTTCAGAATTAAGTCGTTTAATTGAGCTCATTTTGTTTTCCTGATATGGGATTTCACCACTATAAACTTCCCTCATAGGATTACTTTCACTGTGTCCTATAAGTTCCAGTATGTTGTATTGGCATTATCATTTAATGGTCAAAACTGTCTAATTTCTTTAGTTTCATCTGTGACCAATTAGTTGTTCAGGAGGGTGTTTCCAGCTTTGGTAATTCATATGTATATCAGTCAGTGTTTTACTAGGAAAATATATACAACACAAGATATAGAAATGTGTAAGAATTTATAAGAATGGCTTATGATGGCCATCTGAGTCGGATGAGGGAGAGTATGGAGGGTGTCTGCACACTGGAGATGGAAGGATTCAGTCCAAGGTCTGGAGCTCGCTGCAGTGTCCCATGCAAATCTAGTAGGATGAGGTCAACAGATGTGTGCTGGAAGGCTGAAGAAAGTGCACCAAAAAGCTGAAGAGGAAATAACATCCAAAGTGAAGGTGAAGGCTGGAGCTTCTCTAAAAACACAGAAGCAGACCTATCCTTCCTCACTGCCCCTTTTATATCATCCAGGTGAGGAACTGCCCTGGGGTGAGTCTTCCACATCCTGTGTGTGTGGAACTGCTGGGCTGATTGAGTTAAATTTCTCGTAACTAAACTTCTCAAGTTGACACAATCAGCCTCACAATGTATTTCCAGAAATCTGTCCGTTCTTAGTTTTCTGTCTTATTAGGATACAGGTTCTCAAAGTAGGTATTGATGTTTTGGATTTCTACAGAATCTGCTGTGATTTCACCCTTTTCATTCCTAATTGCATGGATTTGGATCTTCCTTTTTTTTTTTTTTTTTAAAAATAAGGTTGGCTAGGTGTTTGTCTATTTTATTTAATCTTTCAAAGAATTAATTCTTTGTATTGTTTTGTCTCCATTGCATTAATTTCTGCTCTAATTTTTTCCTCCCTCATATGCACTTTGGGTTTAACTTGCTCTTCTTTTTCTAGAACCGTGAGGTTCAACATTAGGTTATTTATTTGAGCTTGCTGTTTTTATAATGTGGAAATTCACTGCTCATAAAATTTCCTCATAGGACTGCTTTTATTGTGTCCAATAAATTCCAAGATTTTATAATGGCATTACTGTTTAACTGTGCAAACTGTTTAATTTCTTCTTTAATTCCATCTGTGACCCATTGGTTGTTCAGGAGGGTGTTAATTTCCATGTCTTTATGTAGTTTCTTTTGCCACTTATTTCCAATTTCATTGCACTATGATCTGATAATATGCATGGGATAATTTCAATTCTTTTGAATTTACTTAAGCATGTTCTATGAGTTTTGTATGCAGTCTATTTTGGACAAAGTCCTGTGTGCTGCAAAGAAGAATGTTGTTGTTGGGTGCAACACTCTTAGGTATCTACTAAGTCGATTTGTTCAAAGGTTTGGTTTAGTCCTGATATTTATTTTTTGAATTATTTTGTTTAATTATCTATCTATCTATCTTTTTTTTTTTTTTTTTTTGTACCGGGGATCGAACTCACGACTGTGTGCTTGCAAGGCAAGTGCTTATGCCGCTGAGCTAAATCTCTGGCTTGTTTAATTATCTATTTGACAGTGGGGTATCCAATACAATTGTACTAGTGCTTATCTGATTTTTCATGTCCTCTAGTGCTTGTTTTATGTAGTTTGGTACATTGGTATTTGGTGTATCTATATTTATGATTGTTATCTTTTCCTCTTGGATTGTTTTCTTAACAAGTATCTAGTGATCTTTGTCTCTTCTGATCAGTCTTGGTTTGAAATCCACTTTGCTGCAAATAGAATAGTTACCCCTGCTTTTTTCTGAGTTTCTATCACAAGAAATATTGTTTTCCACCCTTGGAATTTCAGTCCGTGAATTTCTTTCTGAGTTAAATGTGTTTCCTGTATGCAGCATATTGTTGAATTTTGTTTCTTGAACTAGCCTGCCAAGCAGATTCTTTTGATCGATGAATTGAAACCATTCACACTGTTGGCTATAACTGATATGTATTGATTTATTCTTGTTTTCCTGTTGTTGATTCCCTTTCTTTCCCTTCTGTTTAGTTGCTTGCCTTGACTGGTGCATTCATTCTATTGGGATTCTTGGAATTGTCTTGTCTTTCTTCAGAATATTCTTCAGAACCTTTTGTAGTGCTTGTTTGTTGGTCATTAATTTGGTCATTAATTTCTTCAGGTGTTCTTTACATGGAAGTATTTTATTTCTCCATCAATTTTAAAAGATAATTTTGCAAGACACATCAATCTTTGTGAGAGGTTGTTTTCTCTTAGGGCTTGAAATGCTTCACTCCAAGCTCTCCTTGACTTAACCATTTGAATTGTCTGCTGTGATTTTATCAGTTTTCCTTTTTAGGTGATTTGTTTCTTTTGTCTAACATCTTTTTTGTATTCTCTGCTTGTGATTAATTTCTGGAATCTTGACTATTCTATGCCTTGGTGTAGTTTTTTTCTGATCACGATTATTTGTAGTGGTCTGTATCTCAAATTCTTTTTCCATGGTTAGAAAGTTTTGTGCTATTATTTTTGTGAACGTTTATTTTTTTTAATGTCATTTATGATATCTTCTGATTCTTATTCATTCCAAATAATCTTATATTAGGCTTATTTGGATGATATAGCAGCTGAACAGATTGATTTTTCATGGACCCTCACTGTTTTTAACAGGTCTTTCATTTGATGATCACCAACCACAACTCTGTCTTCTAGATCTGATATTCAATCTTCATATTTGTTGATTCTGCTGTATATATTTTCAGTAGAATTTTTATCTCCTGGATTTCTCTTTGAGTCTGTTTTATTGAATCCAGTTCTTTTCTACATTGGACATTCATAGTTTCCATGTCTTTTCTAAGTTCCTCTACTTTTTAATCTGTATTCACTCTAGATTCACTAATCATTTCCTTCATTATGGTTGTCATTTCTTTAATTATCTGTTTTAACTTTGTCGAGAGATTTACTCACCTGTTTTATTACTTTTGCTGATACCATTTCATAAAATGTGGCCAGGTGGCTTTTAATTTCTTCCACCTCAGTGTCTCCTTGACACTTGCTCTGGGTGAATGGGGTTTATGTATTATACTTTGTTTCTGTGTTTTCTCATTTTCTTTTTTTAAAATTTATTTTCTGCATTGAAGCTTATAAATTATTTATGGTAGATAACTTTATTACTAATATTGAGACCTTTTTAGGAAATTACTTTTTAGAGATGTCTTCTAGGCATAACTCACTTTTGGTTTTTGAGTCTGTCCCAGGTTCCTATCTCTCCAATGTTTTAGGGATGTAAGGTTGCTGCTTATGTGGCCTAGTGCCTAGTTTTTTCTATTGGATTATAGTACTGTTTATGGCCCCCCCTGAGCAATCTATGTATTGTCATACAAGGAAGATCAACTGATCACAACTCTGTTACTTTGATGAAAGTAGTAGAATCAGTAGTAACAATATCACAAGCACAGACTGAAAAATGCTGAACTATGATAACTATTAATTTGTCACTTTTAACCATGGGTACAAGGTTCATAGAACCTGAGGGTCTGCAGGAGGGTTCTGAGAAAGGTGGCTGAGCTGTTTTGAATAAAATCGGTGTGAACATAAATCTCATGACCCTTGATTAGCCTGTCATTAGAAAAAGGCGTATACATACAAACTCCTGGCTAAAGATGCCTTTGAAGTCTCCATGTGGAACTCTTCTAATCTTTGCCATGTAAGCATTATTTAGTTGTTTTTCAAGTAAGAAATCACAATAAATGCATTAAGTAGTACAACCCCAAGGAGAAACTATGCTCTCCAGTCTGCGCTTCTCCACCACACATGACTGATGATGGGGTAAAGTAGTGGCTGGAAGTGCAAGCTTTGGTGCTAGACGGTTTGGGTTTAAACTTTTCTTTGCCTTGCCCAGGCTAAGTTACTGAGGACAAATTATTTAACCTTTCTAAGCCTTGGGACTGGTGTCCCAAGTCCTTCAAATCTGGAACTTGCTCAGCCTTGTGGTGCTGGGTTTCCAGTGACAGTAGAACAATGCTCCAGTATCCAGGAAGCTTGGCTTGTCTAGCAGAAGCCTGATTTCCTAGTCCAAAAAACCCTGCCCCTTCTCCTCGCTTTGGAGGGAGAGGGCTTTAGTCTGAGAGAGGCTTGGCTAATTCTTGAGCAGGGAGGCCACATTCACTCCCACCCCAGCTGTTTGGTCAGGGTCAAGGATAGATACCTGACCCATAGCACCTAACCACTGACTGGTTATTGATTTGTGGACAACTCTAGTATGAAAAATAATGCTCACACAGGCAGGTTGGGGAGGTCTAAGGACTGGTCAGTCTGATTCTTTAGCTTGTGTGATGGTTAATTTTATGTGTTAACTGGACTGGGTCAATTCTCTACCTAGTTGGGATAGGACACCCATCATCTGCCATGATGCTCCTGGTTCTGAGACATGCACGTTAATCTATGCCACTGACTCTGTTATTTGGACTTTGAACATCACCATCAGCTTTTCTGGGTGTCCAGATTAAAGATAACAAATTGTGGGAGTTCTTAGCCTCCATTATCATGTGAGGCAGTTCTTTATATCATTCCATATCCAGCTATTGGTCTCCTATTGGTTTTTCTAGAGAATCCTAATATAGCGTGGTAATTGTCTTAGCTACTTCCTCTGCATGGGGCAAACAATACCGGCAATTTAAAGAGGAGGTTTATTTTGACTCATGGCTGTCATCCATGGTCAGCTGGCTCTAAAGCAAAAGCAGCCCGGTAGATGATGGTGAAGGAAAGCAGCTCATGTTGTTGTGGTGGCCTGAACACAGAGAGAAGTGAGGAGCTAAGAGGAGTTCTTACGGCATGTGTCTAGATGTCCTCCCAAAGCCTCGTGCAGTCATAGGTGAGGATTTTTCAGAAGTGGGTGGATCTACAGTATGTGATGCTGGGATTAAGGGTGGGTGATTACTAAATCAGTCCACTGATTGGTTTAACATTGCCCAGATCCCGATAGTTTGGATACAATATAAGGGACAGAAGGCTTGTCTTGTCCCTGCCTACTTGGCTTTTTCTGTCTTCTGCTTTCCATGAACTCGTTCTCCTCTGTGGTCCTCCTCCCCCAAGCCACCTTGCGGCCTTGGAGCCAGCTGACTGTGGACTGAAACTGTGAGCTAAGTAAACCTTTCCCTCTTTAACTTTGAGTGTCAGGTATTTTGTCTCAGCAATGAGAGACAGAAAATAAGACAGGAGTTATATCCTCCCAGGTCATGGCCCCACTGAGTGACCCAACTTTTCTAGCAGCAAGCCAACACCCATACAATTTGATCACTTTCCCAAAGCCCCGTATATGAGAGTATGAGGACTCAGGAGGACACAGGACATCGTACCACCTCATGCTTGTTCTGGGGCACTTGGTCATTGCAAAGCCTGTGGCAACAGACACTTTTTTTTTTAAAGCTTATTTTCCCTGCTAAACATAGGTAGTTCAATCTGTACAAGTTACAAACATGAGTTTGAACTGCTTTCCCAGGACTCATCTTCCCTGCTGCCAGTGAACTACACATCCCCACTGCCTGGGTCTGTTTCTGGCCATTGGAAGGACCCCGTGACATCCTCCTGATACGGCTGCAATCCTGCCTGTTTTTCCTTCTCCAGACAGATGTCCTTTCCAGAATCAGACTTTTTAACTGGTGGCCAAGCCTTCTGAAATCACACGTAGCAGTAAAAGAAAGCTGCGGCTAACTTTTCCCATGTCCCACTCTCTGATTTGCTTCTTTTCTGCTAGGAGGGCAATGATGCCTTGGACACAGCAGGGATATAAACAGCAGCCCAGATGGGCAGGTGCGAGGGGTGGCAGGGCTCTTTGGACAACCCTGTTAAAAGTCACGGCCAAATCTTTTTATGGCCTTTTCCATGATCTAGGAACATTATCACTGAATTTTTGGTAGGGCAAGTGAAGTAGATTAGATTGGATTCACTGAGAGAACCTTGGAAATTCTGCTCAAAAACATTTATGTCAATGTTTCATCTATGACACCAGAAGTCCCGGCAACAAAGAAAGGAACAATGATGAGGTTTTAGGATGGTCAGGTTTTGAGTTTCTCCCCAGGGGACTTTCCCATTCACCATCAAGCTGGAAAATGTTGGAAACATTTGTTCACAAGACTGACCACATCCCTGAACTCAGGCTGAATGTTAAAGCATTCATTAGCCCCAAGTTCAATGATGAATTCTAAGTCAGAGGGAAAGGGTTCTACAAACTAATTAAACATTACTTATATAGCAACTATTGCTTAACAGGTTGAGGCACTGTAAGCAAAGAAATATGCAGCCTCACTCCAAGGAGCTCAAAGTGAAGTGTAAGCAAATAGCCTAAGAATCCCAGCCCTCTTCACTTAGAGAAGGGAGAGACAGTTCTGGGCCAGCAGGCAGAGGTTGGATGGAGTCTCCATGGAGTGACCAGTCCTACCATGAGCAGAGACTACTGGTATAAAACAAGGATGCCACAGTGAGAACTGTGAGTGCTGGGCCCTGCTGGCATCCACTCACTCAAGTCCTTATTTAATGGGACCACTCTGTTAGGTTGGGTTTTTTCCTCCCTTATTGCTATGTTTTGAGTATGTCTCTTGGAAGTTCATGTGTTAGAAGTTTAATTCTCAGTCACAGCTCAGTGTGGTGGTGCACGCCTGTAATCCCAGCATTTGGGAGCCTGAGGCAGGAGGATTGCTGTGAGTTTGAAACCAGCCTGGGCTACGTGAGTTCAAGGTCAGCCAGCACTACATAGAGAGATCATGTCTCAAAAAGCAAACCAAAAAAAACAAACAAAAAACAAACAAAAAACCTCCCATCAAACAGAACCAACACCACAACAAAAATACAAATCAAAGTTGGATGTTAGCGTATATGGAGATGGGCTCTTTAGGAGGTAGATAAGGGCATGAAGGTGGGCCTTTCATGGATGGCATTAGTGGCTTTCTAAAACAGGAGAGACCTACGCTATCACCCTTGCTCTTTCTCCCCAAATGATGCTCTGCCATGCTGTGATACAGCACAAAGGTCCTGGGCAGACACCAGGACTGCATTCTTAGACTCCCCTGCTTCCAGACCATGAGTCACATAGACCTCTTCTTTTCTGGGTAATAGTCCTGGAACTTAAACTCAGGGCCTTTGCACTGAGCCACAATCCCAGTTCTTGTTTACTTATTCAGACAAGGTCTATGTTGCCCAGACTGGGTTAGGACTTGAGATCCTCTTGCCTCAGCCTCCCAGAGTGCTGCAATTATAAGTGTGAGCCATCACACCCAGTTTAAACTTCTGATCTCTATAAATTACTCAGCATTTTGGTAGAGCAGCAGAAAACAAGCTAAGAAGACTTATGAGGCTAGCAAAGATGTCCCAGTCTTTTGTGTTCCCAGGTCAGTCTAAATATATCTATCTACCTTTAAGATGTGTATGCTGAGATAGCCAGGTCATGGATGTCTGCAGATCATGCTTTGTTCATACAGGGGCCCAGAACCTCAGGACAGGAACCACCCTGCTGAATCCCAAACAATACTAACTACAGGAGAACTCACTTAAATGCAGACACACTGGCCATTCATAAAATGCCACGTGTGTACAGCCTGAATTGTTTGGAGATGGTGTAGGCCATCAGATGTCAAGTGAGTAAGACCTGGTATCTCCTGGACAGTGTTTCCTGTCACCTCACGGTCTGAGAAGGCAGGGAGCTGCTGTCCTGGGTCAGTATGAGCTGAGCCCTTAGCAGAGACTGTGCTCTCAGGAGAAAAAGGCTGGGGCAGTGGAGCTTGTCTGGGAGAAGTGAAGATTCTGGGGCCTGATGGTGTAGACTCCTTGTCCTGTCCGGTGGGCTGGTCTGCTGGTCTAAGACACTCTACCCAATGGCTGTTTGCAGGGGATGCTTGAAGGATCACTTGTCACCTGCTGAACCAGTCAGAACATATTGGCTGCCAGCTAAAATTTATATTCACTCTGCTTCTTCAGTCTTGACACAACTCCCCCACGTAACACTGATCCTGTGTGGGTTTGATGTCTCGGGTGGCATTTAGCCACAGGTGAAGTGCATTTGTACAGCTTGGCAGCATCCAGTGAGGGCCCTGAGGGGGATCTTCCACAGAGCCTATAGTTGCAGCAAGGCTGCTGTGGATGGAGGGGAAGAGAGCAGCCTGGACCTCAGCCCCTCATGCTGGATCTGCTAAGGCTGGCAAGTGATAAAAGGAGACGTAGGTGCACCCAGTGCTGCTTTGAAACCAGACTTGGTAAACTTGGCACTTTGAGAAACAGTAATAAAAAATGTTACTGGGAGAAGAAATCATTAGCAGACAAACAAAATATATTTATTAGAAATATTACATAGTCATACATCATATATTTTCATGTTAATAGTTAAATATATCTATGTTTGCATGTCATATCCTGACAGTGCATGGTGCAATCTAGTGTGCTCTTTATAGAAACGAGGACACAGATTTATCAACTGCATTCAACTAATGTAGTTAAAATTAGTGAGCTACTCAAGATGTTATGGGTTCAGCAAAACTCTAACCTGGGTCAGAATACTGAAACTCCCAGGGAACTTAGGCAATGTAGATATTAAAATTACTGGGGTTTTTTTGGTCTTTTTGAGACAAGGTCTCTCTATGCAGTCCAGGCTGGCCTTAAACTCACTTTGTAGTCCAGGCTGGCCTCAAACTCACAGTGACCCTCCCGCCCTCAGCCTCCCGAGTGCTGGGATTACAGGAATGTGCCACCATGCCTGGCTAAAAGTACTTTATAAAAGGCTGAGAGATTGTATCTCTTACTGCATGTCACTGGTAGGGCATCTCTACATGGCACTGGAACCATGGAATGGTAAAAACTAACTGCAGGATGTAGCAGGTGGGTTTGGCACAGCTGCCCCTCCATGGGGAATGGGGAGGGTAGAGACTGAGAGGCTCAGCTGACATTAGTGGATGGCAGGAAACAGAACATGGCAGATACTTTGGAACTTTTTTTGAGATGGAGTCTGACTATGTTGCTCAGACTGTCATCAAGTTCCTGGGCTTAAGTGACCCTCCTGCCTTGGCCTCCTGAGAAGCAAGGACTACAGATGTGTGTCACCAGGCTCCATGTGACATGTTGTTCAGTCACAGCATTTAATTTGGAAGATTCTTAAAAAAACTACAAATCAACAACTGAAGAAGAAAAAGAAGAAGAAGAAAAAGAACAACAACAACAACAACAACAAAAGGCCAACATTGCTTTTGAAGTGAGAAAACAACAAGGGAGAAAGAAGTACCTCAGAGTACTGCTGCTCAGAATACCCTACCCATCAGTCACCAAGATTAAATCCATGAAGTAACTCAACTGCAAAACACCATGAACTTTTCCTTAAATCCTAACTCCTCAGGATCTTCCATCTCACAGCTGTTTTTATATAAATATTATATATTAAAAATGTATCTGCAGACCATCAGATAATTTTAAGTACCAGCAGAAGAGACAAGGGAAGACACATACATAGCTATTATGGTCTTTGAAAACCCCAGGACAGACACCTGGGAATGATATAATTAACTCAGTAAAAGTAAAGAAAATGTAAGATAGTACAGTACTTTGTTTTTTGTTTACTGATTTTCCACATTCAGTTTTGTGCTCTGAGCTCTCCCCCCAGATCCGGCACTTCCAAGGCCAGCTGGTTGGCACCTCACCTTGGGGGCCTGTGGTGCTGGGGGGCCTGGCTTTTCACCCCACCCCAACATCCCCACACCAAAACTCCCACACTTGTTTCTGTGGACAGGACACAACATTCCTCTTCTATATCTCCTGGCAGAGAATGGCAGCCAAGGAGCCTCCATGAGTCCCAAGAACAAACTGAGCATGGCCTTTTGTTGATATGACATTTCTTTCCTTCTTTTCAACCTACAGGGAACAGGGTACAGATAAAGAGGGCTGGGTTTGGCCAGTCATTAACAATGTGGATTTGTACTGGAGAGGGGCGGGTACCTGAGGGGAACTATGTCCAACACATGGAGACCACTATTTCCATGGCTCCATCTAGATCCTCTGCATGTTATCACTGAAAACAAGCATCAACCAAGCAAAATACCCATCAGGGAAACCCAAGATCTCAACTGCCTTGCTCACACAAAACTCTAGGGAGATGGTGGCAAATCTATGTCCTATGGCACATATGTTATTGTGTTTTTCTTTTAAAACAAAAGATGTTAATGTATGAGTTACTTTTTCTAAACTAAAACCTCAGTATTTACATTTAAGTGCAGTTGGCAGTTTGCATTGCAGTTTGGGCACGGTCTCTATAAGGTTCACCATCGCTGCTCTGGGATAATTCCAGTTTAAACACAATCAGCGGCTGATTAACCCAGTGGCTTGGAACAGTCCTTCTTCCTACCTGGGCAAAGCTGAAGCTTGGAGACAGTGAAGATACAGCATCAGTTATGTCAACAAAAGACAGGTACAGGAAGCAACAGGTAACACTGGTATCATGTGGATACATTCATCAGGAAGGAACAAATTACCTTTGTTCCAACTGAGCCTCAATTTCTATTTGAAAGCACAGGGGCCAGTTATGTAACTAATACTGGTCCCAAAGAGCTGCTCAGGAGCTCCTGCTGCTCCAGTGTCACAGGACTGCCCATGAATGGTGCGATCTCCTCTGTGTGGCTGTACATCTGAGTCCCAGAGAACTCTGCCCATGTATAGATTGTATAGAATACATCTGGACTCCCTGTTCCAGATACCAGCTCACCTGATTGGGCAGGTCAGGCGTGTGGGTTCTAGAAGCCCCCCAGGGGATTCAGACACTGAGCCATAGCTACAAACTACAGAACAGCTGGGAGGCGAAGGCTCCAGCCCTGCACCAGTTGAGGCAGCTTGAGAGTTGGCTGGCCTGACCAACAGGGTCCCACTGCTACCTCTGCAAGGAGCCAGCCTGGAGGAGAGAACAAAGCCCATGTGGTTCCCAGGACAGGGTTCTAGAACTTATGGCCTCTAGAACCTGGCTCTGATCATGTGGCTCAGATCAGCAATCAGAAATTCACTTTCAATAAAAAAAAAATTTTTTTTTTGTACCAGGGATTGAACTCACAGCCACACTTGCAAGGCAGGTGATTATGCCACTGAGCTAAATCCCCAGCCCCACTTTCAATAAATTTTGGCAGTAACTATAAACCTATGGGACTTGCACACATGACCCTTGTCAGACGGGCATGAACACAGTGCTACTCAGCACGTGAAGAAGCAGGTGGCAGGCATTTACAACTGCCTTGTGTGACTAGCATCTTCACCTGCTATAAACGCACATTTCTTTGTCCAAGAATACCAGAGAGCTACTGGACAGACACCAGGGCCAAGCACTTTGGGGAAACTGGTAGAATATTAGGGAAACTGTATTGTTATAAATGGAGTCACCTGTGCCTACCCCACAGGCTTCTTTTGGCCATGCAAATGTGAAAGACCAAATGAAGTACCAAAACCTAAATTTGTATACAGCTAAAGTATTGTTTAGATGTGCTGTCTGCCCAGAATACTAAGAGATACACATTCTTCACCTTTCCCAGGCTTTCACCACAAGAAATTGTGCAAATCAGTGAGGATCACAACAGACACAGGCCATTTCACATACATACAAGTGGCCTTTGGTCAAGGTCTGCATGTTGAACAAATGTGTGTGGGTGTGAATGGGGAGCTGAGTAAGTGGAAGCAGGAAAGTCACTGCGGACGGCTCCTGTGGTTGCGCTACTGACTGTGAACCACACTACACACGCTTCCTCAGCTGGGGGTAGCTCACAGGGAGCCTTCAGCAAGGAGCTGGGGCTTCTGTGCACATCCAAAGAATCAAAGAGACTGTGAGGTCTAAAAATATAATCAAGCTCTAGTGTTAAAATTGAAGTTCCCCCAAGTGGCAAGGCCAACGTGTTTCCAGGCTGCTCTGAGTAAAAGATATTTTGTATTTTGTGGGGTATTGGGTTTTTTGGGGAGTGGGGTGGGGAGACAAGGGCAAAGTTTTTATAAAGGAGAAAGATACATTTTTTTTTTTTTTAGTGAAAAAACAAAATAGACTAGTTCAGAGGTGCTGTTTGTCATGAATCTCTGTGCAGACTATGCATCAAGTCATTAAACAGGATTGGTGATATTGTCCTGGGTTCTCATAGAAATGACCCTGGGCAGTGGATCTTGATCTAGAAGGAGGGTGGCACCTTCTGCAGAACCTTCCAGAAGAGCAAAGATCTCCCATCTTATACTCCAATTGCATTTGCATTTGAGACAGGGATACGGTGGAACTCGGCTGTTTCTTGAGTGTTGATCTACTTGGCTTTGGTCTTCCTTAGAAATCCAGAGAGCTGGGCAGTGGGCAGAGCTGGGTCACTGGACAGTGACCAGGCGCTTCCAGGACAAACTGCAGGCAGCAGTGGCTGATGAGATGGTTTACGTCTCAAAGTACTTGTAGATCTGGGCCACATACTGCATCACACTCTGCCAGTCAGGCCGGTCTGTGTACAGCATCTCACTCAGCTCCTACAGTGGAAAGGGACAAGTCAAAAGGAGACATCACAGGGCTTCTACTGCCTGGAAATGCTCCGCCTACACAGACAGGAGGTGGAGGCAAACACAGGTGCTACTGAATGTGCCAAATTACAAAGAGAATATTTTTCAGCCTATTCATTTGGGCAGCATTGTCCCTTTTGAAAGACACAGACATGATTGACCTCATATTGCTTTCATCTTTATGACAGCACTAAAAAAGTGTTTTAAAAGTTTTACACACAAAAAATAAATAAATTAAAAAAAGTTTTACACAGAGAGTCACCTATAATTTCACTAGCAGAAAACTTGTTTCTATTTTTCTAAATTAAATGTGAGTAAATCAGTGTTGGATTTCTCAGATTTTCATCACAGGGGCACACTTCCATGTACTCTCTGCTTCCTTACTGGACATTTGCAGGCATGACTTCCATGCCACTGGACTGCTTCAGTGGCCACCAGGTTAGTGGATGCATGCTGTCTGAGGGAGCTGCTGTCCGGCACTGATGTGACATGTAGTCTGTTCTCTTCTTCACCATTATAGACTTTTCAATAAGCATCTCCGTGAGCCTTGCTCCTGGTAACTTAGTCCTTTAAGAAAAATTCCTAGGAATGAGGCCACTATACCTTAACTAGCATTAACTATCACCATTTAATGTGTGATTTTTCTTTTGCTCATTCAATAATTTTCTTTGCTATTTATTTATTTTTGCTTCTTCTTTTTTTTTTTTTGCTAATTCTGCAATCAAGCCTGAACCAAACAAACATAAGAGGCTAAAAACTGACAGGAAATAAGGCCGGGCTCCTTGAAAGACCTCAGCCAAGCTTTTTGGAAATCTGTGCCATTGAACATCATGTTTAATAATTAACTTTGGGATTGAATTTGGATTCTTTTGTGGTCACAAGAGAACAGTAGCAAAGAACCTTGGCAGAAAGCCAGAAGCAAAGAAGCAGTGAAATAATAAGGCTGAACAGCGCACATCTGTTCCTGGGCGGTGACACAACTAGCTGAGGCTGTTAACAAGTCATTTATTCCCTGGTCCAACAGTATCTGAAGGCATATTTCACCCGTTCTGCTCTGTGGTCATGCTAAAAAATTACCAGCTTATTATTATTCATGGGGAGAGGGTAGAAAAGGAGCAAGTAGAACACTACACACAGATATGCCTAGGAACAGCTTTAAAAGC
Organism: Hydrochoerus hydrochaeris; assembly: GCA_004027455.1. NCBI lineage: Eukaryota > Metazoa > Chordata > Mammalia > Rodentia > Hydrochaeridae > Hydrochoerus > Hydrochoerus hydrochaeris. Next base: position 210,526 of record PVLA01001016.1, on the reverse strand, counting down.
AAAAATCTCAAACTGTTACAAATACTAGTACCAGAAGTCTCTTTCCCCTGCAGCACTGTAGTAAAAGCCCTGTGCACAGACTGATAATACATAGGTAAGCTAGAATTAGTACAAGACAGCTGCTAATGACATTAGGGGAAAAAAGTGACAAAGACTGAGTATGCTTATTCAGAGGCAGCTAAATTCTATGTAAAGAAGGGAAAATCTATGAGTTTGAGAGAGATGGCAAACTTCTATTGAGGAAGGGTGTGTCTTCAGTCTCTGAATTTGGAAGTACAATTAATATTCATAGTTTTACTCAAGATTTTACAACAAAAGGAAAAATATTTTGGTATATATTCATCTTTGAAAATTTTTGAAGAAATAATTTTGCACATTTCAGAGAAAAGTACATTACATTAGTAAAATCTTACAATGCATGCCATTTGTTTGCCTGAGTAGTTAGAAATCTCCATATGACCTCACAGGTGAATTCTACCAAATACTTAAGGAAAAATATAATACCAATTCTATGCAATTTCTTCCAAAAAATAGAAGAAAATATTTTGCAACTCATTTTAGGAGGGCACAATCACTCAAATAGCAGAACAAGACAGACAAGAAAATTACAGATAAATTTCATAGATACAAAAAAATTAACAAATAGTACAAATATTAACAAGTTGATTCCATTGATATATAAATGTATAATACACATCATGATCAAGTGAGGCTCATCCCAGGAACGGGAAGCTAGTTCAATATTTGTAAGCCAATACAATCCATCATACTGACTAAGTAACAAAACAATATGATCACATCAACAGATGAAAAAATATTACACAAAATACAAAAACCATTCATGATAAAATCTAAGAATAAAAACTTCTTTTATCTAATAAAGGGATGTACAAAAGATTAATAGCTGACATCATATTTAATTGTAAAAGAGGCTGTTTCCCTAAAATCAGGAATTAAGCAAAGATGTCTATCATTTGCTCTATTCAACATATTACTGGAAGTTCTAGCTAATGCAATAAGGCATAAAAAAGAAATAAAAGGTATACAGATTGGAAATAAAAAAATAAAACTACCTTCATTTGTAGAAGACAGGTAGAAAATCCCAGTGGGTCTACCTGCAAGCTTAGGAAGATCTCAGGACACAATGTTATTATACAAAACTCAAATCATTTTCCTTACACCAGAAAAAGGAAAAAACCCCAACCATTCATACTAAGAAAAACAATACCATTTGCCATAGCACCAAAAAAAGTTCAAAGGTCTAAATCCCCAAAGTGTATAAAATTTGTAAGCAGAAAACATCAAAATATTGATGAAAGAAATCAAAGATCTAAGTAAATGGAGATACATTTTGCATTTATGGATTAGAAATAGTATTGTTTGTCATTTTTTTCCATTTATTGTTTAATCTCCAGATATAGTGCATTCCAATCAAAATCCCAGCAAGTCTTTATCTGTGGTAAATACTGACATATCCTAAAATGTATAAAGACAAAGGCACTATGATAACTAAAACAATTCTAAAAAGAACCAAGAGAACTAGATTTCAAGATTCCTTTTATAATGCTATATTAATCAAGGTAGTGTGGCACTGGTGAGAGACAGAGTATTAAATCAGTGGGATGAAAAACAGTCTCTGAAAAGAACCAAGCAATATAGACAACTGCTGTTTTATAAAGGTACAAAGGCAATTCAATAAAGAAAAGACAATCTTTTTAATAAATGGTGCTGAATTAGATGCTCACATATAAAACAAAACAAACAATAAACCTAGATACTTTTATCTGAGCAGTGAAGGACACATTTACTTTTGGTCAAGAACAGAAGTAGGAGACAAACTCGTGAATCACTATCTCATCTCAGCTGAGGGGTTTGGGAGGTTACAGACAAGAATAAAGGAAATGAGGGGGAGGGATAGTCATGTCTTTCATGGGAATGAGTGGAGAGTTTCAGGGACTTTGGGTGTAACCTCTTTTTGCTCCTTTTATTATTCTTTTTGGTTGTCATCAAAGCAACACTCAATTCTCATGACACCACCGAGGGGTTGTATGTCATGTAGCATGCAGATGGGATTGTAACAAAGTGACCTTGTCTGGCAGTCTCTCTGGTTGGGAGTGACTCTTAAATTCCCAACATTTTGTTTAGCTCACTTGAACAAGAATCTCTGTCTTTCAAGCATCTTGTTCCAGCCCAGAGGCCAACCTAAGAAAAGTTCTAGGAAGGTCATTCCAGGGCCAGTGGCTTCCAGGTCCCTGACCAAAGCCCTCAATTTACAGCAAAGATAGCTCTCAATTTCTCAGAAGTAAGACTCTGAGGCCTGGAGTGTGCGTCTCACAGTGGAGGTTTCCTTTAACCTTCCAGAAGCAAGGCCGCCAGGCAAGCATCCCTCCTTTAGGGCAGACACCAGCGAAGACCCACAGACATTCTTTCACTGCTCATCAGTAGCTTTCTTACTCCTGAGAAGTAGCTCTGTGGGGAGTGGGACTGATCAGACCATGCTCCATTGGAGTTGCCAAATCTGTTACCAATTTCTGATGCTAACCTGGGTCCTTTTTCCTTTCGGTATTGTGGAACCAACAGCAAGACTGAACACTGTCTCAACAGTGAAGAAGGCTTTTATTCTTGGGAGGAAAAACTTACACAATATACTTCTCCCTAAACACATACTGTATTTTACAACTGCTGCAAAAATTAATTTAAAATAGACTATAGACCTACATGTAAAATGCAAAACTATGGAAGTTCTAGAAAAAAAATAGGAGAAAATCTGTATGCCCTTGGGTTGGACAACGATTTATTTATTTATTTAGGGAATTGGGGACTAAACTCATCACCTTGTGCTTAAGAAGCAGGCGCTTATGCTGCTGAGCTAAACCCCCGGCATTTATTTTAATTTTTATTAGTACATTTTCACAGTACATAATGATGACATTCATTGTGGGGAGTTGGTACATGGACATAACATATCTTAATTTTTGGGCAATGAGTATTCAAATACAACACTTTTTTAAAAACATGCTAAAAAAATAGCTTGGTGAGGTGGCACATGCCTGTAATTCTAATACTTGGGAGGCTGAGGCAGGAAGATCATTGGGCTACATAGTGAGTTCAGAGTCAGTCTGAACTACATAGTGAGACCCTGTCTTAAAAAAAAAAAAAAAAAGGATTTTATCGAAATTTAAAACTGCTCTGAGGATGGAAGGTGGTGGTACATGCCTGTAATCCCAGCACTAGGGAGGCTGAGGCAGGAGGATCACAGTGAGTTCAATGCCAGCCTGGGTTACCAAGTCAGATCAAGGTCAGCCAGAACTGCATAGTGAAACCCTGTTTCAAAAAGACAAAAAACAAAAAAAACCAAAAACCAAAACCCTCTCAGAAAAACTGCTTTGAAGAAGAGACTATTAAGAGAATGACACAAGGCCAGGCACAATGACATATGCATATAATCACAGCACTCTGGAAGCTGATGCAGGAGAATTGCCATGAGTTTGAGGCCAGCCTGGGCTACATACTGAGAGCTAGTCTTTGGAAAAAAAAAAAAAAAAAAGAGAAAGAATGAGAAAAGCTACAGACTATGAAAAAAAATCTGAAAATCATATATCTGATAAAGGATTTCTATATAAAATAAAAAAATCTTAAAAATAAGTAATAGGAAAGTATAATTTAGGAATAAGAAAAAGATCTGAACAGATTCTTGGCCAAAGAAGATATGTATCTGGCAAATAATCATATGAAAGAAAAGCTCAACATAATCAGCAACCAAGGAAAGGCTAATTCAAATAATAAGATACTATTTTATATATGCATGTATATGTATGTGTATATATATATATATATGCTAAAATTTTAAAAATAACAATGCCAAATGCTGGTAGCATAGGGTGCTGAAGACAGAATAAATACAATGGAGAAGAAAAAAAAGCTCTAGCCAGAAAGCAAATGAACTTGATTTGGAAAATACTGGCTAAGAACTTCCTCAATACTTTAGTGCTGAACTTGATAAGGTATTTGTATTTTCATGTACATGGCAGCACTATTTAAAATAGCTAAGACATGGAAACAATTCCAGCGTCCATAACATGAATGGATGCACAAAGTAGTCCATACATACAGTGGGACACTATTCAGCCTTGGAAAGTAAGGAAAACATATGCTAAATGTAGATGGATCATGATCAAGACTTTACACTCCACTGTGTAAGGCAGTCACAAGGACAAACACTCTGTCAAACATCACTCATGTGACACAGCTGAAACACATTAAGTTCTTAGAGACAGAAAATAGAATGGTGGTTGCCAGGGGCTGGGGTTGGGGAATGTGGAGTTTATGTTTAATGGGCACAGAGTTTAATTTTGTAGACAAAGAGTTCTGGAGATGGTCCTGGATGCCCAATGATGTGAATATACTTTGAAAGTTAAGATGATAAATCTTATATTTATTTTACCATAACAAAAACAATGCCAGGCATGGGTGCTAATGACACGTGTGTGTAATTAGATCTCAAATGCTGAGACAGGAGGATTGTAGTGAGATTAAGGCCAGCCTGGGCTACATTGTGAGACCATGTTTCAGAAAACCAAAAACCAAAACCAAAACCAAAAAAACCACCCAAACCAACCAAAAACTATTTGTATCATTAACTTATAAATAAATGGCTATTGGGGCTGGGGATTTAGCTTGGTGGCATAAGCACTTGCCCAGCAGGCAACAGGGCATGAGCTCAATCCCTGGTACCAATAAAAAATAAATGGTCATTAAGTATTAAAAAAAGACAACTGAGGGAAAAAAAGTAAGGCTTCTTGCACTTGGAAGCTCACAGCCTTGCGGAAGCGAGGGGATGATGATTTGCTACACCATCAGAAGAATCGTAATAGAGCATGGGATTCAGTGCCATGAGTAAACTGTGCTTTATGAGCCCCGAAGGTGGACACAGTTGTCATGGAGGCAGGCTCACTGAGCGGCTGTGGGAATGGGCTTTAGGACTGGCCTGCCAGGCTCCGACTCTTGCCTCTGCTGCTCATTAGCCACGTGATCTTCTATGAAGCGCAAATGGCTCTGTCCCTGCACAGCGCTGCTCCTGCACAGGAGTCCTGAGGGGCTGCTGTGGGTCAATACATTGACAATACCCCCAGTGCTGCCTGACACATCTTAAATAGGAGAAAAATGTTTTGTTTTGTTTTGTTTTGTCATTAGGCCAAAAGTCACTACCAAGATACATGTGATAAAGAGGAAGAAGTAGGGGGACAGAAAGCCAACAGATTAAGGATTGTGGCAGGCCGGGAAGAGACTCTTTGGGTCCTTGGTTACTGCACTGAGTGGTGAACCAATCCAGAAACTATTTCTCAATGATGTATTACACACACACACACACACACACACACAAAGTCCAAGGTGGAGACAAACTCTTATTACCTTGCTGGATGTAGGTGCAGTTTTAAGATATTCCATTTTCACTAAGAAGAGCCTCATGTTGTGAGCCTCAGTTTTAGGCAGGGGTGTCAACACTAATGCTCTATTTATGTGAGTGTAGGTACTTGTCTCTTGTTCCTGGTGGGTATTATAGAAATTGTATAGCCCAGTGATGGCAAATCTTTTAGAGACTAAGGGCTAAATTGCAACCTAAAACTCACATATTTATCTCCAAGTGCCAACATTACAATTAAACCTGAATACTGAGGTTTTAGTTTAGAAAAACAACTCCACATTGACATCTTTTGTTTTAAAAGAAAAACGTAACAGCTGGATATGGTGGCACATGCCTGTAATCCCAGCACTTGGGAGGCTGAGTTAGGAGGACTGATGTGAGTTTGATGCCAGCTTGGGCTACATAGTGAGTTCAAGGCCAGCCTGAACTACAGTGAGACCCTGTTTCAACAACACTTCCAAAGAGCCAAAATCTAAAAACCTCCACAAGAATATGCAGGCCATAGTTTGTCACCACTGCTACAGGCCATTAGGGGCTAGGTATCTATTTTCTATGAGCCTTATTCCATCATCCCCATTTTCACCCCTGGGGTATCATGGTCTCTTATGGCTCTGGGTTTTACTTCTTATTAAATGTCTACCTTATTATTTCCTGAAAGCGCTAAGTACTGATTTTGTTCCTCCCCTGACCCCTTCGTTTTTTGGCAGAAATGGGGATTGAATTCCAGACCTCTGCACTGAGCTACATGCTCAACTTTAAAAAAAAAAAATTTTTTTTTTTTTTTTTAAATTTTGAGATAGGGTCTCCTTAGGTTGCTAAATTGGTCAGGCTGGGCTTGAATTTGCAATCTTCCTGCCTCAGCCTCCTAGAGTACTAAGGTTACAGGCAACCACAAGTCTTTAATGGTTATTTAGCTTACAGTATTTCCTGAACTGAAATTTATCCATAAAGAAATCTAACTGAAAATCTCTATTCATGTATGTGATCATACAACTAGGTAACTTTATAACAGGGATTGAAAGTAACAAGTCTTCTAGAAATGGATTTCAGTGTTTTATAAGAAAATGTTTAGTAGATGGCATATACTTTTTCATATAAGTAGAACAAAATAATGAGAAAATAAAAAACAGAAAACTTACCAGGCTGGGTTTGATCCCTACACTTTCCGCTGCTTCAAATGCCAACAACAGATTCGTTTTCTAGGTTAAGGAGACAGAGAGACTGGAATTATTAACTTTAAAATGATTAACTTTTCCTAGGAAAAGAGCACCAATTGACATTTCCTTGTAGAGTTTCTATTACAGTAAGTCCTTGACCTACGAACATTCAAGTCCTAAGCTTCCACAGGTGTCCTGTGTAAGTCTTTGTTGGCTATGAATGAATCCAATTTATGAATGTTCTCCTGGAATGGAACTCATCTGTACGTCTCTGACCTACTGTATTATAAAACAAGTAGTAAGTCAAATATGTGAACAATGTTCTCAGTAGAAGGAAAAAGATTAAAGGGCTACAATTGTCACTGAAAATAACACTAGTGACTGACACCTATCAGAGAGAATTTTTAACATGTTTTTGTTTTTTTTCAAGATAGAGTCCTGCTATGTAGCTCAGGCTGGTCTAGAACTCATAGGAATCCTCCTGCTTCAGGTTCCAAATGCTGGGTTATAAGCAAGAGCCACCATGTTTCACTTCAAAGACAAATTTTTGTTTTTTCTGGTTATTTTTGGCTTTGTCAAGATTTATGACATCTACATTCTGTTGTGTAAGTGGTTGAATCATGGTGCTGTATCAAAGAAAATTATCAAAGGCATATATATTTATACACACACACACACACACACACACACACTTAAGTATAACCAAATGAAAAATGGTTCCTGACCTTAACCCTGGTCCTTGTGAGAATCCGTTTTTAATTTCTCTTTACTTCTTTTGGTGACTACACCTCAGTATCTCTGTAGTATGCTTACACCACTACTATTTTTTTTTTTTGAGACAGGCTCTCCCTATGCAGTGCAGGCTGGCCTTGAACTTGTAGAGCTCCTCCCGCCTTGGCCTCCTGAGCGATGGCATTACAAGCATGCACCACCATGCCCAGCACACTACTTCCTGACTTCTAAAATCTACTGACCTCCTCCCAAAACCACAGAGGGACTTAGGTACTAGGAACCTCTGTCCTTATCACATATTGTTATATGTGTGACCTTCATTAAAGTTCCTGAACTTCTTGTGCCATTGATCACAAGTAGAGTTTCCTCAATCCACTTTGTGAAATAGGCACTGCCTCTCTCCTTTTTCCTCTACCATGACCAGTTCTGCACTTAAACTGTTAAAACTCAGAACATCTGCTTCCTTTTCTAAAGGTGACATTTTCGTTGTCAGTGTTCTCATCCTAGAATGATCTAAAAGACAAAAACAATCAACATTTATCCAGAAGTGAGCTACAATTGTATCTTCTCCTCTGCAGTTCCAAAGCTGCAATCCCGGGCCACTCAAAGGGTTTTCCTTTTGGTTACTCTACCCATTGCCAAAATCACAACACATTTTAGTATGTTCTGTAATTGGAGGACCTTTCTTCAAGTTCATTTATCCCCTAAAGCTTCTGCTTATTTTGGCTTTTTCTTAGTGGGAGAAGAACTTTATGTCTCTATCATTGGGCTTCTTACTCAACTGCCAATGGCTCACCCTTCACGATATTCTCCTTGTAACCCACGGACTTTTGTTCTAATGAGAAGAGTCTGCTTCATTCTTGGACAGAGACTTCCTTGTGAATCATCCTATTTTATTATTTTATTTTTTGCTTTTTCCTACCCTCAAGCTCTTTTTAAAAATATTTGTGAGTACATGTTTGCAGTACCTAATGATTACATACTCACTATGGGAGTTGGTGCACACATGTAACACAGCTTAACTCTTTTCCCTCTTCCTGTTCACCCCTCTTTTTCTGCCAGCATCAGAGTTGTTTATTTATAAGTCCTTATAAAGTTATTTATCATATATACAGATTAACCACCAGAACAACAGGCCAAAAATATATAAAACCCATAAGACAATGATACCAATTCAAGGTACACTTTTAGATATATTGTCCATGCTGGATTATAATAATTTTTTTTTCTCTCTTTGTTCCTATTATGTCTTTTATTTTGTACTTTATTAATATATTCTTTCATATGACAGAAACTATATGATATTTAAGCTTGTGTATCTTATCGTTTCGAGGTGGATCCATTTTCCTACAAATGACTCAGATTTTGTTTTCTCATTTTGTTTATTTTTAAAAATTAGCACATATTTGCTAATTTTTCATATTCATCACAGGAAGTCTGTAACTGTACATAATACATCTGAATTCTTTTTTCCCCATTCTCCTCCCCTCCCTTCAACCCTTCTTCCCCTCCCAATTTACGAAAGCTTTGTTTCTATTTTTTTCCTTTTATTCTCTTCTTTTTCCCTTTTCCTTTCTTTCCCTTCCCCCTCCCACTCCTAAAGGGCTTTTAAAGGCATCTTTGTAGAATGCTCCTTTAAGATGTTAAAAAAAAGTGGAGGGAAAAAGCTAGTCACAAAGCACTATTAACAATATGATCTGTCTGTTTAAATATGTACATATATGGAATTGGGGTACAGCTCAGCAGTAGAACTTGTACTTAGTATGCCTGAGGCCCTGGGTTAAGTCCCCAAGAATCCCCCCAAAATGTACATGTACAAATTGAAATGACTCACATTTATCCTTCTTTACAGCAGAGCAGTACTCTACCGAGTATAAATACATTTTATTTATTCATCTGTTTAAGGACATACAGGTGGTCTCCAAGATTTAGCTATTATGAACTGCACTGCTATAAACATGGGTATGCATGCATCACCCTGATATGATATGTTTAACTCTTTCAGGAAGATATCTAGAAGGGAAATAGTTGGGTCAAATGAAATTTCTACTTTTAGTTTTTTGAGAACTCTCATACTGATTCCCACAGTAGTTGTACCAGTCTACATAGCCACCAACGATGGAAAATGGTTCCTTTTTCCTCACAGTTTCTCCAGTATTTGTTATTGTTTGATTTTTTTTTTTGAAGACAGCCATTCTTTTTGGAATGAGATGGAATATTAGTGTTGTTTAATTTGCATTTCTCGAATAGTCAGCAATACTGAACATTTTTTCATGTATTTATTGGTCATTTGTACTTTGTCTAAGAATTATCTGTTTCAGATGCCCCCTTCCCTTTTCTTGTCTTTTTCTAGTTAAGATAGGATCTTGCTATGTAGTTCAGGCCGAACTCACTATTTTAGCCCAAACTGGCCTTGAACTTGCAGCAATTCTCCTGCCTCAGCCTCTCGAGTGCTGGGATTACAGGCGTGGCTGCTCATTTTGTGACTGGGTCTTTATTTTGGGTGGGGGGGGTGTAAAATTTTTGAGTTTGTTATGCATCCTAGATATTAGTTCTCTGAGGAGCAGGTGGGAAACATTTTCCCCTTCTGTAGGTTGTCTCTGAACTCCGTTGACGGTTTCCTTTGTTGTGCAGAAGCTTTGTAACTTAATGTGATCCCATTCCTGCTTGTGCAGCTGGGGTTCTGGTCAGATAGGCTGCCTACACCTATGTCTTTAAACGTTTTACCTATTCTGTTGTTCAGCAGATTAAGTGTTTCTGTTCTAATGTTTACATCTTTGATTCATTTTGGCTTTGGTTTAGTGCATGGTGAGAGACGTGGGTCTAGATTCAATCTTTAGCATGTAGACTGTCAATTTTCCCAGCACTGTTTGTTTCTAATTGCAAGTTCATATTATCATTCAACAAAATTGTTCAGGCCCAGAGTTCTCCAGAACCTTTTATCAATTTTTAAAATGATATTCCTGCCTCAGTTGAGTACATTTTTAGGGTTCCTCCTTGAGAACGGATGCATTTAAGGAAACACTTTCTGTGTTAATTCATATGTATTTCTCTTTCCTCATCCTACTTGTCTAACAGTGTGGCTGGACAGAGAATTCTATAATGAAAATAATTTTTCCTTAGCAGTTAGTGGCACTATTGCACAGGCATTCAGCCCTAGTTTGTAGCTTCTTTTCAGACTCTTTCTGGCTATTCTGACATTTCTTTGGACAGATGGATTTAAGAATCATTTGGCCATGCCTCCACACCTCCATAATTCATTTCAAAATCATCAGGACTTACTAAAATTTAAATTGGATATTAAGTGTAATTGAGAGATAAAAATGTTCTTCTATGTATTCATGTTTTATGTCCTTCAATAAAAATTTGCATTTTATACATAACATGGGCCTAGTGGTGCACACCTATAATCCTGTGATAGTTATGATATAGTAAGAGACCACCATGGGGTGGCGGGGGGAAGACAAAGAAACAAACCCATAGACCCTTAAATTACTGTTACTCATTAAAAGCATAATTTATTTTTTTTCTGAGACAATTGGGGCCTTGAAAGCAGTTTTCGCTAAAACCCATGACTTTATATGAGTCTAAAAATGCTTGTTAACTAACTAAAAGTAGAACAACATCAAATTCTTCTCAGCTCTGCATAAGTTATTAGTCATTCAGCAAATGTCTGACAAAAGCTGGCAGAACAAAATTTACCTTGTCTATCTCATTTCCCTTAAAGGCAGAAGACATGAAGATAAGCACAACTGAAGTAATTTCCAGGATTCAGAGGGACATATGATCACCAGCCTTTCTTTATGAGGTCGAGCCCCAGACCCGGTCCCTAAAGACCTGCCTAGAAGTCTCCAGTCATGTCTTGAACTGGTGTTCACCTAAGTTCCAGGAGAAAAGCCTCACATGACTGCAGCCACCAAAGTCAATCATTTTATAAGAATGGAACTGTTCCTTAAGTCATGAGGATTCTTCCAGAGCTACAAACCAGGACTGAGAGAACGGTGGTTGGATAGCTGTTCAAGTGGGTTGACCCCCACTTGAATAGCTATCTGCTCACCCAATTTGGCCAAATTGTGAATACTTTTGGGGGTGGGCAGTGGAATGAAGCCAGGAAGCTGGGACCCAGTTGCAGGCCTGACAGGACCCCACAGGCACCACAGAGGCTGAAGTACAAGGACTCCTGAACCCAAGGAGTTCAAAGCCAGCCTGGGCAACATGACAACATGTCATCTCTTTCTCTCTCTCTCTTTTTTTTTTTTTTTTTTTGAGACAGGGTCTCACTATACAGTTCATGCAGCCCTGGTTGGCCTCAAATCTGTAGTGATCCTCCTGATTCAGCCTCCCAAGTGCTGGGATTACAGGCATGTGCCACTACACCCAACTAAAATCTCATCTCTTAAAAAAATTTTTAGACATAATTTTACACTTTTTCTTTTCCCATATAGCTTTCACTCTGTCCTCACTTGAACATCTGGATCCAAAAACAAGAGGTTTGCCCCAACACTGACGCCAACTCTGATCTAGAAATCAGGTCAGAGGAAAAAAAGACATGGCTATACATGTTTCCTTCCAGCCGGCGCTCGAGCCCTTGGGAAGCTGCTGGTTCTCTTTGTTGAAATGAAGGGGAATTAATGAGGATGGACGGGAAGCCTCATGCGTGTTGTCCTAACACTGCTGTGCTGTGCTGAGCGGGATGCTGTGAACTGGTTCCCAGGCTTCCTTCCATGTAGCCACATTAGTAGCAGCAGCAATCTCCAACTTTGGTTCTGATGAGGCCTTGATCTTATTCTAAAGTCCATTTTGGTTAAGAGAAGAAACTATAAGCTAGTTTTTAGGCTGTCATCACTCCAGGAGTCAAGATTCATTTTTACAGTTTTGCTTTCTAAAATACCGGCTGGGTGTGGTGGTGTGTGCCTATAATCTCAGTATTTGGGGGCTGTGGAAGGAGGATCATCATGAGTTTGAGGTTAACCTAGGCTATAGAGTAAGTTGAAGGCCAGCCTGAACTACATAGTGAGACCTTGTTTAAAAAAGAAAAAAAGAAAAAGTTAACATCAATTTTCAGGCCAGCAGTAAGGTAATTAATATTCATTTTTATTGTATTCTTACCTGAATAAATATTATGATTTCCAAAAGTCTGTTAAACGTGACAGGTTAAACACAGTATTTTATTGTTTTAATTTGTATTCTTTTATGATTAGTAAGGTCTAATGAAGACATTTATAAACCAAAAGCTTTATACAGAATTCAATTAAGACCCTCTAGTGTGATTCAAATTAACTATGTTTTCATTTTTTTGGTACTGGGGAGCGAACGCATGACCTTGCGCTTGCAAGGCAGGCACTTATGCCACTGAGCTAAATCCCCAGCTATAACTGTATTTTTAAAGTAGACACTGAACATAGAAGAAATAGCTGAGGCTGGAAAATTGTTTCAAAATGCTCTGAAATAGTAAAACATGGCACATGGTCCACAGGGACAGTTTCTGGGTTCACAAGGGTGACTTTACTTGTGTGGGCAGCGGTAGCCATGTGTGACCAGGCATCATCACCCTGATGCCCTTTCAGCAGGACACTGTCATGGCTTTGAAGCAGGAGAGAAGAAAGATAGGCAGAAAGGAAATACAGAGAATTGAATTTTAAAGTTGAACTTAAAAAACAAAACAATACTGCAGTTTCATGACACAAAATTACTCAAGGTTGCAGTGCCTCTTTTCCTTCCAGGAATCCCACTCCAAAAAACAAAAAAAAAACAACCCCCCCCCAAAAAAAACACCCAAACAACTGAAACCAAGGGTCTTAAAGATATGATAAGCCTACAAACTTGGCTCAGCTTTTTGCCTGTAAACTGCTCTTCCTCCCACAGACCTGCTTTCTCAAGGAAGCGGCACTGTTCAGTGTGCAGCATATCTCTAAATATCCAACACATGCCAACAGTGCATTCTAGTCTAACCTACCAAATGGGTAACCTGAGGAGACAGCAGGAATACACATACATCCTAGATCACCCATCTGAGGATACTCCCAAGACCACATAAAAACTCCTAAGTCTAGACCACAATGTATCTTTTGAGGGCCTCACTTCTTTCTGAGTGTGTGCTTCTTTGGATGTGTTTAGTAGACCTTTCTAATACCTTTCCTTGTTGTGTCTTGTAATTTCTTTTCTGTGATCTAAGTTGGCAAACCTACCACATTCTCTTTGTGGGGATTTCTTCACCCATGTGGTGACAAAACCACTGTGCATAGGCAGAAGCTGTGACAAGTGGATGTGCCCTTCAGAGATGCTCAGCTGCCGCCCCTCCTGCAGCTCTGATCAGGTGTGTGCGTGAGGGTATAAGGTTGTCAATTGTCTGCCCTGCCCTGTGTGAGGAAGAAGGTATAGGTCTGAAATGGAACAGGTACCCTCATGGGACAGGATATAAGAGGACTCATGGGTCCTAATTCATGAGCTGTTATCCACTAAAGGTAGAGACATCTCTTTTCCCCACCCTGCCTTGCTAGCAATGTACAGAACGTGCCTTTCTCTACTCTTATTATAAGAATGAGATGCACTATAATAGTGTGTGTGTGTGTGTGTGTGCGTGCACGTGTGTGTGTTATGCTAGGGTGTCTTCAACAGTGACAATGACAGCTGATCCATTTCATGTTTTAAGAGGAAACAGTAGAAAACTGTCAGTCTCTAGCCACCCCAGTGAAGCCATATGAGCTGGTCCTGTCTTTTGTCATGGGCCAGTCGGACCTGTCAGCTTTGCATGGTCTTCAGCTGTTCTCCTCCCTACACTAAAGCTCCTTTCCTATTTTCTCTTCCTTCTCAATTCAACTGTCTGTAAACTTGTGCTATTTCTTTAGTTATAATTTCCACTGTCAGTGAAACAAATTCCTACACGCATTCAGTGTCAGGCATGGGACCTTCCAGTTCTAAGAGAGCCCAAGTTCTCAACCAGGCAGGACTCTGTTGCCAGCCTTACCAGCAGGGGTTGTTATGTTGCTAAGAGCACCTCACTCAAAACTAATATGAGAAAGGGTGCCAATTCCAGGAATTCTCTCACATTCGTATTTCATGTCAGACAGGGACATAAACGTATTCCACTCTACCAACTGCCTCTATTCAGGCTGACTGGCAAAGTTTTCACACATGGTCGGCTCAATACTGTATCCTCTCCTCAAAAATAAAATACAATGCCAAAACATTCTACTGACTACAACCCATAATCTGTTGTGAAGGATCATCTGGACAACTCTCCTTGAAAGAAAAGCAAAGATCTCTGTCTTGGCTAAACCTGGCCCTGTTCCCATGTATTTATATGTACGAAGCTGGCTGGGACTTGTCCTTATCCCTACAATTGGCTCTAGCCGAGGTGCTGATACGTAGCTTTGAAGCAAGACAACAGGTCAGTGTTGCCCCACCCCTTAGTTCCAAAAACATGTGTGAGCCAGGTGGGAGGGAGAGCCATGCTCCACACTGCTGGGATCAAGCTTCGAGATAGAGGCTATGACTTCCCAGGGCATAAAAGATTATACATCAGAGCTGAAGCACTGACCCCAAAACATTAGATAGGACCCTGAATTTGTGTCATGCACATTACTCTTTCTGAATACTCTTTCCTCTGCATATTGCAGAGGTGATTTCAGGCGTCCTACCTAGCCCAGCTCATAGTACTTACATACTTCCTGCCATTCTCAGTCACTCATCCTCAAGCCACTCCCATCTTCACAAATGAATAAAACCTGGGTTTGGCCCTGGGTTGAGGACTTTGTTCTGGTTAACCATCACCTTAGCTGGACTCAGGACTCGCTTGGCTCTATACAATTATACATATGCCTTAGTGTCTTTATTCTCACCATGAGTTGCCCTGGAAGTGGCAGATTGGAAAAATTAACTCACTAGGATTCCAATAACTTTATTTTTGGTACTAGGAATTGAACTCAGGACCATATGCTTGCCAGGCAGATACTGTGCCACTGAGCTATACCCCCAGCCCCAACAACTTTTCCATGGGATTTACAAATATAAACTTCCCAGACCTTGATGAGGACTGGGAAGGGCTCTCTACAAATTGTGATTGCATATCACTAAAGTCATAGAGGATATCTTGGTAAGTTTTTACTTAGAAATTCACTAATACCCAAGTCAAATGTACTAGGTTTAATTACTTCCATCCAGGTGGGAGTAGCTTATGATTTCTGAACTTTCTGGACTATCAACAGCTATATTATATATTTCTTCTTTTATTTATTTATTTATTTTCATTTTTTGTCTTTTTGAGACAGGGTCTCGCTATGCAGTTCAGGCTGGCCTTGAGCTCACTTTGAAGACCAGGCTGGTCTTGAACTCACAACAATCCTCCTGCCTTAGCCTCCCAAGTGCTGGGATTACAGGCGTGAGCCACCATGCCCAGCTCTTTTCTTTTCTATTAATTATCTGTTTTGGTGCTGGGAGTTGAACCTACTAGGGCTTGTACATGGTAAGTACATGTACTATGACTGAGCTACACCTCCAGCCTTCCTTCCACCATGTCCTTGCCAGCACCCCATGTTCCCTTGCTCCTGCTGCTCTTTTGCCCTGGGAAGCTTCATCAGTGCTTTGCATGGCTGCCCTCTTCACACGAGCTCTTCAGAGAGCACCTTGAGTACAACCTCCTTGGAAAGGCTGTGCCCTGATCTAAAAGGGATCACTTGGAGCTGGGGCTGCAGTTCAGCACTAGAATGCCTCCCTGTCATAGGCAAGGTCCTTGGTTCTGCTTTATGTATAAATAAATACAAAAGATTCCTACTATTCATTCTCATAGCACTGTTTCACTCTAGGTTCTTACAACTATTTATAATTTTATTTGCTGTAAATTACTTCATTTATAGTCTGTCTACCACATAAAGACATGCAGAACAGGTCTGTTGCTTAGTGTTGCCTGTAAACCATGGCTGGCAAAAAACCAGTTGAGTGGATGAGCCCAGTATGGTGCTTCCCAAAGCACATTCTGTGGAACATGACTTTGTAGGATGTTATAGCTCAGGAATTGGTATAATACTGGCCACAGGCCAAATCTAGCTCACATCTCGTGTTTATAAATAAAATTTTACTGGAACACAGCCATGCCATTCATTTATGTGTAGTCCATGGACATTTTAACTTGATAGTAGAGCTGTGTGTTTGTGTCAGAGACCAACTGACTCACAAAGCTAATTATTTGGGCTTTAAAGAAAAAGTATGTCAACTTTTATTTTTGGATGCACTAGGGATTGAACCTAGGGCTTGTGCATTGAGCTACATGCCCAGCCCCTTTTTTTATTCATTTTGAGATAGGGTTTTACTAAGTTGCCCAGGCTGATCTTAAAGTTGTGATCCTATAGTCTCACCTCTCAGAGTGCTGGAAATACAGGTGTGCACCACCACACCTGGCTTGTCAACTTTGTTATGGGTGGTTACAGTAAAACTAAAACAAGTTGAAAGATTCTGTGGTTATGATATACAGTACAGTAAACAAAGTCACATATATTTCTTTAATGTTCAACATCTTGAAGTCTTTAATATGCAACTAGAAATGTGATATGCAATTTTCATAGTTGAATCATTTTGATGGTATTTGCTGGTTCTTTGAAACAGACTTCATTTTGCTTTTTGTTTTTGTGGTGGTGGGGAATCAAACCCAGGCCTTGTGGATGCTGTGCAAATGCTCTGTCACTGAGCTGCAATTTCAGCCGTGGAATTAACTTTGAGAAATCTGGCCAAGGTTTTGAAACCATGAAGATCAGATTCCATCAGGGATTTCTCTGGAAACTGGGTGACAAGAACTTCTTAGTAGCCACAGTAAAGCTTTCACTGTGTTTTCCTAGGTGGCAAGGGGTACTGAGAAGGGAAGCTGAGAATTATTTACTGAGGATGGGACTCCATGGTAGTCACATAGTCAGTAGTTATCATGCCAGTATCAAAAGTCTAGTGTCAAACCCAGCTCTATAAATGTCATCCCTATTGGGATGTATCAACAGAATTAAGAATCCCCTTCTATTTCTAAAGAAGAACCAAGACCGCTGTGACTTACTTTCTCCTGACTGTTCAGCTCCTGGTACGGGATATGGGCAGGCAGGTAGGTGTGCAGCAGAGCACAGAAGGCCAGGCCATCACTCCAGCTACTGCTGAAATTGGTGATGTCAATGTTCTGTGGGGCAAGAAACAGTGGAATTAAATTCTCAAATTGTGCGATGTCACAGAATACAAAGGAGACTGTATTTAGACAGTATGAGTTTTTGATATGGCAACCTGAGTTACATGAATTAGCTACCCAATCTGCTGGGAGTATATTTAGTTTTGGTACCAAGACTAGCCTGGTGTTGCTCAATTTGTGCATAGGGTAGAATTAAGAAAGGTGTCAGCACCCAACTCGGTAAGGAATTACTGTCTAACCCCTTTCTAGGTGACTCCCTAAAGGCTGAGATATCTCATTTCAGATTAGCCCCATTGATTAGCTTCGCATATCCCAGTATTCCTCAGACTCCTCTGGTCAAGGAAAAATCAACAATTACCATTGTCATCATAACCACCACCACCACCATCATGTAGAATTCAATCAGTGATTAAACAAGAGCATCAATCTCCTCAGGCTTGCTTCTGCTTATACACTCCCTCCCTTAATTGGAGAGTCTGCTCAGGTGGGAGAGAGAACGTTTCAGGTTAAACGGTCTCCCTGTTAACTTATCAAATAGGGACCACCAGTAGAAAACATGACTCTTCTTTCAGGACAGGTGGAACTCTTGGAGGCTGCTTGGTATGCAGCATACAGAAGCCAAAATCCAACTTTTAAGAGTCTCCCAGGCAGACATGGGCACACATGCTTGTAATCCCAGCACTTAGGAGGCTGAGGCAGGAGGACTGTTGCAAGTTCAAGACCAGCCTGGGCTACAAAGTGAGCTCAAGGCCAGTCTAAATTGCATAGCGAGATCCTGTCTCGAAAAAAGAATTTAAAAAAAAAAAAAGTCTCCTAGACAGGTTCTCAGGCACTGGACACTCCAAAAGACCTCTTCCTCTCAGATCCTCAGACCTGAGGGTAACCCTGCTTACCCTCACAGGGTTTCCTGCCCTGCATTCATTCACAAAGTTTGCTGTAGACTCACTATAAGGCCTGTGAATGCTTTTACACCAAGTGGCTTTTAACGCAGTGGCTGGTCGGATGTGCTGTAACAGTGAGTGAAAGGCGCCTGCAAGACTGCAGCAATGGGGCCCACTGACAGCTGCCGGGCTTTATGTCTGCTCTGAGCAGTTTGGGGAAATAAGAGAAACTGGACAAGTGCAGGGTTCCTTCCTGCAATCTCCCCCTACTTGCTGGGGCTTGAGGGAGGTAGGGAGGTGCTCCTGCTCCTCCTTGAAATACCCTGTCCTGGGGAAAGGGGAAGCAAGAAATGCTGGAAAGATTAAGGGTGACGGCTGCTGGCTCCTTCGGGTGGAACGAAACTCCTTCCTCCCTCTGCCCACATGACCAAAGTCAGCATTACTGCTGGTCAGCTCCCTGCCCCAGAGAGGCTATTTAGAGCCAATTTACAGCTTAAAAGGAGAGGAAGGGAGAAGCCAAATATGGCATGAAGTCAGGTTGGAATAGGGAAAGGGGATTATGGGAGTAATCTCAAAGTGTGTATAATAGTTCTGGAGAATATATATAGATGGAAATGTAATCAAATGCAGTATAATATTTTCCGGGAAGCTTTCTTAGTTTCCCTGATTTGAGAGTGAACTCCCTATGACTTTATTTGGGATTTTTATCTAGATACCTCTCCTCCCCAGTATTAGTTCAAGCTAGCCTGGCTCTCAGCAATGAAGCTGGTCAAATACCTCACTAGACAGATAAATCGAGGCTGAAAGAGGTGATATGCATATGGCTTACCTGAATGGCAAAGACACCAGGAACCCACATCCCCACCTTTCTACAAAACCTCCTCTGGTTTCCAGCTAGAGTCCAGGATGACCCTGATGGGTCCCCAGAGATTCCTCTCAAAGTGCAGGATGTCAGATGTGTTCTTGAATCTGCTTTGCAATTACCTTCATTCAGAGAAGGATATCGGGCTGAAAGCAACACACCACTATAATAACACCTCTTCATTGTGCTGAACAGGAGTCAGGTACAATCAACTGGTGCTAACTGCTCAGTATCCATATTACACAGAATGCTGAGAAGGCCCTTGTTGCAAGGGGCCCCTTCTGGTTTTGGGGTCAACTTTATAATAACTAGGACCACTGGGAAGCTAGTCATTTGGATTTTTAGCTTCAAAGTTCTTTTGGGTTCAGCAGCTACCTGATGAGGCAGGGATACTGTTTTAGAGAAAGGACACCCTTCGATTTTCTGAAGAGGTTTGTACATTCAAAAAGCAGAGGGAAGAAACAGGTGAGAAGACATGACCTACCTAGTTCACTTAACTAAACCCTGGGAAGAGAAGCACAGGGGAAAGGAGAATGCCTTGGGATACACACTGCATCACAATATGTACTAAATCTTAATTCCCTTCTTTCCTTTCTATCCCACACATAGGCTGCTTGAACTCCCATCTTCAAATCCATCTCTCATATGCATGTGATATGGAGGAGTAAAATCTGGGTTTTATTTTCAGAGGTCACCTATTCTTGTGTATCGTTCATAATGACTCCTATGGCATCTGTCAGTGGGGGCAAGCACTGCAGCACGCCTACAAGCGCTCCTTTTGCAAGGCAACATCAACATCTGTAATCTCATTTCTAACAAAAGGTTGTATTTCAAGCAGGAAGTTAAATGTTTAGGGATCAAGACAAGAGTCCCATAAGTATCAAGCTTCAAAAATGGTGGTGGTTGTAAGATCACTAACATTTGGTGAGTGTCTTTGATGTGCTTGTTACTGTGCACTTTATCACCTGATTCTTAGAACTTCTAACCATTTATAGAAAATAGAGCAGCAACAAAAAGAAAAATTGCTAGCATAGGGGTCAGGACTGGAACACCAGTTCTGGATGATCTCAAAGCACCTACACTATTTTTGCTATGAGATTATTTTCACACAGGGCAGGAAAAAGTGAGTGGGGGTACAAAGCAGGATAACATAAGCACGGCGTTCAACACCACTCACAGTATGGAAGAAGCCCCGTATCTAGGGAAGAGGTAACAAGAAGGCTCAGAGGAAAGAAAACAGGCTTCGGAGATCAGAGTAGCACAGTTAGACACAACAGAGCTATGGAACTCACTCCCTTCCATCCATTTAATTTAAACAGCACTGTATGGCTATTCCTCCTATTGTCCTGAGAGTGGTAGAAAATAAAATAGCTCAGGAGATTGCTGATGCTCTAGGTGAAAGCACATGTGTTGGATCTCCTAACCTGACCTTCAGTCACCTTCACCTTACTAAAAGTTAGTATGTACTAATGTCAGGCATGTAACTAAAATCAGAGTGAATTCTGGGACAAGCATGTGTGCTGAAGGCCCCTGAGATGTCACAGCACCCTGCCAAGCATTTCTGTTGATCACATCTAGAGAGTCCACAGAGGCAACTGGGCTAAGGTATATATCCTTTAAATTCTGAGAGCCTGATTTACCGGGGGGTGTTGTTGATTCTGTGTGTGATGACCTGTGTGGGGGTTTTGCTTTTCTGTCAGCCAGGCACCATATTTCTGTTTGTGCCATATCTTCTGTCAGCACAGATGTACCATGAGCACAACTTTCTGTGATCTTCATAAATGTAGCTGTTTGCCACTTGCTATTGGGTGTACACTTGGCAAATCTTTGCTCATCATACACCAGAGCCCGGACTATACCTGCCCACTTAACACTAGGCTTGAACTCTGACTCCTACTTTTTTAGTTAAATAAACAAGAACCATGTTTTCTGTGGTTGACCACCAGGAACAGGGTCTTGGGAATATGGTATCACTGTCTTAGCACAGGTGACTGTTACCATTCTAAGGAACTCATGTGTCTAGCAGGCCAGATTCTCCTGTCTTGGTTACTTTTCTCTTGCTGCTAGGACAAAATACCCCACACCCAAAATGAAGGAAGGAAAGGTTTACTAAGTTTACAGTTTCTGGAGGTTTCAGTCCCTAATCAGCTGGCTCCCAGGTAGGGTGGCAACACTGCAAGGCTGCAGCCAGCAAAAGCAGCCAGAGAAAAAAGGGGGTGCAAAGCAAATCTCTTTTCCTCCCTTGTACTGTACACAGGCCAACGCCAGCTCTCCAGGGCAGGTGTAGCACTCACCAAATCTCTGTGCCCTCCTCTTGCACTGGGTGAGGATATTTACAATGTAAGAATCCTGGCTCCCTGCTGAGTCTCTCAGTTCTCAAGTTGACACAATGTATCAACCATAACACACTTCCTTTTCCTGTCCAAACTTACTTTATACCTAAAGCTTTTAAGACTTGTTAAATGCTTTCTTCCCAAAATATAAGAACATTTAAGAACATGTGTTGTGTCATTTATGATACTGTTAAAATTATGGGGGCAAAGCATTTATACTAGGCCCCAGTATACCACATCATTCATGCTAAATGCTCCACTATTCAACTGCAATTTTTTTTTTTTTGGTCTTTTGGAGGGTGTAACTATGCAGCTCAGGTTGGCCTTGAGCTCACTTTGTAGCCCAGGTTGGTCTCAAACATGCAATGATTCTCCTGACTCAGCCTTCCAAGTGCTGGGAGTACAGGAATGTGCTACCACGCCCAGCTGCCAAATGAAATTTTAAGGACAGATGTCAAGACAGACCAGTTTTCTCAGAAAACTGGGTTTCAGACTACCTGAGTCAGCATGATAAGGAAGCCTCTGCTTTTAGATTTACAAAGCTGTAACTTGACATCATTCATATTAACCACTGGGTTTTGTTTTTTTTTGCCTATACTGTTCTGTTTTCTGGTTTGCACCTTACAAAACTCATGTTCAGTCAATGGGAACTCTATTTTGTATCACGGAGGTTGTCCTGACTCACAAATCAGGAATAAGACCTACAACTACACTTCCAATTTTGTCTTCTGAAACACAGTATAAAAAACATCACTTTTCTTCATCAGCACAATCCTCAGAAACATTTTGAGAGGTCAAATGGATCTAAAATTGTGATAAAATTAATTCACAAAACCAAGAAAGCGTCCAGTGCACTGGGTAACTGAGTCCCACTTAAAAGTAGTTATTCTGGGCCAGGGATTTAGCTCATTGGCATAAGTACTGCCTGGCAAGCGTGAGGTCATGAGTTTGATCCCTGGTAGCCAAAAAAGAAAACAGAAAAAAAAAAGAAAAAGAAAAAAGAGTAGTATTTTGCTTTTGTTTTTTGGAGAGGGTAGGGTACTGAGGATTGAACTTATAGCTACATGCATACTAAGCAAGCACTTTACCACTGAGCTACATCTCCAGCCCTTAAATTTTGAGATAGGTACTCATTAAGTTGTTCAGGTTGGCCTCAAATCAGCACGCGGCAGCATCTTGAGTAGCTGGGACTACAGGCATGTGTCACCATGCCTGGCCCATTTAAGAATCGTTCTCCATCTATAACTATAAAAGGATAACATTATAGTTTGATCTTAAATCCAGTAAAATCAAAGCCAGGATAGAAATAGCAAACAAAATTGACTATTGCTTCAAGAATATCTTGCCTTTTATAAGGATTTATTACAAAAGCTCTCAATTTAGTCTGATAATTAAATTAAATATCACTTTTACTTGAAAACTATATTGTCCATGTTTAAGATTAACTGTTCTGACACCGGCAAAGATACACAACAATTGGCTATGATTTATAACACCATACTCATTCCAGTAACATTACACTGTCCGTTTTTTCCCTGAATGTTGTTTGAAATGGTCTCTAATTCCACTTGAGCACCAAGAGTGTCAGCAATTCCAGACTCAATGCAGCTGGCTGAACAACTGAAAATGTGTGTACATTTACCATACCTCAAATAGAAAGTGATTGTCAATTTGCAAAGCACTATACACATTTCAGCTATTGCTTTTGTTGCAATTATTTACAAAAGTATTTTTTAAAAATTCAATTAACTGAGGCATATGTTCATGAGCTTTAACATATATTCTTGTGAATGGGATGTTAGTTTATGTGCTATAGCACAACTTGATCATGATTATTTTTGTTTTTTACAAGGGTGTAAGATAAATCACATACATAGCTGCATTGATACATGCTTTATTAGATGTTTTCCCCTTTCTCTCTGTTGAAGAGCTACATCATTTATAGTACTGTTCCCTAGTATTGCCTTATTTACGGATTGCTGCAAACTGTGTGGTGAGCTGGGCTCCCACCAGCAGACCTCAGGGAAAATCAAGAATGCAAAAAATGGGAGTAGGCAGGCTCAGTGAGTAGGAGGGAAAAGTTAAGAAGTAGGGCATTAGGCCAGAATGGTCTTTTTGATGGAAGAAATCTCAAATGTAAAGGTGGTAACATTTCTTACATCTCCAAGAGCTGGGTTCTAGATGTGCTTAAAAGTACTACAAGTCATTTGAGAAAAATGAATGCAGTGAAATCATTATAGAAGCTAAAATCTTAATCTTTGATGTTACTACCCACAAGTGCCTTGCTAGAGTGCTTCAGAGGGTGGTCACAATTCCAGAAGGGTGCATGCGGAGGAGCAGTCTTAACACAGTAGGGAAGAAGCAAAGCAAACCCCAACAACACCGAGCATTTGCTTCTAGAAGATTCATTTTATTTGCCTCTTGTTGCCTAGGAACACCAACACTGTTAAAAATATTAGTCACAGGGAAAAGCAGTTTCAGAGCAGGCACTGAAACATGTTCTGTGCTCAACTCCACTGGGGACACAGCTCGATTTGATGCTGTGTGACCTTATTCCTATTCCATCTTTTTGACAAGCATTAGGTTCCTCCATTACATTTCTACGAACTGACTGACTCTCTTTGTACTCAGTTCCAAAATTTAAAAACAGTTAAAAGGAAACAAAGTCAAAGCTTCTGGGAAAAAAAAGCAGGAAATAGATTAAAATATGGTACATTCATCCCTGCAGGAACTAGCTATCTCAGGGCATGGTGACCTAAACATCCTCACTCCTGGGATCTTTCTGGGGCTTTTCTGAATTAGCTGTTTATTATCACAGCTGTGGAGTCAGACCAAGTTTTATTATTTTTAGGAAAATGCAACAATTCACAGATCACGTGACATAAAGACGCTCACTCCTCACTGAGGTTCAACATGTGTAGGAAGAGCACAGGGTGGGCCAGATGTACTTTGATTTATGAAAAAGAACACAGAGCATATACAGATCATAAGTGGCTTCATGTGAAATTGTAACTGACCTGCATCCCCTTTCCTGTGCTGTACTCAGCATTCATTCTTTGCCTGGTGCAGGTGTACGCACCCATCCAGTTCTGCTCGCTCTGTTCTAGTCTCTCTAGACTAGTGGAGATGTGGAGATCTACACATAGGTTTCTGGGCCCCTGTGATAGTCAGCTGTCCATCACTGTGACAGAACACCCAAGAAAACAAATTTGTAAGAGAAAAAGGCTCATGTAGCTCATGGTTTCAAAGGTTTCAGTGAAACCACAGTAAGCAGCTAGTTCCCTTGTTCATGGTAGAGGAAAGATGCCCATGTCATGGCAATCATGATGCAGGGAGACAGAGAGGGAAAGAGAGAGCAAGACAGAGAGTAAGGAGCTAAAGACAAGACACAGTCCCTAAGGGTATGCTACGAAGACTCACTCTTCAGCTAGGTCTCTCTTTAAGTTTCCACCACCTCCCAATAATGTCACCAAATTATAAATCCATCAGTGTATTAGTTCACTGATGAATTTAGAGCTCTTGAGATCCAACCATCTTCCAAACCCCCACCTCTGAACACTGCTACATTGAGGACTAAATATGTGAGTCTCTGGGGACACTGCATATCTACCCCGCAATAGCCCTGAGACTGCATAACTTCCTCCTTTCTCTGTCCCATCCCACAAAACAAGCTATTTCACAGCTATCCTCTTTGGTCACTATTGCCCAGCCACTGTGTTCTGCTCACACATCAACAGTCTGTACTGTGATGTGGGAACTATCTCCAGGCAGAGAGCTGATGACCAGGGCATCCCTTCTCTAAGGGATCAGAGGAGTCTTGGACTTGTGGTCCTGAGGTAAGCTTTAGATGGATAAATTTATTATTTATTTTTTATCTTTTTGAGACTAAATTTTGCTATGTAGTTCAGGCTGGCCTTGAACTCATTTTGTAACTCAGGTTGGCCTTGACCTTGCAGTGATCCTCCTGCCTCAGCTTCCTGAGTGCTGGGATTACAGTAGTATACCATCATCCCTGGCTGGCTGGAAACATTTAAATATCAAAATTACAACATTATTAGGTAAAAATACAGTGATATCTCAGTTCACAAATGCTTTTGTTAGCTATCAATTTGGTTCACAGAAGCATTTGGTAAAATTTTGCTTTCGTTTGTGAACTCTGCATTTAGTGATGCACATGACCATGGCCATCTTTCCTGCACGAACATGAATGTGGCCATCTTTTTCAGAATTGCAGAACTAATTAAACTCGTGAACTGGGGTATCACTGTATAGTTCATGAGGATTTATAATCATGAGGAAAAATTTATAATTTGCAGAAAGCCACCTGATAAAATTCAAGGAACATAAAAGAAAGGATGTAGAAATATTTTTTTCTTCTTTTTTTGTGGTACTGAAAATTGAAATTGAATACAGTACCTTTGCGCTCAGCTACATCCTGGCCCTTTTCATTTTTTAATTTTGAGCCAGGGTCTTGGCTAGGTGTCTAAATTACCCACATTGGGTTTGAACTTGTGATCCTCCTGCCTTGGCCTCCTAGAGTGCTGGGATTATAAGCATGTGTTATCATACCAGTTAAGACTGAGAAATCTTTCCACATAATTTTCTATATGACAAACATTAGAACCACACACAAATTCTCTCTCTCTCTCTCTCTCTCTCTCTCTCTCTCACACACACACACACACACACACACACTGAGTCTGCCAAAACATGTATTCACCCATAAAAGAAAAACTTGTCTAAGTATCTTTAATACTAAATGTATTAGACATTATGAGATTAATACAAGTTATACCCACTGGAAATCAACCCTTGGCCCTTCAAGCAGATAACCTGGGGTTTCCTTGAAATTTCTTTTCACTACTGATATTATTCATAGTATATTATTAATCATTTATTTTTCTATTTGCTACTTTACGCAATTTATTGTCTCCCAAATCCAGCCTGTCAATTTCTAAAATCTTTCAAGATTTAAAAATGGACAGTCAGTCTATTTGATAAAATGTCATGAATACTTGCTGGGTGCAGTGGTGCAGGCCTGATCCCAGTACTAGGGAGGCTGGGGCAGGAAGATTCTCAGTTCAAGGTCAGCCTGTTTTATAGTGAGTTCAAGGCCAGCCTGAACTATATAATGAGACCATGTCTCAAAAAGAGGGATGGGAAAGAAAAGTAATGTCATGAATATTCTTAAACCTGAGGCATTGGAATGATGTTTATGATAGTTTTGTTGTTTGTGCTACCCCTTCTAATCTATCTAAATATCTAAAGTGGGCAGAATGGCTTAAGAAGTAGGGGCCACAGTTCAGTGTATTTCCAATCAGATAGGAAAACCTATCTTCATTATCATTCTCAACATTTTTTGGGGTGTTATTTTTCAGGTAACTTAAAAAATACTTTGTCACAGTCAGTGTTGACATGAGACGCCCCCCCCCCCAAAGGGTGCGACCAAATGGGTGACATTTTGGAATTGGGCAAGAACAACCTGAACTGGGAGTGACAGTGACTTCAGTTGGTTGCACCCTCCCTAGAGCAGATTTGTGAGATTTGCTTGGACTGGGTTGCGCCCCTGGCTGGGACCCAATGAACTATCCCAAATCGATTCTCTGCACCTAGCACGCACTAACTTGGTGAAGGCCCCTGAAGTTTGGCTCGATGGGTGGGTAGGGGCAGGCATATGCAGCCCCTGCTTACACCTCAGTGACAAGAGCAGGCAGGAGAGGGTGGAAGTCCCTTGACAGTGTGCTTCAGAGGAACTGTGGCTGACAGGGAAGGGGGCTGGGACCTGCACTGTACACCTGTGTGGAGGAAGCCGGGAGCATGACAGGAGAGGCAAGAGGAGGGCCCCAGCCCAGAACCCTGAGAGCACTGATCCAGGGGAGGGTAAAACAAGGGAGACTGAGGGCAGCAAACATGCAGCATCAGACATGGCTTCAATAGACATTAAGAGATATCTTTGGGACCTTGTAGATGAGCTCAAAACTGAAATCTTAAATCAGGTAAAGCAAGATATGAGTAGAGTAGTAAAAGAAATGCTAAGCATCTCTCAGGAAGACACAGATGGAAGAAGGGAGGAACACAAAAAAAGGAGAGAAACATTTGATAAAGAATATAAAGAAAATATAGAATACATGAAGCAGATTCAAAGAAACTACCAGGAAATTATAAACTCCATTGAAAGCTGGCAAAACGCCTTAAAAGAAACTAAGGCTAGACTATCAAAACTTGAAGACAAGTTTACAATGTGTGATCATGAAAGGAAGATCTCTTCAAAATAACAAGGAAACAGGCAGTAACAATACAAAGGCTAGAAGACGACTAGAATCTATAATTTAAGAATAAGAAATGTGAATGAAGAAGCAGGAATACAAACAGGCAAATTACAAAGGCTATTCACGGAAATAATTAAGGAAAACTTCCCAAGTATGGAAAAAGAAAATGACATTCGGTTATGTGAGGCATACAGAACTCCAGCCACCTACAATCAAAACAGAGCTACACCCAGACATACAATAATCAAGATACCAGAAATTCAATATAAAAACAGAATATTAAAAGCCATCAGAGAAAAGAAGCAGATTACCTAGGTAAGCTCATCAAGATCATGGCAGACTTCTCAACACAGACCATCAGATCAAGAAGAGCTTGGAGCAAAGTATTCCAAGCCCTAAAAGAAAATAACCTCCAGCCCAGATTGCTGTACCCTGCAAAACTGTCACTAGAAATTAATGGAGAAACACAATGCTTCCATGACAAAGAGGAACTGGGGGAGCTTGTGACCACCAATATAATTCTACAGAGAATACTGAAGGACATTCTAGAGAGAGAGAGAAAAAAAAAATACCAGGATTTTAGGAACAGTGGCAGAAAGGCCTCAGTGAGTGGGGCAGGCAGTAGAATGAAGCAGAAAAGTAGAAAAACAAAGGCAGAAACATAGCATAGCAGAAATGAGGCAGAGAAGGATGGCTAGAATCTCTAACATAGATGATCTTGATATGCTACATTGTTAATAGTGTACCAGGATTTAAAACCCACATTACTCACACCACTCTGCTTAGATGTATTATATTCTGTTCCAGTCATTCTACTTGTACTAGATTTGAGGGCACAGACAGTTATCCCAAAAATAGCAGGATACAGTACGGTAATCATCTTTAATTTCCTATTAACTTAATCTAAAGCTCCGTATAAACTACACTGTTTTACCATGACTGATTGTAATTGAATCTGGTTTGTTAGATCACTGTTTTGTATTGATAGATTTTATTTAAAGCTGTTAAGATTGATAGTATCAAGTCTGAGAGTATAGGCAACTGTACTGAAGATGACAAGATTCACTAGACTATCCACTCTAGTTTGATTATTAGCTGCTTTTGAAGTTTTATACTGTCTACAATGTTTTACTTTTACTAATATTGTCATGTACTGCTATATTCAATTATACTGTTATATTCAATTATGCCTGATGATATAGACAATTCTATTGAATAAGAAACAACACAGTAATCATTATAGGTCACCTTGTACTGTGGTTTTATATGACTTTTTGGTTTCATGTTCATATAGGAATTTGTTTTGTTTTGTCTTGCTAGGTTTTGTTTTTCCCTCTAATACAGAAAGGATAGAAATACATGTAGAGACTCATGCATGCGTAGCTGTTTACACTCTCGCTGTTTGAATATCTACTTTGCATGCTTTAATTTTGTAACTTGAACAACTATTTCTAAGAGGATAATATGTAATTTATCAACTAGTCATTTCTTACTGTTTATCTTTTTTTTTTTTGAAATTCTGTTATTATCTCTACCCTTTACATGTTTTTTTTCCTCTTTAAATAAAAAAAATTAAAAAAATACTTTGTTATGCTCAGGAAAAAAAACTTTATTGGAATTTTAATTGGAATTAAATTCAATTTAAAGATTCATTTTGAAAAGTTTACTTTTTAAACGATTTCTCCCAGTTTTTTTTTCTCTCCCTCAAATGAAGGAAACTGAAGGGTTGAGACTGGAAAACAGATGACCAGGGGCCATTGTTAATGAGTCTAAAAAAGTACTATATCAGCCTTTCTAAAGAAAAGGAAAAGGAAAGGCTTTCTAAAGGATGAGATGTCTTAGGACATCTCATCTTTCTAAAGGAAAGGCTGGTGAGGACAAAAGCAGAAGGAAGGGACTGCAGAGAAAAAACACTCCTCAGGAGAAAAAAGCCTTCCAATGACCAAGGACCGCCCAGCACTAGCAATGTTCAGGCAGATACTGCCCGGCTCTTGAGATATAATTAGAAGATTATTTGTATTAGAAGAGTGGTTAGGACTTGTGATAATTAATTTTGTGTGTCGATTTAACTGAATTGAGGAATATCTAACAGGTAATGCACTGTTTCTGGGTGTGTCTGTGAGAACATTTCCAGAAGAGATGGCAGGAGAATCTGAGTGAAGTGAGTGAGGAAGATCCACCTTCACTGTGGGAAGCTACCATCTAACTGGCTAGGGAATTCAAAGGGAAGAAGTTCCTTTGTTCTCTTTCCTGGAGGCAGGCCTCTCTGGTGTGTACTTTCTTGCCCTTCTGCCATGGTGGACTCTAGGATGACGTGGAAAGAAGGCCCTCATCAGATATTGACACTATGTTCTTGGGACATCTCATCCAGATCTATGATCTGAATACATTTCTATTGCTTATAAATTACCTTCTGGGGATTTAGCTTAGCAGCATAAGTGCCTGCCTGGCAAGTGCAAGGTCCTGAGTTAAATCTCCAGCAAAACAAAACAAAACAGAACAGGTGGGCTTATAAACCTCAATCGGTAGTATTCTGTTAAGAGCGACACAAACAAGATGAAGATAATAAGGCTTTTCTCTCTCTTGCTTTCACATTAGCTTTCTGTGTCTTCATGCATGACATTTCCTTCTGGAGGTTCTGACTTTGGTATCCTGATACTTGATCTAGCTTCACAGCAAGCTCTGGGTTCTGCTGTTCAACACTCCTGACCCTTATGGCTGAGTCTACACCCATGCTGGCACAGCCAACACTGGTGAAGAGAGATGAGATGTCATGACTCAGCCTGACTTTGGTTCTGTAGCAGCCTATTAAGAGATCTTTGTATCTCTCAGTTTGAGTCTCAAGTGATTCTTTGTTAGGAATTCCCCGGCTTAGATCATACCTCAGGTCTCAGGAGAAACCTTTTCTGGAATTTTCTTTTCCAACTTTCCTCTACTAATTTTATGTTGAATTACCCATTTTATTCTTCTTTGCTTATTTTTTCTAAAACTGATCATGGCTACTGGCAGCTCTGCTAGTTCCACTCATTCTACAATGACCCACTTACCTACATTCTAGGCTTGATTATCTGTTAGTACCCCAAACTCCTAAACTGTTCTCTTAGGTGAGAGTGTATGTGTGTATATATATCTCCATCAGATCCCCAAGGAATATCAAAGACATCTTATGAACTATCTGAACTAACGGTTGAATTTGCTGGGCTGAGAGTAGATCCACTCATAGTTCTTATAACCATAATTACAGTCAGCAGATATTTTTCAAACCCCTCCTGTGTAAAGTGCCAATGGATGCACAAATACAAGAAGCCTGGCTGATGGGACCATGTGGTTCACTGCATGTGATGGAAGAGGCATGGCAAGACACAACTGGGTCTGGCATGTGGAGAAGGCAGGGTTTGTCTGTCCTCAAAGAATGAGCAAGGTGATGATAAGAGCTCCCATGCAGTTCTGACAAACAAAAGTATGGACTCTTTCCTTGAGCTGATAAATTGAAGGGAACATCGGCAAACCAAACTATAAATTGGTAGCACACTTGTTTCTCTAGATTATATAAATCTTTTACCTTTTACCAAAATGTAAACTGATGAGGAAAAAGTAATCCAAATTGTGACCAGGTCTTCCTTCTGCCATTATGAAAGCAGCTGTGTGATTATGACTTTAGGAAAATGACTCAACTTTTCTGGTTGTTAGTTTCCTTGTCTCTCAAATGAAGTGGCTTGCTTATAATCAGTGGTTTTGAAATGATCAGTTATAGAGCCTGTTTTTCAAACTAATGTTTCTGCAGAAGTTTTTTTTTTTCAAGTAGGGTTTGAAAATTACAAGATTTAATGATATTTTCTTTTGTCTATTTCCACATGTAGTCTGTTGCGCATTGGTATATATGATAGGCACCAATTCATTGAAATTAAGTAAGACTAAATGCAGTTGCCTAGCCTTATCAGTCTTCTTTCATTTACTCTACAGCCCCATGTGGCCTGTTGCTCCTGGATTACCATCATCATAGACAGTACCATGGCCAGCATATACACCTGTATGCAAAAGGTGGCACATTCTACACCCTCACCAAGATACATGCAGATGTGGTGAAACAGGCACTGTGTAGAGATGAAGAGACTATATTTTGAAGCCAGAAAGCAAGAGATAAATCCTGGCTCTGTCACTTACTACTGGGATGACTATTACTAAGTGATTATGCCATAAGTTTCTGTATCTTTTAGGCGGATATGGAACAGATGCCTCACAGGACTGTAGTCAAGATTAAATGCATCAATAACATGTAAAAGCATTTAGGATAATCTCTGCCATACAGCAAATAGTCAATGAATGCTAGTTTTACTTTGCATCACCATGGCCTACTTTATTGCCTTCTAAGTGGCACATACATATCCATCATGAGGATGGATGTAACAGTCCACTTATGTTGCTTCCAGTCTTGTTATTATAAAAGCATTGGTGTAATAATTGTTTTTACATGCACATCTCTATACACATATGGAATAAATTTTGATGGATTCTGTCAAACTGTCCTCAAAGAAGTTCTTCTACCTCATATTCTGCCCCTTTAAAAGCTGTGACAATTTCCTTACATCATAAGGAATAGGTTCTTCTGTGATTGGCTTATTTCACTTGGCATAGTGTCCTGAGGCTCATCCATGCAGCACCATGTGTCACCCCTCCTGGTCTTGTATGTACCTTCTCCTGTCCATACACTTCTACCCCACTCTGGTTCAGAAGTCCTCTTCATTCCTAGAAACTCCTCAGAAGGACACCTTGGTCCTCTGGCTGGGAGAATACCAGCTACCATTACAACAAAACCTTACAGACTCTGGGGCTAGGGATGTAGCTTACTGGCATAGTGCTTGCCTGGTAGGCACGAGGCTGATTCCTGGCACCAAAAGAAAGAAAAAAAAAGAAAACCTTAAAGACTCTGGAGCGAACTGAATTAGACCCACATTGCCAGCCAGGGTGGAAAGACATAAATCATTAAGATAACCCACAAAGTTTTAGAAAACAGCACGATTTTGGTCATATTATGAGGCTCTACCACTCCAAACAGTATTTTTAGGAAGAGAACATTGTTTTTCACTGACTTTTTTGAGACAGGGTTTTACTATGTAGTTCAGGCTGGCCTTGAACTTACTTTGTAGCCCATGCTGGTCTTAAGACTTACAGCAATCTTTCTGCCTCAGCCTTCTGAGTGTTGGAATTACAGGTGTGTGCCACCAAACCTGGGTGAGAACAAAATTTTAAAGGAAACAGGCCTTCTATATTTGTGCTCATTAAGAAAATCGTATATAAAAACTGAGGAATTTATCCTTGGAAGTTCTATTCTGAGACCAAGTTTAATTTATATGAGACAAATAACCTTCAACCCTATGTTAACCTCTCAACCTTAAAAAAATACTACATTTAGTCCCCAAAAACATGAGCCCATGACTAGATTCCTCCTTTTCCCCAACTGAACGTTTTATGCGTAAGAAAATGGAAAAAAAGTGCCTGGTACAGATTCACTTGGGGTTGTCATTATCTAACTAAATTAACATGTTCCCTGGGAGATGGCTTTTGGTGTCACACTTTGAGCATACTTAACCCTCACAGGCCCAGGGGAGGAAAGAGGATAAGGGTACTTTAATTCAGCCTCAGTTCCTAACTGGAGGAAACCTTCCTATAATATTTTACTTAAAAAATATTATTTTACTTCCTAAAGCTAGCATTATATCCAGTATTTCTACACATATGAAAATGTGTATACTGACAATTTTTTTAAAAAAATTACCTTTAACTGTTATAAATTTATGGGATACCATGTGATGTTTTGACACATGTATATATCCCTCTGTTCCAACTAGAGTAAACCATCTATTGCCTCAAATGTTTATCATTTCTCGGTAGAGAAAATATTCAAAATCCTGTCTTCTAGCTTTCAAAAATACATAGTGATAGCCAGGCATGGTAGCGCATTCCTGTAATCCCAGCACTTGGGAGGCTGAGGCAGGGGGGCTGCCATAAATTCAAGGGCAGCCTGAATTACAGAGAGAGACTCTGTCTCAAAAAACAAACAAACAAAACAAAAATAAAAAGTGATGTCATCCGCCATGAAGCCTTCACCAAAGCTGAGCTGATGTGGATGTCATGGGCCAAATTTCCAGAATTGTGAGCTACACAGAACTCTTTTCTTTATAAAGTACTCAGTCTCATATACTCCAAGAAAATGGACTGGCATACCTGATGACAGACACCTGCTGGCCAAGCCCATGCATATATAAGGCTGTGTGCACTTCTCATTTTCTCTAGAAAGTGTCCCTGGTAAAAGCAACTGGGTCTAAGCTATGTCTCCAGCTCTGATTTCTGAGCCCAACAGTGCTAGCTAAACCTTTTCTCATAAATGTAACTGGCTCTGTGGTTGTACATTAAAATTTTTGTTGTTTGATTGGAAAAGACCTGGCTACTGTGCTCAAGTGTAACAAAAATTGACTTTAGGTTTAAACTTCACAATTACCCTTACAGGCTACTCAGCTTTCAGGCAAGATTGCTTGTGTCTTTCTACCGTTTTTAATCCCTATATCTTACATGTACCATTAGGTGACTGGAAATCTGGAAAAAGGAAATCAGTAAGTATGCTACAAATGAAAACAAGTTAGCAAGAACAAGATAAAACAAACACACATAGCCACAGGAGAATGTGAACAGGTTATAATTCCCTGCTAGAAGCATTTCAGATTAATTATAAAGCTAAACTAAGAAATATACATAAAGCAAGTGAGCAAAAAAGGGTGAAAATGAAGGAAATACAATGACTTTATATAAATAAACAGAAACATTATTAATATAATATAAATCATATCACATATTGACATATCATTATAAATGTAAATATATTAACATTATATTGATATCATAAAAAATAAATTTTTTATTCAAAAGGATTAACTAAAGAAAAGTCAAGACCTACCAAGAAGGTATAAATGCTAGGAATCTTTATGGTCAAAATATCTAAGGGAAAAACTCCAGAATCAAAAGATTTTGGCAAAAGTCACAATCAGATTTGAGACTTCAACACACTTCACTTAGCATTCAACAGATTAATGGGCCACAAAGTGAAGGAACACATTCTACTCCTCAGCAAGCAAGGTGCAGGGCCCACCGGTGGCCTCTGGGACACACAGGCGCCGAGTGAAGGGTGCTTCGTATCTGTGAAACTAAAAGGTCCCTTCAGATGACTTTCACCAAAAGAAAAGAACATCTGGCCTCAAGGAAAATTTAAGTATTTAAGTATTCAGTTTTAGAGAACACAGAAATTGTCTGGAATTTTCAAAGTAAAGGCTTTCTAATTGCTACCCAACATTTTCTTTTTAAAAATAAGGTTATTACTGGTTAGTTTGGAGCGTCAGACTTACATTCACAGCAGAAAACATTTTCTTTGGTTTAGAGTTAATCCTGTCAGCAAACCTACTCAAAAAAGGTAGTAAAATACCTACTGTATTTTGAAATATGTACATGCAAGGTTTTAGTGCTGGTAAACATCATAACAAAAAAAGCCAAACCTTGCTTCCAAACAAAAAAACTTCATCTATACCTAAACTATACAATGACAAGCCAGAAGCTCCTTTATTACTAACAGAATATAAAACAATATCCTTTATATTAAAGAATGACCATAATCAAGTGGAGGTTCCCCTGGATCAATATTCTACAACCAAGTTGGATTCTGCTTCCTGAAATATATAATTTAACACTAGGAAACTGACCTAAGTTGTTAACTGTATTAGTGGGCTAAAGGAGAAGAAATTATGTTTTGGTTTTTGCTTTTGTAGTGCTGGGACTCAATCCAAGGACCTGCACATGCTAGGCAAGCACTCTACCATGGAACTACATCCTCAGTTTGGGGAGAAAAAAATCATATTTATGCCATTTACATTTCAGTAAATGAACAAAAAGGGATTTGATATAATTCTTATTTATGGGTTAAAAAAATCCTTTCAGTAAGTTCAAAAGAGAAATAAGCTTCCTTTAGTTAGCAGAGTATTTATGAAAACACAATACAACAATCATATTTAAAGATGAGATTTAAAAAAAAGATGAGACATTAAGACACCTGCCATCATGGAGGCATACAGCTGTAACCTCGGCACACTGGGAGGCTGACTGCCATCAAGCCTGGCCTGGGCAATTTAGTGACAGTGAGAACCTACCTGAAAAAAATTTTTTTTAAAGTGCTAAAAATATAGCTCAGTGAAAAGATCTTGAGTTCAATTCCCCCTAAAAAAAAGAGGGATGGGGGAAAATGTGAGATACACAAGATTAAAAAAGGAGGAAGTCAGTGTGGTGGTGTTCATCTACAATCCCAACAGCACTCAGGAGGCTGAGGCAGGATGATCACTGAGCATTTGAGGCCAGCCTGGACTACACAGTGAGATTCTGTCTCTTAAAAAAACCAAACCAGAGATGGCACAGGCCTGTAATCCTAGCACTCAGGAGACTGAGGCAGGCGGACTGCCAACCTCTACTACACAGCAAGACCCTATCTCGAAAAAAAATAAAAACAACTTTCCCAAAACAAAACAAAACAAAAGAAAACAAAACAAAACACCCAAACTGAAACCAACTGAACCAAACCAATACTGAAAACAACTCTCACAAATTCTGAGGAAAAACAATGATCACACAAATAGAAAATGATATGCAAAGTAACACAGAAGAAATACAAACAGGATTAACAACTGACAAGTACTCCACTTCCATCAGTAATGAAAAATTAAAAGAAATGTCATTTTTTTCTCAGACTGAAAAAGATAAAAAACATTGTTGATTCAGAAGTATAAACAATAATTCCACAGAAAATTAACTTGACAATGCATTGAAAAATGGAAAGACCAACATACCCTTCTGTGA
Organism: Hydrochoerus hydrochaeris; assembly: GCA_004027455.1. NCBI lineage: Eukaryota > Metazoa > Chordata > Mammalia > Rodentia > Hydrochaeridae > Hydrochoerus > Hydrochoerus hydrochaeris. The sequence goes on along the minus strand of PVLA01001016.1, from coordinate 173,816 downwards.
AGCAAATTCATTTCTAGGTATTTATTTTACAAAAATTTAGAATCATTTCACAGATATTTAGCACAAACATAAAAAGGCATGACATAATATATACCAGCAAGGCATTTTTACTCGTAAAAATCGAGGTAAAATTCATGTAACAAAATTTTGCCATTTTAAACTTTTTTAAAGTTTAAAGCAGTGGCTTTTTCCCCAGTGTTGTTTAGCCATCGCTACTATCTAGTTCTGGAACATTTTCATCTGCCCAAAAGGTCACTTGTACCTATTAAGCAGCACTTCACACACATTCTTCTCCCTGCCCCTAACGATCACTAGCCTGCCTTTTTTCTATGTATTTTCCTATTCTGCATCTTTCATATAAAAGGAATCATACAAAATGTGGCCTTTCTATCTGTTCTTTTGGTCTCAACATAATGTCACAAAAGCCCATTCATGTTGTGCCAGACTTCGTGAGGACTAAACAAAAGTCCAGGTCCAATGACCACTAAGATTCACGGGACTTTGCAGACAGAGTCCTTCACAGATCTAGTGAAATGACATAAAACACAACAGTAGAGCCAAGCATGGTGGCACATGCCTCCAATTCTAGGTACTAAGAGGCTGAAGGAAGACCACAGATCTGAGGCCAGTCAGTGTAACTTAGACTGTGTTGCACAATAAAATTTTAAAAAGGACTGGTGATACAGCTCAATGGTAGAATCCTTGCCTGGCATGTGTGAGCCTCTGAGTTCCATGACCAGCAACACAAAGAAAATAAGCAGAGGAAAAGAACACGCAGTATGAAGTCCAGAGAAAGCAGGCAGAAGCTTCTAAGAGCCCTCTCCAGAGGAATCGGAGGACATGTTTAATCCTTCACTAAGCGGCAGCAACATCGTGTGAAATGCTGCTCATCTGGGAAGCTGATTAATGGCTTGGTCCCTAGGGTTTTTACTGGGGCCTGGTCACGTAGGCCACCTTTGCTAGCACATGCCACATTCCAGATGTCCAGGAGGTAAGCAGCTATTTAGCATAAACTAGTGTTTGTAAAGACAGCTTAGGCACAGTGAGCCACTCTTATCAAACAGGGTGGTGGGAATCCCCCTTAAATCCAGGTTCCCACGTGTCAGTCAAGTGCTAGCCTCGTAAGCAGCCTAAGGACAGCCACCTTGGGTCTGCTACATTCACTTTTTTCTGCACAGTGGCAAAAACATGGCTGCCAACAGCATCCAGTTTTAAACAGAATAATCTTTCAGTTTACTTCTAGCATTCAAGGGCTGGGGATTTAGCTCAGTGGCTTAAGCGCCTGCCTGGCAAGCATGGGGTCATGAGTTCAATCCCCGGTACAAAAAAAAAAACAAACTTTCAGCATTCTTGGGAAGGGGCTGAGGGCCCCATTCTAGACTGTGACAGCTGCTTCTGTGGTCTTTGGGTGTTCAACCTTTTGCTTTATCTGAGGCTCACTGAGTGAAGAGGAATTGTTTGGGCTGCATATAAAATAAATGATAAAGTTAGTGTCTATAAGTAACAAAACTTTATTTAGAAAAACTTTTCATTATAACATTAAAAAGGAAGGCCAACATGAACATAAAAGTAGTGGGACCTTATATGTGACACTAATGCATCCATGTCTATACAGTTCGATAGAGGTGGTTACACAAGTTTAAAACCAAATAGGGAAACTTAATGACAATAAGTATCTGTCTTCAAAGGCACATGCAAGTGTGGGTAGGTTGAAATATTACAATTGGTAATCATGGCACTTAGCAAGTCACAAAAGCACAATTGGGTGGGTGGAAGGTGCAGGAGACAAAGTTAGCACTCTACTCCTCCCCACTGTCTCCTATGCAGTCCATATCTGAGCACTGCAGGAGTTCACGTTCAAGTACCAGGCAACTGAGTCACGGAAAAAATTACGAAAAATAAGGTAACAACATTTATGATCTCATGGAGATGAATTGCTAGCTACCCACGGCTCCATGCTCATGAGATGAGGCTCCAGCCCACTGCAGGTGAAGGGGCAAGTTCCTCCTCAGCTGCTGTGCAAACCACCTCACAGGTCTTTCTGTACCCTTTCACTTGACAGATTTGCACAGAAAGTCATTCTTATGACTCAAAGCTTCCTAGACCAAGTCATGCACACACACACACCTTAAGAGTAGGCTGCTTGCACTGAAGGGAGGAAACAAACTAGAAGGAAGGAACACTAGGAGAGACTCTGTGTCTGCAGAAATTTGGGAAAGAAGGAGAAAAGGTTTTATTTTCCAGCAAATTCTATTCTTGCATCAGTTGTAAGCCAAGGTCTATGTCATTTAAAATATCTTCACAAATCACTGTGTCATACGCTCCAGAGAACCAGAGATGATGGGTAAAAAGTGATCTCAACAGAAGTCTAGGATGACTTCATTTTCTACTGGAAATCAGTCAGTCAGTTTGTCTGTCAGTGTATCTTTTTTTGAGGCAGGGTCTCACTATGTAGCCCAGACTGGCCTCAAACTTGCAGCAAATCTCTGCCTCAGCCTCCCAATGCCTGTGGGATTACAGGCGTGCACCACCATGCCCCGCTTTGGGAATCTATTTTTGTACTGGAGTCAGGAACAGGGCTTCTCTTGATGAGAGTGAAAAGAGTATCACAGAGTTTTCATTTTTAAAATTATAGCCCTCAAGGGATCTGTCTCAAAAAAGAAAACACACAGAGCCCCAAAGGGTCTGATATTTCATAGGCTGCTTGCTATGAGATAAGCATATTTCAGTGGTTGTCTATGAGAATTCAGAGACAAAAAACAGAAGTTGCCTCCAACATGGATGATATACCCAGATTCAAAACAAGATGCAGTGTGGACAACAGAAGGCTGTTTTCTTCCTCCAAAGAGAAAAACCAGGTTAAAATCAGGTTTAAAGATGACATTTTGTCCTTTAGAGATGATGCTACCTGAATTCTTGTAATACAAAATCAGAAACCACATAGTCAGACAAACTTTCAAATAAATCCCTTGGCTGCTGAATCTTGCGCTTCATACTATTTGAAAAGTACGAAGCAAAGAACATTTGAAAAACAAGAAATCTTCCTAGCTTTCTCTAACGGAGGGAGTCAGCAAATTTTCTTTAAAGAGCCAGATTATAAGGAACTTTGGTTTTACAGGTCATCTAGCCAAAAGATCTCTATTGCACTACTGCAATAGATGCCTGCAGTCACAGCAAAAGTTGCAATAGCACGAATACGAATGGTGGAGCTGTGTTCCAATAAAACTGCCTTACAAAAACACAGTGGGCTGGCTAGATTTGCCTCTGGGCCATGGTCAACTGACACTTTATCTAAACAAAAGCTTTTATCTTTTGCTCAGAGCCACATTATTACCATTTCAAATGGCAAAGGTTTTGATGATATAAAATTTTCACTTTTACTATCTTTATAAAATAAGCTCTAAAAGGTGGGGGGCTGGGGATTTAGCTCAGTGGCTTAAGTGCCTGCCAGCCAAGCACAAGGTCATGAGTTCAATCCCCAGTATAAAAAAAAAAAAAAAAAAAAAAGCTGGGAATGGTAGCATAGGTTTGTAATCACAGCACTTGGTAGGCTGAGGCAGGTGGATAGCTCAAGAGTGTGAGGCCAGCCTAAATCATGTAGTGAAAATCCTGTCATAAACAGACAATAACAAAAGGGACTCTGACAAAATGAGAAAATTAGGAGTAACATATAGTTTGCAGAAATCAGGATAAGGACATTTTCAGATTCTTAAAAAAAATCAATCTTCTGTTTATATCTTAATTTTAAAAGATGCAGTTAAGAAATTATTAGCTTGTTAATTGTCACATGGTTTGGAGAGAACAACCCTGGTTTGCACCCTAAAGCCCATTCCTGGTATTACAATTCCAAAAGAACATACTTTCCTTCTGTATTACTTTCTGCTTTAAACTTTTTCTCAGAAAGGACCTGGCTTAATTATTGACTGCAATATATCTTTATGGACTTTTCACTCAGACTTCCTATCTCTATATGCTTTAATATAAAGAATGATATAAGAATAAAATTCAATGCAAAGAATGTATTTGGGTTATCAGTCATAACAATAAAATGAAGTATGTGTGAATCCCACCTTCCAAATAAAAATGAGATACCAACACTTGACCTGTTTTGCTTCATTGTTTTATTTCAATTATGTCTTAATGTAAAAGTAACACATGTACTTTTTAAGGCATTACATGTTCATTGTAGAAACTATAAAAAAGGGAAATAATCACTAATACTTCTTTACAAAGGTGAAATAGTGTCTTACAATCTCCTTTTTTTCCTCCCTTTTTTCTTGTAACAGATTGAACCCAGGCCTCACATATGCTAGGTAAGTGCCCTACCTGACTGAGCCATGCCAGTTTGTGTCTTTTGATTTGGCGTAGTACACACATTTTTTCCCTGTGCCTTTAAATCTCCCAAAGCATGATTTTTAAAGGTTTTATAGTAAACCATTATATTTATATATATGCACATACCATAATTCATGATTCTCCTATTGTTAGTTTAACAATTTATATCAAGTTGTTTTTAAGTAATTATAAATAAAACCATAATGAATTTGTTTGTAATCACATCTTTACACATATATCCGTGGTTATTTCTGTGACACGAATACCTAGAAACACAATTTAATTCTATGTTAAAGGGCATACCCCCCCCCTTTTTTTTTTTTGAGACAAGGGTCTCACTATGTAGCCCAGGCTGACCTCAAACTTTTGGCAATCCTTTTGCCTCAGGGATCACAGATGTACACCATCATGCCTAGTGTGATTCATGATACATACTGCTAAATCTTCCTCCCCAAACCTGCCATCCACCTGCACTCCTACTAGTAGTGGAGCAGGATTATAATTTTGATTACTTTATTGTAAAAAAAAACCTAATAGTATAGTAATGAAACTTCATTTCATTTCTTTGATGACTAGTGAGACTACAATTTTAACATTCAGTTTAAACAATGTTAATATTTATAATTGTTTATAGTTATTAATTTAAATAAATCTTTTAAACTCATATGGAGCTCAAGGATTTGTAGTCCTAGGTAGCTTTCAGAGCCTGTGACACAGAGAAGTTATTCAAAACTCTGGAAAGGCAGGATTATCATTTCCCTTCCCTGGAGATAAATAACAAACACAACTGAAAATTATTAAGTGCATGGTTACATGACTTCAGGTAACATATTCCAGTTGGGACATGGCAAAGGACAAGTTACTGACTCTACTCTGAGGCTCAACTCCTACCCAGAAGCCCCATTTCCACCAGAAACAATAAATCCTTTATTCAAATGATCAACTCTCTGATCTCATCTCTGTCCACTCCATATCCCACTTGGCTGTTACCCCCAGTTAGCTACTTCTTCAAGCCTCCTTCTGCTGGGGCTTTGTACTTACTGCTCCTTTCCTGAGATTTTACCCTCCCCATCTCCACTGGGCTGGGCTTTTCTTACCACTCCTCACAGACAAATGCCACCTCAGACAGGCCTTCCTGGTCCAGAACTCCCCCACACTACTGGTCACCCCTGATTCTCTGCATAGCCCTTAGGCCTATTCCCTTCCTTTGCATGTTCTTTCTTTGTTGTCTGCCTCACAACCCTGACCCATCCCTTTGTTGGAGGTCTTGACCTAGCTGCTGAGCATAGCACCTAGCAAACCATCTGCACTCACAGATGTGGAGTCAACCAACCTCAGATTGAAAAGAAACTGCACCTGTACTGAACAAGTATAGATCTTTTCTTGTCATTATTCCCTAAACAACACAGTATAATAAACTATTTACCTAGTGTTTACACTGTATTAGGTAATATAAAATAGATGCTTTAAAGCACAAGGAAGGATGTGGATAGTTACATGAAAATACACCACCATCTTTTATAAGGGGCTTGAGCATCCATCAGTTTTGGTGTCCTTGAGGAATTTTCAAATCAATCCCTGTGGATAGAGGGATGAATGTATATTCTTTGAGTGTGTGTATGAATGAGGTTAATTTAGTGACCCCTTCTCCCCACTTTCACCTTGATCTAAAACTAGTTTGGTTATTCCACAATCAGTACTCACTTGATTGACTGGGGGTCAGCATTGAAAGTAACCATATGATGTTTCTCTGAGAAACTGCCATGAATCAAAACTACTTCTATGGTGATAGCAGCATCCAGGTTTCTTTTTTTAATCCTGGTTTTGGGGATGGAACCCAAGGACTTGTCCATGGCAGGCAAGGGCTCTACACTGAGCTATGCCGCGAACTCCAGCCCCCAGCACTCCTTCATTTCTTGCCTTCTGTCTCTCACAATCTCTTCTTAGATCCTTTTAAAGCACTGTCCCCAAGGCCATCAACAGTCTCAAGTGCTTCTTCTGCTTGAAACCTCTGACATCCAAACCAGAAAAAACTCTTGAAATTAGGGTAGATACACAAGGAAATCTTTTTGCTACCTTTTGGTCACTTTCCCTTCACTGAGACTAAATACCTGACACCCACAACTTAAAAGATAGGTTTATTCTAGTTTATGACACCAGTCCAACTCATTGGACTCTAAGTCAGAAGCAGACTAGCAGAGGAGCATGGCAGATGGAAAGGTGCTCAACCCATGGCAGCCAGGAAGCAGAGAGAGAAAGGAGGAGCCAGGGCCAAGGGATCACACCTTCAGAGACCAATCTCTTCTGATCCAACCCAACCTCCTGGGGTTGACACTGGATGTACAGAATCGCTCCTAACAGCATAGTTAGCTACCAGACTCATCAATAGATGAGTCCACTCCTGATACAGAAACCCCATGATACAATCATCTTCCACACATGAGACTTTGAGGGACATTTTAGACCTAAGCCATAACACCATATAAATGGGAGACTTTACAAGGGCAATAGTTACCGGTAGGGGTTGTCCTTAGAATTCTGTTTGTCATATCTACCACTTTGGCTTTCTGCTCCTTTAGAATTCTAACTAGTAACTACATTAGAGTTGGAAATTTCTCCATCATAAAACAAAACTAGCACTAACAGGCGACAAGAAAGGGAGGTGACGGGTTCCCTTGGGCTACGGCTCTCTACCTAGCAGACAAAGCACCAAGTTCAGGTATAGAAAGTAACATTTAAGGGCCTTTCTGGATATCTGAATTATTCCAAAAAGTCCCAGATGTGTCTGAGTTGAGCAGAATGTCTAGAAGGGTTTCCTTTCCATGGAGAGCCACTTCAACCTCGTAAGGGTCTCATTCCACAGAAGGTTCCATTTCAATCCTGGGGCCACCTCAGGACACAAGACATTGAGTCTGAGGCTTGGTATTTGGTCTTCTTGCTACTTACTTCCTAGTGCTACTGAGTTCCAGCCAACATCTTGTGTACCTGCATTCCAATTGACACAGTGTATAGTGGTGCATACCTGTAACAGCACTGGGGCTTGAGTCTTGCAAGTTTGAGCCTAGCCTGAACAACTTGCTGAGATCTGTCTCAAGACAAAAGAGTCAAGGACATACTGCAGTGGTAAGGTCCTCCTTGGCTCTATCCCCAGTACTGCAAAACAAACAACTGATGCAGTAAACAAATTCCAATTGATACAGTTATTTGTAGTTTCTTCTTCCACAGTTTAAGTTACCCACAGTCAACTGTGGTCTGGAAATGCTAAATAGGAAATTTCACTCATATAACTTTTGAGGTACTACATTGCTACAACTGTTCTTTTATTTTTGTTCTATTTTACTGTTACTGTTTTACTTCTACTATTCTAGTTATCACTGTTAATCTCTAGCTTTATAATAGATATGTATATAAAAAAAAGTATACTGTCCACACAGCACTCCCAAACCTCCTTCACTGCTTTGTTTTTCTCCACAGCATGCACTCCCCTCTAATACAGTACATACTTTAATTTTTAAATTATCTGCTAGTGTCCACAAGTGTAAATTCCACAAGAGCCTGCCTCATTTATTGTCAATTCCCAGCATCTAAAACATTACCTGTCATTGAGTAGACCCCTCTACAATTCATTACTGAATTAATATATGGAGGAATTTGACATGGCCTATCATACAATACTTTGGTGAGGTAAAAAGAAAGTTATTTTAAGTCAAAATACACATGGTTATTGGTCTTGCAAAAGACTATGAATCACCTGAGTTTTCAATAATTTACTTTGGAATCCTGATTCTGTGAGAACATGCCTATCAGATATCTTAGACAAACAGGCCTAGACAAAGAATATTTTGTGAGAAGCAAATAAAGTAGATACATATGTTTTATATTTCTCTATAAATTTAACAATGAGTGAAAAATACTCTTCAGGCTAAATGAATTGTGGATCTCATCAAATGTGAATGTTTTGAAAACTAATTCAAGATGTTCATGAAAACAACAAAAAATTTGTACAGCAGGAAATACCACTCTCAGAAGTATAATTGCAAATATCTCACTATTCCCTCTCAGCTATCTAATTATACCAACATTACATCACAAAGGGCTAATGTCTTATGAAATTTTAAATTGTCTTTTTGTAGCCTTCTGATCATTTCCTCAACTCATTTCTGCACAGGGGAGATGACAACACCCAACAGGAACCACACTGCCAGTTCAACCATAGTCAGGACTTCATATCTCACTGTTCCTTTTGTTTTCTTCAATTTTCCATAACTGTTCCTGTTTCCTTTATGCTAAAACCTCCCATACTAAGCTTTCTCTCTCTGGTTTTTCTGTTTCGCTACCTTAGCTGTGTGGCTGATAAGTCAAGTGATGCTGCTGATACTGGGTGGCCTCCATTTAGGGACAGTTTGACCTTTTGGCTGGGGTTGACACTGGATGTACAGAATCGCTCAAAGAATATGGGCCAGAAGCAAGTGTGGCCTCTAGGAGCTTCTGTTATCAGTCATGATTGTGACTAGTTTTTTTTTTCTTTCTTTTGTGTGGAGCTGTAGATTGAATTCCCTGGCCCTCATATTCAGCTCTATCTTCAACCTTTTTGATTTTTTAAATTTAGAGACCAGTTCTTGCTAAGTTGCCTAGGTGAGGTTTGAACTTGAGATCTTCCTGACTCAGTTTCCCAAAATGCTGGGATTATAGGAGTGTGCCACCATACCCAGTTTTTTCTTTTGGACACAGAAGTGCAACGCTAAAATTATCAAGATGCCAGATATTTACATCCCTGGGTAGATTCTGATGTTAAAGACACTAGATGGCTGTTATGGCTTATATCTAGATGTACTCCCCAAACTTCGTGTGGTTATAGTAGGGAGCTTGGCAGGTGGTTGGATTAGTGTGTGTGAATGTGGATTAAGAGTGTGGGTAACAGAAGCCCCACTATAGGCATGGGTGGCACCAATCAACAGGTTTGCAGCCTGAACAGAATATAAAGGGATAGAAAAGGCAGGCTTGCTGCTGTTTTGCTATTTCCTGCCCCTCTGCTATGCTACCTTGCCATGCTACCTTGGAACTAGCTGACTGCGGACAGAAACCTCTACAAACTGTGAGCTGAAGTAAACCTTTCCTCTATTAACTTGTGGGTATCACGTATTTTGTCTTGGCAATAAGAAAAGTAACTAAGACAATGGCTGACAATACAAGGATAATCTCAGTTCTGTCTCTCAGCTGCCCGGATTGGCGATGGCCCTGGTAACTTGCTTGTTTCTTTTTTGCTCTGTTCCTGCCACCCCTGAAAGCTGGAGGCTGGAAAGGAGATGTTGTAGTAGCACTCCAGAAATTTTAGCAAAATGGGATAAAAGTGATGGTTGAACTCTAGTAAAAGAACATAGGAGCTGGCAGGTTTAAACAGGGTATCTATCTACTGCGAAAAATAGGATAGTAAAACTTCTAGGAGAAAACATAGGACAATATAGCTCTAACTCTGGATTCTTACAAAAGAACTAGTCATTAAAGAAAAGATTCATCAATTATGCTTAATTAAAATTAAAAGTGTTCACGAAAGAGTGAAAATTCAAGCCATCCTGGGAGAAGGTATTAGCCATATATCTCTTTGATAAAGAACTTGTGTACAGCATATAAAGAGAACTCCTAAAAGGAGTAAGGAAGACAAAGACAAGGTGATAAGAAACAGGCAAAGGGGTCTTGGATTTAGCTCAACAGCACAAGTGTCCACCTGACAAGTGTGAGGTCATGAGTTCAATCCCTGGTACCAAAACACAAGTAAACAAACAACAACAAAACAAGCAAAACACAAATGGGCAAGGGTAACTCAGTTGCAATATGTGCTTAGCATGCATGAGGTCCTGGGTTCAAGCCCCAGCACCACCATAAATAACTTCAAATCAGATCAGATCATAAGAACCTGAGTAGCTCCATCTCCACAGAGACTATCCAAATGGCCAATCATGCTCAATGCATGCCATTCATGCTCAATGTCATTAGCAAATCAAAGCCACAATAACCCATGGTGGCACACATCTGTAATGCCAGTACTTGGCAGGCTGGGGCAGCAAGATCACTGTGAGTTTGGGGCCAGCCTAGGCTACACAATGAGTTCAAGACTGGCCTGAAATAAATAGCAAGATTATCTCAAAAAACAAAACAAAACAAAACAGAAATGAAAACCACAAAAAGATACTACATATTTACCCAAATGAATAAGTAATAAAGACCAACAGCACCAAGTATTAATGAGAATACAGAGAAATAGACCTTTCATAAATTGCCAGTGGGATATTCACTACACAATTACTTCCGAAATCTGGCACTGTCTACTATACCATATGGCCCAGTAGTCCATTCCTAGGCATATATCAAACAGGGATGAGAATATATGCATTTCAGGACACATGTACAAGAGCACACCAGCACCGTTTAAAATACCCCCAGATTCCGTGGAGCCGAGTGTGTGGTGGGCGCCACGCCAGACAGTGGCCTGTGCACCTTCTTCCCGGCATCAGCATCGGCACTGGCATTGGCATTGGCATCGGCCTGCCCGCCTCCTGTGGCCCCCTCAAGCTCTGGAGCCAACCTTGCGGGGCCAGGAACCCACAGTCCCCAACACGTCCTCCTGGCCCCAGCTAGGAGGGAGAGAGAACCCCAGCCCAGCCCACTTCAGAGAAGGAGCCTGAAACGCCCGACCTGCAAGAGGAAAGTAAGGAAGAGGCTGGTGGGGAAGAAGAGGAAGAAAGAGTCTCAGCGTGGAAAGCAAGAGGGAAAGAAGGAAGTAAAGAGATGGACAATGCAAGTGTCTTCCTTTCAAAGAGAACCATGATTGCAAAAGGAAAAGGGCAGAAACTTTGTGAAACTGAAAGGATACATTTCTAAGTGAAAAAAGCAAAACAAAACAAAACAAAAACAAAAACAAAAACAGGTAAACTAAGAAATTCACACAAACTGCTTTACCACAGTCCGGTGACAGTTTCTTCCTTAAAGAAGAATGTGGGTCAGTTCAGTGCCTTTCCACTTGAGCAAGGGAGCATACAATATAAAAAGAAGGAAGACATGTTGAAAAAGTTTAGCAATGCCATACTAAAGAGCACAAGTGAAGTTCTTGATCTGGAGAAATCCAGTGTAAATTGTGAACTGGTGAAGAGGATCTTTAATGCATCCTAAACCATCAGGCAAACCAGTGCCAAAATCGAAGAGAACTTCTAGCAAAAGGCAGTAAAAAGGAACGGAACAGTTCTGTAATGGCAAGGAAGGAAAAGCATCTTGAAATTCTGTCAGATGAATCTAGTAGTGATGAAGATAAAAAGAAGAGAAAGGAAGAATCCACATGAAGATAAAGAAAGTGAAGAGGAGCAGCCACCAAAGATGACATCTAAAAAAGAAAAAAACAAACAGAAAGCTACTTCTAAAAGTAAAAAGTCTGTAAAAAGTGCTAATGTTAAGAAGGCAGATAGCAGCACCACACAGAAGAATCAGAACAGTTGGAAAAGAGAAAGTGAATCTGAGGCTAGTTCAGATGATAAACCTCTAATTAAAAAACTGAAGAAACCACTTACCAATGAAGAGTTAAATGAAACGGTAAAGAAATTATTGGCCAATGTTAATTTGGAGAAAGTCACAATGAAGCAGATTTGCAAAGAGTTATATAAAAATTATCCTGCTTATAATTTAACTGAGAGAAAAGATCTCATAAAAACAACTGTAAAAGAGCTGATTTCTTGAGATAGAAGGCAAAGATGACTTATTCCCACAGAATGGAAGAACTGATGTATATATTATACCAGCAAAGAGAATGTATTTCCTTCTCTAAATCCTAGTGTTGATAGAATTTATTGCTAATCTTTTTATCTTGGGTGTTAATGTAAATTTGAGTTCGTTGTTTTAAATTGCATTTCTATACCATTCTTAGTTTAAAATGTTGCGTGGCAGTAATTGTTCCTTTTATAGCTGTATTTTGTACATTTTGAATTTCTTTAGATAAGGCATAGATTCCTGAATTGTGAGTTTTAGTGCACTTAATATTAGCTTGCTTAAGACATACTTTTGATCAAGTAGGACAGAAACTATTGCAAGTGGCATTTATACACGCAGAGACTATTACAGTATTTACTATATGAAATATTTTGGGTTTTTTATGTGAAATATTATGAATACACATCTTTTCTGTCAGTGAGCTTGGTGGCACTGTGTTCATTATACTAAATTACACAAGCTGTATAGATAACTAGATCAGAACTTCTGCATATGTATATACCAAATTGTCAGCATGACAGAAGTGACAGATGCTATTTTTGTATTTTGAAAAAATGATCTGCTGTATAAAAGTTTTTTAAAAAAATTTCCTTTGTGCAAGTCAATTTTTAAACTTATGCAGGTAGGTACTTTATACTTGTGAACTATGAAATGTCAGTGTTAGCTAGAAAGTGTGACAGAGGTAGTAGCAGTAGAAGCTGGAATTCATTGACACTGCAGGAACTGTGTAGTTCTGCTTTACCTTGAAAGTGTCAACAATTTATAGTTTTAGTGCTAACTGCAAAAGCATAGATAATGTTTTGTATTAAGGACAGACAAAAATCAACACATCAAAGCTTCACAAACTTTGGGAAAGAATTAAGATTTAAGTACATTTGGCCTACAGTGACATTTTTATTAACTGCTTTTGACCATAGAAATTACTGTTATCTACAGGAAACCTGGCCTACTTCATAATTATGATAAAAGTACTATGTGTAATGCCAGAAGAAAATGTGTAGGCAGTGGCAGATATCTCTGATGAAGTATTTCTCAAAAGTAGTAATACACTGTACTTATTTTTAGCATTAAAGAAATTTAATGTGTTTGTTGGGCTTTACATTTTGGTCAATCAGGATTCTATGTGATCAATATATGGACCACTCCTGAATTTAAAAGATTTAATTATATTTTTTAAAAATTTATTCATTTATTTTTTTTGGTGGTACCAGGGATCAAACTCATGACCTTGTACTTGCCTGGTAGGTGCTTATGCTACTGAGCTAAATCCTCAGCCCACTGAACTGTATCTTTTAAACTGACTGTCTTAATTAGTTTACTAAATAACTTTTCTCTGAATTTGAAAATGAAGCATGCTGCTTTTAACAAAATTAGGTATTTGAGGTACCAATTGATTGTTTTAAAGTCTTTGCATCATAGAACAGAAATATGCAAAAATGATATATGTTGAATGTTAACAGGTATTTTCACAGCTTTGACCTGTTTTTTGATAAAGTTAGGACATTAAGGAAAGGTGCACTGAATACAAATGAATGAGATAAACAACTCAGACCTAAAATTTGGCCTGTGATTTCAAATATTTAATTTGTTTAGTAAATCGTGTCAATAAAAAAAATAGCTGCAAACTAGAAACGACTCAACTGTCCATCATCAATATCGTTGACCAATAATGGTATAATCATGTAACATGCTATTAAATGGTAAAGAAAATAAATTATAGCTATATGTAATACAAAGTATAAATTTTACTAGCAATACTATGTGAAAAAGTCAGATCCAAATGTTATATAGCTTTTTGTTCCATTTACATAAAATTCAAGTGTAGACAAAATTAACATAGTATGCTTAAGGACACATACTTTCATAAAAAACTTAAAGAAAAAGTATTGAGGTCAATAGGCAGCTCAGGGAGCAGTGAAGAGTCATTGGAAAATAACAGAAAAATTCTGTGAGGACTGGCAGTGCTCTGTTTTTAAATGAGATTTCATCTCATGATAATTCATTAACTTATAATTTGTATTTCATGCACTTTTATCTTCGAGAATGGTGTTCTGTAATCAAAAGGTTTATATAATAAACCTATTACTTCCTTGTCTAATCTTTACAGAAAACAAATGCTGTCCTCCCAAACCAGACCCAAATGTTAAACCAAAACTCTTAAATACAAACAACTCTTAATAGAAAGTTTCTGTAAAAGTTTTGGAAGTCAGCCTCTAGGGGCCTTTATATGATTAGGAAAAGGTACTCTCTTTGGAAAAATGACTTAGCAAAAGCTGTCTCCAGGTTGTAGCAGTCCTAGTGGACAGTTTATACCTCCTATGAGCAAAGAAAAGGTGCTTCTTTCACATAGGAGATGTCACTGTGCATTTTTGGGATGTGGCTTGTGGGCTGCATGCAAACTGCCATTTAGTCCCATTTGCTTCCTCATCTGGGGACCTTTGTGCAGTGCACAAATATAAAACCCTCCCTGGAGCCCTTTCCAGGAGAATGGAAAGATTAACAATTATATGTGAATCAGACCACCAAGCACAAGCACACCTGGAACACGTCCTGGTACAGACCACTACCATCTACCTGCCCTTACCGCATAACCTTCTGTCTTCTTCTGGCACCATTTCAATAGTGCATTGCGTTTGGAGCCACCATATTCCCGGGCTAAGGCTGCCAGAGGGTCTCTTCTTTCCACACTGGTTAGGAAGAAGAACACACAGTAAGGAAAAGACACTGGAACCCTCAGATATATAAGAAAAAATATCTAGCTTAGCAAAAGCAAAAGCCTAGCTATGTTCAGAGAGACTCTGAGACAACCATAGCAGTCACATTAATAACAATTTTATTATCTCATGGGGTAAAAGAAAACCTAAGTTGTGCTTCTGGACACAATTTAAAGGAGTTTGTTTTGTTTAAAAATCCATCCATTCACCCATTTATTTTAGTGAAGCACAGTATTGTATGAATTAATACCAAAACCACTCTATGTGCCTCAAGGCTTACACTTATTTCTAGATAATGTGAAAAATAGATGGAAGGCTACACTAAAAATACCAGATTGGCTGGTTATGGGAGGCAATGGGAGTGAAGAGCAGGACAAATCAGCAAAATAAATGAAATGGTTCAAAGGGAGGAGCTTTACATACACAAAGCTGTGTCTGGGTTTCATATTTTTGCACACTAGTAGATATTATATACTTTTCTTGTTAATCTACTGTCAATTTTTCTTGTACTAAAATTATCAAAGTTTCATAGGAAAAGTTTAAACTTCCATAAAGAATCCATGCAGTACTTAATAAAGTATTTTAAATGATTTTAGAAAGAGGAGTAAGTGATTCTAGACTTCAGGAATATGAACTAAGGTACAGAGATTTTAAGAAAAACAGTTCATATATGAATTTAAGTTTTCCTTGTACAATTTGATGATTATTTTTCTATACATCTGACAGATGTGTAAAGTCATTTTCTATGAGTTTCTTTGGTCAGAGTTGCTGTTGACTGCCAAGTCCTGGTGACCATGCCTGGCCTTGTGTCATCCCTTAGAATCTGACAAATTAGGACTGAAACAAGGCTTTCTACATGAGTAAAAGAAGCATTGCCAAAATATTTTTCTTAAAAGAATGATTTCCTCCCCCCATACTTAATAATGCAGGCCAGTAAGGTCTTTGTGTGGAGGGGGGAGTGGCTTTTCTCAATGCCTTGCTACATAGTTCAGGCTAGCCTTAAACTTACTATGTAGCACAAAATGGCTTCAAATTCACCATGACCTTCCTGCCTCAGTCTCCCAAGTGCTGGCATTACAAGTGTGCACCACCCTGTGCAGGTCATTTTTATCCTACCATGGGTTAATATCAATGACATGTAAAATTGAAATAAATTAATTTCACTAACAACTTTTCATAATGTAAGGTATACACAGCACATTAATATACACAAAGTCTTTTGTAGTCATTTCTGGTACCAATCTGAGAATAGTATTAATTTTGGTCCTTAACATCTGTTTTTATTGTTGAAATCACCTGCAAATAAACAGGACAATATACAATATCAGGGGTTTTTTATGCAATCCTTGAAACACATGACTTCATCTATTTGGGTCCAGATGTAGGTTACACCCGAAAATACAAGATCTGAACTTACCCAGACTTTCATAAATTGTTTTATATACTCATATTGATAATTATAGTATTTATTATAAAGTCCTTACTTGTAATGTAGCCAATTTTGTGTATTTATCTACTCATTCATAAGTGGTGAACAAAATGCTGTGTGTAGCACAGACAAGGGTGGAGGAGAGGTAACAAAATGGTAAGACAAAATATTTATTATCCACTAAATTATAGCCTTTCTGGGGAAAAGGGCATGTACTATGCAACTTAGTCACACTAAAAAGCAGCACAGGCATCAAACACTCCGAGGAGAGAGAAGGGTTATGTTGGTGCTGTCATGGTAAGCACAAACTTCATGGAAGCTTTGATGCTGAAGGAGCAGCAGTATTCAGAAGTGTGAATGGACCAAAAGGAAGGCAATTCAAGCTGGAACTTTATAAGCAAATACTTGCAATCAGATGCTCACATTACATTGCAAAGGCAGAGTAAGATAGGCTTGGATAGAGTGAAGGGCTGGGTCATTCTGGCAGGTGAGCGTGGATGGTGCCAAGATTTGGCACAGCTGGAAGACCAGGATGCAGACTGTGGATGACTGTCGTAAGAGGTTTGTGAGAGGTCTGCAGGCAGGATGCAAATAGCACCTTGGAAGACCATCCAACATGGAGAGGCCGGAAGACACAGGGGAGAGAGGAGGCAGCTGAAGAAGTTTCCTGGGGCCTGGGTGACCAAGTGTACTGAACAGGAGGAGGTCGCAAAGAAATGGGAGCACAGACAGATTCTTGATGACCACTGTGCCTGCCTCACTGTTTTCTTCCTCTCCTACTGTATTCTTTCATCCTTACTAAGTCCCTTTAAACACTAATCTCAAAAAATCTTTCTTTAATCCTCTTCCTATGCCACTGTGTTTGATTAATCCTTTTTAAAGAGCAGGTCTGATCTTAACTGCTACTCAAAAACAAAAACAAAATCCCACAGACTTAGCGGTTCCCCACTGCTTTACCAAAATAAGTTTGAACATCTTCATTGGCAATGAAGACTATTTGCAACAGGGACCTAGCCTGCCTTTTCAGTTTTAACAGCCTAGTCACCTATCCATCTACCCAACCAGTAATGAGCACCTAAAGTGTGCACTGGCAGAACCCTAGTCCTTGGGAAACCCAGGGTCTAGTTCCACAGCCTGCTCATAACGGCATCTTTACAACCCCTGGCAGAAATACTATTTCTCTTTAGAATTTCTAAATTATATATATATATATATATATTTCTTCATTTCACTTTGCACAATACTATAAAAGCAAGTATTATATCCTCTCGGTATTGAGGATGGAAACCAGGGACACTACCGCTGAGCTATATACCCAGCTACAGAAGCACTGTTTTCTTTTGTGACTATTTGTGAGCTATAGCTACATTCTTTTCTAAGTCAGAATCTTGCTAGGTTTACCATGCTGGCTTCGAACCTGCAATTCTATCTCTGCTTTTTGAGTAGCTGAGATTACAGATGCGTGCCACTGTGCCTAGCTGGTCCTGCATCTTAACCATTTTCATTCAGGAAATATTTGTAGAAATAAACTGATCTGGGAGACAAAACAGAAGTAAAAGCAAAAGGTTATCAACTCTATTTTTCTGATTTTGACTGTTGAAAACATGGTACCTGAGTTTGCTTGGTGGCTTCAACCCTCCAGTGGAGGCACTTAGTAGCCTGGTGCTCCCAAAGCCCAGGGAGGGGGGTCTGCTCAGTGACTCCAGTGAAGGACTCTTTCGAAGGTAAGGGTCTGGCTTCAGGTCCTCAGGCCTCCCCTTCAGAAGATCTGTAGCAAAGACACAGTCATCTATTGTTGAAGAGGACAAATTTGACTGATCATAATACTGTAAAGTACAATTCTCATTCTATTTCCAAGTACAAATGTACATATGTGTGTATGTGAGCATGTGTGTGTATTTTCCTGGAATTAGTAATAAAAACAGGAACATGGTATTTTCTAAAGATTTTTCAGGTGATAGCAATTACTAAATATAATCTACTGGACCTAGTGCCAAATCAATACATTCTTCAAAAATTATTATGAATTTCAAGGTGGCTTTATTGGAGCATTAAGCCAAGTATGGGCTCTCCTAAGAAGTTTGTACAGTTATTCAGTTCAAATACCCACAAACCCAGCCCTGTCCGCAATTTTGTTTTAATCACTGGAGAGCAGAAAGTGCATAGAGCTGGCAGGAAATGCCTCATGATTATCAGGTCACAGGCAGCAGCAGACAAAAAGCTGAGGAAAAAGCGTGGTAACTGTTTTACAAAAGAAAAAGCCTTACAGTAACAGGGATTGGTTCGGTAAAAACATATGCAAAAATAACTCTTAAAGGCTTTGTTGTTGCTGTTGTTTCAGTCTGAGTCAAGCAGATAATGAAATGGGTTGAATCCTCCAGATAGTTCCTCTCTCTTTCTCTCTCTCTCTCTCTCTCTCTCTCCTTCCCTCCCTCCCTCTCCCTCCCTTTCTTTTTCTCCCTCTCTTTCTCTCTCCCTCACTCCCTCCCTCTTTCTTCCTCTCTCTCCCTCTTAGGTACTAGGGATTAAACACAGGGCCTTCACACTGAACTACCTCCCAGGCCTTTCAAAAATTTTTTATTTTGAGACAAAATTTTGTAACTCACTAACTGCCCAGCCTGAGCTCAAACTTGCATTCCCCTTTCTTCAGCTTCTCAGAGTATTGAGGTTATAGGTATGTGCTACCATGCCTGGCTTCCAGCTATTTCTTAAAGGACCATAAAAGTAGAGAACAGGAGAAAATTTTCAAGACTGTCTGGTGTAGGCTGACAGAAGACTCTCAGAAAATCAAATAGTTCAAAGCTATATGATAGGCCAGTAACCAGGTGGAGCCCAGGGTGGCCTCCTGTGGACTCCCAAACAGTCACAAAAGAAAACAGTACTTCTATAGCACATAGCCACCAATTATGGGTAGTGAAGCTGGGAGTGAGGCCAATTAACTCTAAATAGCAGAGAAAAACTGTTTACACCACTAAAGAGAACAACAAAATAGCACATTAATTCTTGTTTCTGCAGCTTCTGATGACTTCGATGTTGACAAGCAACTGCTGGAAGTTGCTGGAAGCAAACAAGTTTCACTGTGTAATCCTTTCTTTATTCAGTAAACAGGAATCATCCTACTAGACAGGTGTTTGGTGCAGGGGAGGAAAAGGAGGAATATCAAGGGCCATTTTTTCCATAGCAAGCTGTGGAATAAATAAATACCCAACTGAATATTTATCTTGTCAGTCAAAATAATGGTTTCTTTAGATAACAGAATTTTGAAGTTAATAGAACAGAGAGAAGAGGTCACAAATACTATGATTCAAAGCTTACCTACTGCAGACACTTAGGAGAGTTTAAAATGACAATTTTACATTATGTAGGTTTCACAATTGAAAAAAAAGCTCATATAGGACTTTGCTCATTTACCATCTGACAATCCTGAGGCCCTTAAGAATGATAGTTAATCCACTCCAATTATGCTCTATAAATGGAACAGCAAAGCCTGAATGATGCACACCTGGTTATAACACGGTTTATCAAACATTCAAAGCCCACTGTTGAGACCTACAACTCAGGAAAAAAATAAAAATAAAAAGGATTCTTTTCAAAAGATTACAGCCCACTGACAATGTACCTGGTCACCCAAGAGCTCTGACGGAGAGGTACAATGAGATAATACTGCTTTTCAGTCCTGTCAACTACATCTATTTTGCAGCCCATGGATCAAGGAATAATTCTGACTTTTGAGTCTTGTTATTTATAAAATAAATTTTGTAAAGCTACTGTTACTACAGGTTGTTATTCCTTTAATAGATGTAAACATACTGTTGTGGTTGAAGCATTGTGTCAACTTGAAAAGTTACTTAGAAGCTCAACTAAATAACTCAGCAGCTCTCTATCCTGGGGTAGAAAGTACATGTGGTTACTTCTCTAGGATATTGTCCATCATGTCAAATTGAGGTCACAAGTTTAACTAAGTGATTCAGCAGAGAACCAGGGTCCTTACTTTGTAAACATCCTTAGCCTGTGCAAGAGGAGGGCAAGGAGATGGTGTGAGTGCTACATCCACCCAAGGGGTGTAACTTGCTTACAATATGAGGAAAAGAGGTTGCTTTTCCCCTCTTTTGCTCTTGTTGCTTTGCTGTCTTCTGCAGCTTGAAGTGTTGCCCTGGTGCCATGTGCCACTCTGCCTTGGAGCCAGCCAATTATGGATTGAAACCTCCACAAACTGTGAGCTAAATAAACCTGTCTGGGAGGATCCAACAAGAAGCCAACCAGCCAGCCTTTCTGGTAAGCCAAGCAAGCTGCACAGCTTCCAGGAAAAGCTGGCACTTCTGTGAGCCTGAGAATCAACCCCCTCCCCGCTTTCAGCAACAGACTTGTTCCAAAGATAGGATGAGTTGATAACAACTAAATGCTAATTGTCTGATTGATTTTGTAGGCCTGAGGCCAGCGGTCTGAGCATCTCTTGAGAGGATGACAGTATGCAGTACAGCAAATATGGAGGATTTTCTTCTGTCTTGTCTTTGAAATCCAATATTATTTTTACTGTTTTGGTTTGTTCTGATTGTTTTGCTTTATTCAATATTCTCTTTTGATTGGTTTTATTCTGTTTTGGTCTCATTTTGCTATATCCGATGGAATGTACAACTATTTGAAGATAACAAGATATACTATGTTAGCTATTGTTGTTTTCCTAGTACCCTGCTTTGAAGTTCTGTACCAATTTTGCTGCTTTGTTCTGATTGGCTTTGTTCGGTTTTGTTTTGTTGGATTTTACTATCTTAAAAAAAAAACACAAAAAAACCGTCCTTTTTAAATTTTGGTTGTTGGGTATTTTGTCCCAGCAATGAGAAAAGTAACCAAGACATTTGGTAAAACTGAAGACCTTCTGAGAGAGATTACCATTCTTGAAGCTATTAAGAACATTCAAGATTCACACAGGGAGGTAAAAGTATCAATAGTAACAAAGTTTTGAAGAAACTGATTCTAACCCTCATAGATAACTTTGAGAAGTTCAAGACTTCAGTACAGGAACTTAACTGCAGATTTGATAGAAACAAGAAGAGAATTAGAAGTCAGAGGATGTGACTCAACTGCTCCTATCACATGACAAAACTAACAGATGAAGATTATTTCCTAAAGATGAGCACACAGATTTCTGAAGAAATTTCTGCAATGATTACTCCTTGTGAAAATGACATAACACTGTTGAAATGATGATGAGGATTCTAAATCAATAAATGTATTATATAAGCTTAGGTAGCTTTTAAAAGATTGGCTCCAATTTTACTCAAATTTTACTGTAGATAAAATGTTGTCAAACAGCATCACATGCTACAAATTTTTTCATGTAAAGAAGAATCAATTAATGTGACAGATTCTACTGTTTTAATAAGAACCGGCCAAAGCCACATCAACCTTCAGCAACTACCACCTGATCAGTCAGTAGCCATCAACATGGAGGCGAGACCCTCCCCCAAGAAAAAGATTATAACTTTGCTAAAGGCTGAGATGATTGTTAGCATTTTTTAGCAATAAAGTACTTTAATTAGGTTAGTATTTTTGAGATAACACTATTGCACATGTAACTGACTACAGGACAGTGTAGCTTTTACATGCACAGGAAAATGAAAAAGCCTATAACTCACTTTAGAGTGTTCTTAGCTCTACTGTAGTGGTCTAGAATCAAACTTATAATACCTTGGGCTGGGGATTTAGCGCAGTGGCATAAGCGCCTGCCTGGCAAGCATGAGGTCATAAGTTCCATCCCCAGTACCAAAAAACAAAAATAAAAACATAGTACCTCTGAGGTATGCCTGTATTCTGGATAACCTTAACTAATAGTACTGTAAGGGTGGCTGAGAGTATTATTGTTCTGGGCTGTGAATCAGCTCAGCAGAGAAGTATAAGGAAGATGGTAATACTTCTAAAAATGCTTCCACATACCAGGTTGGGTCTTATTTAAATGTGTTAACCTATGTAGATGTTTCTATGTTAGAGATTAGGAAACCAGAGCACAACAAGGTCAAGGTAGATGTCAGCAGCAGCATCAAGATTCAAGCCCAGGAGATCCCATCTTTTTGCTCTCCCTCCTACTTTTTTTTTGGACAGGGTCTCACTATTATCCCAGGGGGCCTTGAACGTGCAATGATCTTTCTACTTCAGCCTTCCCAGTGCTGGGATTATAGGTGTGCGCCACTATACCCAGTTTTGTGAAAGCTGCTCTCATCCGATATCAGCACAGGAGGTGCGGCACAAATGAAAATGGGTTCTATAAAGACTAACAACCCTGATTTCATTATCAAGATCTGAATTTTTAAAAATACAGTATAACAACAGGAAGAGAATGACTCCCCAACAGTGCTATCTTAAAAACAGGTGTATTTTAAGAATTGTAGAAGCAATAGACAGATTCAAAACTGTTTTCTTTTTTTCTTTCTTTTTTTTTGAGACAGGGACTTGCTGTGTAGTTCAGGCTGGCCTTGAACTCACCATGTAGCCTAGGCTGGTCTTGAATTTAGTGATCCTTCTGCCTCAGCCTCTGAGTGCTGGGATTACAGGCATGTGCCACAATGCCGGGAAAAATGTGTGTTTTTCTTAACAGATTTTTTTTTTTTAAAGATTTGACCTCTAGAGATTCAGTTTATTAAAAGAGCACCTGGCATTTCTCTGTCATCTATGCACACCAAGAAGTGCAGCTAGTATGAAGTATGTTTTCTCTGGGTGGCTGCACAGCTAGATCTGAAGTTCACAATGTACACACTAAAGGATAAAAACCAGTTGGAACAAACTCTAGTAATTATTTTCTAAGTTCAGTTTCATGAAAAGTCAGGTCAACCCCACAAAAAAACAGGTCAAAAGTAATTCGTGTTTACGGTAACTCACCTGAGAGGGGAAGGTCTGGGATATCCAAGCGCTGAGTCATTCCTTTGCTGGCTGGCCGAAGGCTGTTATAAGTTGAATGTCTCTATCAAGACAAAAGGCACATCAGCAGGGTAGAGTTTGTGACCTCAAAAACAGCATAACATGAGAGAGAGAGAGAGAGAGAGAGAGAGAGAGAGAGAGTGTGTGTGTGTGTGTGTGTACATGTGAGACAGAGAAATAGAAAGTGAGAGACACAGAGACAGAGATAGAGAACAGTTCTTAGGCACATTAGGATCACAGGGAACTTCCAAAACAAATTATTTGAACAGGTAATAAATGCAATTGGTGCAATCTTCAAATGAACAAAAAGGGGAAATAGTGAAAGAAGGTGTGTCCTTTTCACTCCCATTACCCATTTCTTTTTCTCAGAGGTAATTTAATCAGCTTCATGTATATCCTTTCTGGAATACACATTCAAGGATATGTTGCTAGTTATATAAAAAGATGCCAGGACTAGGGGTTTAGCTCAGTGGCACAAGTGCCTGTCTGGCAAGTATGAGGTCATGAGTTCAATCCCTGATACAAAAAACAAAAACAAAAAAAACCCTCAAATCAATAACCAGGGACATGAAAATCAAACAAGTTAGCACATTAGCATTTAGTCATTATAAATGACTAAAATCATGCCTATAATCCAAGCACTTGGGAGGCTGAGGTAGAAGGATCAGTGGGAATTCAAGGCTAGCCTGGGCTACGTAGTGAGTTCAAGGCCAGCCTAAATTACATGGTGAGACCCTGCATCAAAAGAAAAAACAGTAAAACCCAGAAAATAACATGTATTGGTGAAGATGTGGAGAAATTATATCCTTTGTACCTTGCTGATGGCAAGAAAAAAGGAGTGCAGTGTTGCTACAGAACATAGCATAAACGTTCCTCTAAAAATCATACATAGCACCTGCCTGACAAGTGTGAGGTTGTGAGTTTGATTTCCAGTACCAAAAAGACAAAGCAACAAACAAACAAACACACAAAAAACAAATTATACACAGAACTACCACATGACCCAGCAGTTCTACTTTGGGGTAGTCTGTGCTTATTTTGACATTATTCACCATAGCCAAGATGTAGAAAAACCTAAATGTTCAGCCAGAGAGAATAGTGAGCTGGGTAGAGTTTTTGCAATACAAATTGGGAAAATTCTAGAGCACTGCTAAATAACACAATGCTTATTGTTAACAATATTGTATTTTGCACTTAAAATCTTCGTTAAAACTGAAGACTCCCAAGTATGCACAAGGCCCAGCACCCCCCCCAAAAAAGTGAAAATTTCATGTGTTTTATTTTGTATTGTTATAAAAAAAACCTCATTTATATAAAAATGCAAATGTTGTCTCATCATTAAACTGTACCATTTAAGCTTTTTATAGAATTTATAAAAAATTGTATTTTTGGGTACTGGAGATCAAACTCACAGCCCTTCACTTACCTGGCAGGCACTTGTGGCAATGAGCTAAACCGCTAGTCCTAAATTTTTTTTTATAGAGTGGATTTTATGCTGTAATTCACCACCTTGTCACTTTTTTGCTTGACTATATTAACCTTAGCTTTTAAAATATTCTAATAATATCAGTGGCTAGATCTCCTGTGTCTTTTATTTAAATTTCAATTTTATTTAAATGTTATTTTGTTAGATGTGTGTGGTACATGTACATAAGACATCTTAGTTCCTTCTTTCATCCCCTTTCTCTTGCTCCCTCCCCTCTACATCCATATCTTGGTCCATCTGCTTTTTAAAAAAAATTTTATTAGGCCAGGCATGGTGGCACATGACTATAATCCCTTGCGGAGGCAACAGGACTGCCACAAATTCAAGGCCAGCCTGGGCCACATAGTGAGTTCAAGACTAGCCTGAACTACATGGTGAGATACTGTCTCAAAAAATTTTTATTATTCATACATTGTTTTTTTGGTGTATATTTGTAGTACACAATGTTTACATGCTTTGTGTCAGCCAGTGTATGTACATAACACAACCCAATTCCTTTTTTCATCCCCTAGCCTGCCCTTCGTTCCTTCCTTCCTCCATCTCTTAATCCCCTTCCCTTGTGAGAAAGATCTATCTCCCTACTTCCTATTTTCATTTGGCTCTTTATTTTTACTTTAGATTTTTCATATAAGAGAAACAATGTGGTATTTAAGTTTGTGTGTGATTTATTTCACTTAATATTACGGTCTCAAGGGGCATTAATTTTCCTACAAAGGACTCAAATTTATCTTTGTTTATGGCAGAGAAGTATAGTATTTCATTGTGTATAAATACCACATTCTCTTTATCCATCCATCACCTGATAGACATACAGGACACTCAACATTTAGCTATTATGAATTGCGCTGCTATAAAAAAACATGGGTATGCATATATCACTGTAATCTTGGCTTCTATTACCTGGTATATCAACTATTTCACCTGGCATTTTTAAATTGACTACATATTTTTAAAAATGTGGATGCATGTTGAGGTTCTGGAGAATATAAACATCCCCCAGAATATTTACTTCCAGAAGTAAATCCTACATCCAAACCCGTATTTCTACGAATTTATTTTTTTGTTTTGTTTAGTTTTTTTTAGACAAGGTGTTGCTGTGTAGCCCCAGCTGGCCTTCAACTCATGATGATCTTCCTGTCTCAGCCTCCCAAGTGCTAGGATTGCAGGCATGGGCTACCATGTCTGGCTCTATGAATTTTAAAACTGAACAAAAATACAGATTTCTTTAAAATATTAAAGGAAAATATTTTAATAAGTAGCTAGAAATATATTTTAAAGGGACACAAAATCAGTCATAAAACATTGAACAAAGAAATGTAAAACTGCTGTTCATTAAAAGACAACTATAAAGAATAAAAAGTTACCACAAAAAATAGTAGCAATATGTATGAAAAGAAATAAAAGCACAACACATCAGGATGTCTTATAAACTGGGAGAAGATTAACATCGCAAAAGAAAACTGGGCAAAGTATATGGGACAAAAGACACATAGTAATGATCTATAAACATATGAAGAAGCGTTCAACCTTACCAATGAAGAAAGCAGAACAAGGTATTACATTGTTCATTTACTCAAATCCTCAAAATTTATAAAGAGTTCCAAAATTCTGGGAAAACAGCACTTTACATAATGTGAATGGGAGTGAAATATGAGATTAGGGCAGGGAGAAAAACAACAGGAAGTCGGCATGCCTGTCACCCATGGAGACCAGAGCACATGTGCAGAACAAGGAATCTGCAGCACTACACACAAGATCAATCAGAAAGCTCCATCTTAAATTCTTCACTTACATCTGGTAAGAAACCAAGTGGGCCTTAGCTAGGACAGCTTAGATCGAAGTGAGACTGTGATAGGACAGCTGTCCCAAAGGCCTTGTTTGCATAGGAGAGAAGCAACCCAAGAACCGGAGATAAAAGACCCTGTCATTATTCCTCATGGCTGCTGTGAGTCTGCTCACCAGCCTGTTCTCACTCTGCAGAGTGTACCTTTTTTTGTTTACTTTTGTTTTTGAGACAGGGTCTCGCTATGTAGTGTAGGCTGGCCTGAAACTTATTATGTACCCCAGGGTGGCCTCAAACTAAAGGCAATCATCTTGCCTCAGCCTCCTGAGTAGGCACTCACCACTATACCTGGCAAGAGTGTACTTCTTTTCCCCCTTCAATAAATGTACAACACTTGGGATACTGAGGCAGGAGGACTGCTATGAGTTTGAGGGCAGTGTGGGCTACGTAGATGAGTTTGAGGCCAGCCTACACTACATACTGAGACCTGTCCCAAAAAAAAACTGGAAAAAGAAAAAAAAGTAAATCCTTGCTACCTTTTCGGCAAATATTGTCCAGTTCTTTGTAAAGGATACCAAGAACCTGGAAAGAATCACTTCAGGACCGAAAAGCCAGCAACAGGTATATAAACTGAAGGGCAATGTGTCAAGCTCTGCAATGTACCAAGACAGAGCAAATCCACTTCCCTCGCAAGTAATCCATTTTCCATTTCTAGAAATCAATTTCTGGCAGATCTTAGGAGAGGCTTGTTCAGCTCCACTGCAGACCTTTTATATGGTGATTCACTGAACTATAAGAGATTTGAAAGCTAAAGGCTATTGTTTTCCACACTCCATTAAAGCTTGGTTCACCAAGTGACCAACCTTCTGTCAAACAGGCCCATTCTCAGAAGATCTGGAAGGTGCAGTCCAACAGTCCTTCTGCAGCTTTTGGAGGCATACACAGCTGTGCAAGTATTTGCCTTTCTGTGGCAGTGCAACCGAGTTTCACCCCAGTTTTATAGGTGTTAACAGGCAGGGCCCAAAGCATGTGCTTTGCTGTCAAAGACTAAGCCTGTGGCAGTGTGGTCCTGAAGCCAACTGTAGATCCTGACAGAAGTAATAGCCCTGGACAAGTACTCAAACAAGTACTTCCCTGATTCTGGGCAGAAACTGCAGCTCCTTTAAGGAGCTATCTTGAGATGTTCTGGGCACTTTTTCTCCTTTATTCCTTCCAGTACCCAAACCCTTACATTAAATTATTTTCTACTTGCTGGGTGTGGTGGTGCACACCTGTAATCCCAGCACTCAGGAGACTAAGGCAGGAGGATTGCCATGAGTTCAAGGCCAGCCTGCACTACAAATTCAGACCCTATCTCTACCCTCCTCACACACAAAATTTCTTTTCTACTTAACTTGTGAGAGTAATTTCCAATATTTGCAATTATATCTTGATATACTCTTCTCTGAAAATAGAACCTTAAGAGGTTAAAAATTGTGTAAGGATTTCTACTGTATTCTTACAGTAAGTTAAATTCAAACAATCCAAATGTCCACACAAGAGTGGCTAAGTAAACCGGTTGCATATCACATATCCTTTAAAAAGTTATTTCTGGGTAGAGTGACATTAAAGATGTCTCTACCATATTCTTTCATTCACTCAACAAACATCTAAGGTTTTGCTATGTTATAACTGTATCTCCTAGCCAGTATTCTAGACCCGAGATCTAACAGCAAGCAAAATATCAAAAACTCTAGCCTCAGAGCCTACATGGCAGTATTAAGGTGAATGAGTACCAGATTAATATGCAGTGTGATTTATAAAATTCTTCTCCCAACACACATGTAAAGTACATCTAGAAAGACACACAGCAAACCATGAAAAGTGATTATATCTGGGGCTCTTCTAATACCTGCATGGGAGAGACAGCAGCTGCTGGAGTGGTCCTCACTGGTATTCCACTGAGTGGACTTCTGGGAGCCTTATGGATGGGAATATTCTGCCCCATTCCACCTGCCGAGTAAAGAGATTGGGGGAGAGTCTGTACACACACACAAGTTTGTTCTAGTTCAGAGTTGCTTGAGAAGAACAGTTCTTAATTTCTTGCTATTTTTTGGTGGCTTAAATATCCCATGATATTTAATGTAACATTTACTCTTCCCTTGACTAGACCTAGATTAAGGAAATGAGGGGAAGTGTTAGCCAAGTGAGGGTTGGGCTTAAGGTGTAAGATAACCAAAGAAAACAAAACAAATGCGCATGTAATGAGGTTGCTTTGGAGAGAAGTAACAGGAAAGTTCTTTGTACCAGAGATATTACAATTGATTCATGTCCTATCTGCACAGGCTGGCTAACTGAGCCTTCCTACTTTCAATATGAGTAGACGAATCTGAATTTAGCAGCAAACTAACAGAGACAAGTAAATACATCTGAGGATTAGTTGTTATTCTGGTTTTCAAGTAAAATACACACTTTTCATTGTCAAGGAAAAAAATTATGGACAGATGTACATTCTCTTTCTTCTATTTACTGTGTGTGTGTCTACATGTATGAATGTAAAATATGGATACATTTTTCTTACACATGTAAGATAAGCTTGACTCAAAGAAAATTGAATTAGACAATTCCATAAAAAACAGAACACACCAAGATCAGGAGTGACAGATCAGTAAAGGAGCTCACAAGACCAGGTACAAAGGTCAAACAGTGTACTGCAAGGTGCACATCGCTGGCGGTCTCAACAAGAGGTCTAAATGTTCAACAATGATATGATGCCTTGTTTCCTAGGAGATAAAGGCTCTGGCTGACCCTAATTCTCAGGAGATGATAAAAGGTAAATAGTCATTACCTGTACAACATGGGTATAAGAGGCAGAATAGGAAGGTGAAGGGGGAGGTACTGGAGTTAGGGAGAAGGGGGAAAGTATCTGTATCATCCATGAGTCAGATTCTCCACTGTGACTCATGGAGCCTCTCCAGCTCTTGCACACAGTGGCTGTGTGAGGTGTAACTGAAAGAGCCCTGTGTTTGTATCAATGTGGAGCCAGTGTGGAGCAGAGACAGGCTTGAAATGTCAGGCCAACAGCTGAATGCAGAGCTTTGCTTATGGAAAAAAGTGATTAAATACCTGGGTGTCCCAAGTCAAATGACTTGATCAGTGACTTAACAGTAGTTGCAGCCTCCGAAGGTGTGGGAGATGTTCTGTTGACATATACACCATGCCACCGGCCAG
Organism: Hydrochoerus hydrochaeris; assembly: GCA_004027455.1. Taxonomy (NCBI): domain Eukaryota; kingdom Metazoa; phylum Chordata; class Mammalia; order Rodentia; family Hydrochaeridae; genus Hydrochoerus; species Hydrochoerus hydrochaeris. Next base: position 144,192 of record PVLA01001016.1, on the reverse strand, counting down.
CAGGGTTGACCTCCAAGGACTCTGGCTCTTCATTTACAGGTCTGCATAATAAAAAACACATCAGATTGAAAAGATAGAGCATGTGTCTATGTGTTTTGTTTGTGGTGGGGTTGGGGGTGGGGCAGTAAAGGGGAAGAAATGCATGTATAAACAGAACTGGTATGGAGAAAATACAAAGCTGGAAGGACAATCCTAGATTTAAAATTCTAATCAGCTTTGCATCTTTAGGAAATAACGTAGGTACTACCCTGTTATCAAAACAGTTGTTTCCTTTGAAAGTAGTATGCAATAACATGCTCATATAGAGTGACACTCTAGCTCTAAATAATGAGTCTGTTACTCTGCAAATGTTAGAAAATACAAATGTTATTTATCATACATATTTAGCCTATTGAACACTTTGCTAAACATGTATGGTAAATATGGCAGATACAAGGGATTGGTTTCTTGGCATGTAACATATTCTGATGTAGGAAAAATGGATTCTCAGGACTCTCCTGCATGTAGGATTTCAAATGTGATTTAGACTGCACCAATCAGAAAGACCTGGCCAAGAGCTGGGGTTGGACCTGAGTCATGGGGAGAAACAGGGTACAAGGCATTCACTTTATTGATGCAGACAGTAGCAGAGTCAGCATGCCTCTGATGCTGGTAGCTGCAGTTGTAGCTTTCCAACTGGACAGGCAGCCTCTTAGTTTTAAGGCTCATGTAATAGAGGCAGCAGATCCCCTGGTGTCCAGTTCTCTGTTGTGACTTCAGAAAGCCATTGCTAGAAGCTTAGGCTACAGTCTATTTCTTCAGCACTTCCAACAATACTGCAATCCATTTAATAACTTTGTGCCTAAGCCAATTAAAGTGTAATCCATTTTATACACCAGAATCTTGCCTAGTATACTGTTTGCCTTCTGAGACTAAGAATGGTAACTCTGCATGTAGTGAAACTTACACTTTCACCCAAGTTTTCTGGTATGTTTTTTGTGTGGTGTCTAAACTCCAGCACAAACTCAAGTTTTTAAAAACAGATTATCTGACTCAATCCCCTCCTTGCATGACTTCCTCATCCAGGGAACATGTCATTTAATCTCTTTGTGAATAAGCCAAGACAAGAACTCCCAACCTTTCAGTTGCTAAATAACTGTTCTTTTTATTATACTGTATTGCCACAGCTATTTCAGAAAATGACTAATTTATGGGAATGGCTCAAATACAATATTTCTGGCAGTTATTTCAGTAAGGTCATGTAAGTTTAAAATACTTATTTCCTGATCTTTTTGAAATTAATCTAGCTACTCATGAGCTTTCATAGTTGAATCAATTTGCCCTTAATTCTCTTAACTTTCTTCTATTGCTCTGTAATCAACATGGACAGAATAAATCTAAGTGAAGCAGAATTTAAACTGCTCAGCTTTATACTTTTGACTCCAAAGCTCTTTCTTTTGAATGGAAAAAAATCAGCAAATTAGACAATCAGAAGAGCACTCGGAAGGCTGAGGCAGGAGGATCATTCCAAGTTCAAGACCAGGCTGGGTTACAAAGTGAGCTCAAGGAGAGCCTGAACTGCATAGCAAGACCCTGTCTCAAAAAAAAAAAAAAAAAAAAAAAAAAAAGGAGAAGGAAGAAATGGAAGAGGAGGAGAAACTATAAGGCATTTCAAAAGCTAAGTGGTTGGGTTTGAGAAAAATTTTTTTGAAGGTTTATTGGCAGAAGCTGGGTTCTGTCCTCTCAATTCTGTTACACAGCACAGCACACAGATGGTGAGCTGGGTTTAACGGTACAACCTAAAGTCCCAGCTATTTGGGAGGCTGAGAGATCGCCTAAGCCCAGGAGCTCAGCGCTAGCCTAGGTAACACAGTGAGACCCTTATCTCAATTAAAAAAAAAAAATAAGATGATGACTATGTAGAAAAAGGAATGAAATGAGGTCAAATCCAAACAGAAAAAAATATCTCTTTCTATCCTAGCTATTCTCAGGAAAGTCATTAACAAAGACAGGAGACCACCTTCCTATCTGTCCCACTAAACTGACTTGGTACCGAAGCACCTCTAAGAAAGATCATTTTTATAAATTAATTGTAACTGTATCCCTTGTTAATTTAGTAATAAAGGATCTTACATGTTAAAGTATTCCTTTTAGTTATTTAAGTTTCTCTGTGACTCAAAACATTAACTGATTAATATGAAGATTAAACTTCACAAGAAAATAGCAAGCCTACAAAAATCAATTTCCAGGACTCCCACCTTCAGATGTCCCAAGATAACATAGTCAGCTGCTTGGCTAGAACAGTAAGAGTCAGTGTGAGGAAACTATGTCTTATAATTTAAACATATATATGCCTATAATTATTTTTCTTCTAAATTTTTCATTTAATTCATTGTTTTCATTTTTGATTATAGTCTTAAGTGGTGTTGATTTTCTACAGCATTCACTTCATCAAAATACCATTTGTCCTAGCCTGTGGTGCCATATGCCTATAGTCCCAGCTACTGGGGAGGCCAAGGCAAGAGGACCACAAGTTGAGGGACAGCCTGGACCTTAGCTGGACCTTAGCAAGACCATGTCTCAAAAAAAGGGTGGGAGGCACTAGGATATAGGTCAACAATAGAGCACTTGCCTAGCATCTGAGAAGACTTAGGTTCCAGCCTCAGTACAGGAGACAGGGGAGAATGATAATGTTATCATCTATTTTGACCTAAGTACAGGTAGAAGGGATTTAGCTCAGTGGCATAAGCACCTGCCTGGTAAGGTGAGGTCATGAGTTCAATCCCCGGTACAAAAAACAAACAAACAAACAAACAAACACCCCAAAACTTTGACTCCTACACCCAAGTACAGGTAGGCTCTTTCAACATGATGATTTTTAAAAGTATTCACTGGTTATCTTCACTTGGAAAGTATCTCACTGAATCACTGCTACCTTCATAGCTGGTGGATTTTTATGTATAAAGTGGACTGGTCAGCCCCATGCTTACAGCTGCTGGGCTCTTGAACAGCTGAAGGAAGCCCAGATTCAGCTCTCTCCCAGGATCATTCATGTTACTTTCTTTGACTTCCTTCTGCCCACTGGGCTACTGAACTTTGTTCCTTTTATGTCCTGCCTCTGTACCTTTGCTTATTCTATATCATTATTGGGAATGTAACTTTCTTGGAACTTTTTATTATTTTACACAAAATAAATTGAAAAGAAGCTTGTGAAAAAATATGAAATACTCTGCCTCTTAGGTGTTGAACAGTATCTTCTGAATCTCTCTTCCAAATTTCAAAACTACACTATATATACTCACAGGGTAAGATAGCAGTTTGAATACAAACATCTTAATCTCCAAATCCCAGCAAAAAATAATCAAAGAAAGAGCAAAAAACTCTTGCATCAGCAATGGAAACTAGAGAAGGATAGCACCTATGGGGTGCAGGCTTTGAAGAATATCTGCTACACACAGAGTAAGTGGGAGGTCAGGGTGGAAGGAAAAGTTTCTTTTTCCTAATGTCCCCTCTGTCTCAGAGGACCAGAGCTAAAGAGCAGAATGAAGGCAGAGAGCATGCAGCACATCATTGCAAAGGACTCATGGAGCTCAGGGGTTAGTCATCCCTGGCCCAAAGGGCAGAAGCCACAAGGAGAAGTCAGAAGAGCCACAGAATGTACCTAAGGTGAACAATGGGGTTGAAGAAAAGCAGAGGCAGGAAACTATCTCCTGCATTCCAGTTTCTCCTGCTAAGCATTTACTCACTCTAAACTCTGAGCTTCAATTTACCTTAAAGAACCTTCCCACTAATTCAGGGCAGAAAATTTGAAGCATAAACAGGAAAAGTGAGTACATTTAAGCAGAATCCAGATACTGATCTTGGGCAAATGTCCAGCCTTGACATGCTTTGATCTATTTAACCAACAATCAGTAATGAGTGAAAACATGCCCTAGTATTTAAAAAAAAAAAACAAAAAAACTTTTAAAAATCTTTAAAGTTCTAATCTATGAAAATATTTCACAACAAAAAACGAGAAGAATAATGACACTCAAAAGAGAACAGACATTTGCAAATTTTTGACAGGAAACAGACACTTGATTTAATCTACTGTAAAATTCAATAGAATATGAAAAACCAGATGAAAGATGACAAATTAAGGTGAAAGACTAAATTTTAAAAATATTAAGCAAATATAATAATCCCATTAAAATATTCTGAAGCAGAACTAAAAAGAAAACAAAAAGAAGTATATTTGGGAAGGTCTCTCTGAATACAGATAAAATAAACAATGAAAACGTATTGGTAATAAATAATGCTTGCTTGAGTGGCTCTCTACTTAGATGAAAAAGAACCACATCTCACATTACAAAGGCAGATCAAATATTTGGGAATGTATGTGGGCACATGTGTGTGAAACAAAGAAAATTCAATAGACCATTTCATAATACTGGGACAGGGAAAGCCTTGAAAAACAAAAGCTCCTGAAAACAGTAAAGGAAAATAAATACAAACAGATTACATTATATAAGGCTAGGAGTATAGCACAGTGGTACAGCATTTGCCTAGCGTGACAAGGCCTTAATCTCCAGCACTGAAAAATAAATATTCCATGTAACAATATAAAAATTTCCATGATAAAAGCAAAATATTCATAACATACTGGGATTGAAAATACTGACTTATAAACTGATAAGAAAAAAAGTAATCAGCTCAATGAAAACATAGGCAAAAGTGCTAATAAACTAGCAATTATAAGACGAGATCAGGTGTGTTCAGGGTGATATGGTTGTAGACTAGCAATTCTTATAAGAGCTTGTTTACTATAATTCTTAAACAGATAAAAATATGTGCACAGAAGTGCACATTAAGTGCTGATAAGATAACATTTTATTTCTTTGCTTATGCTACTGACAAAAATAAAACTAATGATATCACAGCTACTAAAGCTATGTAGAAGTGAGCACTCTCATCAAGAGTAGTGTCATAACCCAGAGGTAAGCAATTTGGCAACATCTATTAAAATGAAAATATGTAGGGCCAGGGATTTAGCAGCATGGCACCTGCCTGGCAAGCACAAGGTCCTGAGTTTGAGTCCCAGTACCAAAAAAAAAAAAAGCACACTCTCTTATGCACTAATTATTTATTTTTTGTCTTTTTGAGACAGGGTCTCACATGCGTTTCAGGCTGGTCTTGGGCTCACTTTGTAGCCCAGGTTGGTCTCGAACTTGCCACGATCTGCCTGCCTCAGCCTCCAAAGTGCTAGGATTACAGGAGTGCACCACCACACCCGGTTCACTAATTATATTTTTAGGAACTCATCCTATAAAAACAAAAGAAAGGGGCTAGCAGTGTGGCTCAGAAGTAACGTTTCTGTATAGTATACTTAGGGCCCTGGGTTCAATCCACAACACCAAAGCTAACTAATTAAATAAATAACAATGATAAAAACACAACTCTATAAGGCAATATGCATGTGGAATGTTATTTATCATCAGTAAAGGAAGAAAAACTCAGGTAATACATGAATATGCTTGGGTACACTGTAGAATACTACATGGCTGTCAAAATGATTTAAAATTTGTACATATTGACCTGAAAGAACACCCATGACACATCAAACAGAACATGAAAGTGTAGAGTACCATATAAAACACATGCTTTTGTATATAAACATATAAAAATAGCTCTCTATATCAGTATGTATATCTTCCTACATCTTCATTTTGTGACCCACATACCTAAATATAATTGCAAAATTAAGAAAAATCCAAAATTACATTATGAATCTCTATTTTTAAATTCAAACCAGACAATTCCAGACTTCAAATTCTATATACTACTGTTTTCTAGTACACTAAAGCAGAGATGGTAAATTTTTAGAGACTGAGTACCCAAGCTACAATCCCAAATCACTTATTTATCACAAAATATCAACATTGCAATTAAACCTGAATTTTAGTTTGGAAAAAACAAGGTTTTAGTTTGGAAAAAGCAATTCTACATTAACATCTTTTTTTTTTTCTACTGGGAATCACTCACGACCTTGTGCTTGCCAGGCGCAGGTGCTTATGCTGCTGTTGTATATCCTCAGTGCTAACATTGTGTATCTTAAAAGAAAACCAACATGTATGTTATAGGTTCACCACCACTGCCCTAGAGGTTTTTGCTTTGTATAAAATTAGTATTTTTATTCCATATCCCCTATTCTAATAATGAGATCATTAAACAATTACATTTATATTCCATATCAACCTCTTGACTACAATTCTATTTAAAATTTAGCATGTTTTGATTTCAAATTCTAGTTATTTGATGTGACTTCAAAGTTTTCAAAATAGGAGCCAGAGATACAGCTCAGTGATAAAGTGCTTGCCAAGGTATGCCACAACCTTAGGTCTAATCTCCAGCACCGCCCTCCAAAAAAATTTCTAAAACTGTATCAAGGAAAAACTCACAATGGAAGAACATAAAAGTCCTGCAGAAACATGGCCAGTGTTTAAAAACCAAACAACACACTCTTCTAAATAATAACATATTTATTTAGCACTTCATAAATGCTTACATATAAAAATATTCAACAATACCCAGAGTGAAGACAGATCAAACTATGAGGGTTAACACAGCTGTGCATCTTAAGTTGAGGGTTGTATTTTTCTTATTGTCTACATTAGAAAACACCTCGCAAGTGCATTTTAAATCATTTGAAGAATTTTCAACCGAGGTAAAGACCTCCCAGGACATGAGGATAATTCCAGGGAGTATCTAATTATCTTTATAAAGAAGGCATCAATGTCTCTTTCTCACGCCAAGCTAAATTTTTCTGGTGAGCCTGTGTGCTCTACTTTGATGTCTTCCTGAGTTTAAAGAACATTCTTAATCCTAATTTTCCTTTTTATTTATGTAGCTAACAACCCGGTGCCATATATACTGCAAAATATTCCTCACATGACAGTATAGCAGGTTTTTCACTGGTAGAGTTAGCTGAATTGGATATAGATCTTCAAAAATGTATGTAATACTCAAAAATTAAGGTCAGTCTTTGAATTCTGGATCACTCAGTTGTGCCCTTCTGCATTAAAAGTCTTTTAAGTTCCCAAGGAAGTTTTACTCATGAGGCTTTTGTTGTAAGTTGTCCTTCATCAGATTTCAGATAGGTTTCAGTTAGCATTGTCATCTGGCTAACTACATTTTTTTTTTGGTACCAAGGATTGAACTCACCTCATGCTTGCCAGGCAAGCACTTACACCGCTGAGCTAAAGTCCCGGTTAACTACATTTTTTTAATTCTCGAGCAAACATCTATTTATGTTTAAACCAACAAGGATTCTGAAAATCAAACCAATGCTAGTGGCAGTCTGTTTCAAATGAGGTAATAAAGTGAGACCTCAGCTTGCACAGGCTCAATCAAGACTTTATATAAGGGAGGAGAACTTTCTAAATTCTTCAGGATAAGGCATCATGCAGATGGTTTCCTATTTTGCCTTAAGTAGTGTCAATTCCAAAATTATCAGGTCCTATATTCAAAAAAGCAGCATGAAAATAAATACTGAAAAAGCAGAACCTATGCAAGGGCTGCATTCACCACCAATTGGAGTTTGCTAAGCTACTATTCTCTAAGAATATATGAAATATTTTTTCACAAGATTTCTATTTATCTTTCCAGAACTTCATTTTATTCTCCAAAAATAGAGATTGCTGAATCTTCTTAAGGAGAGGGAAAAAAGAGGGAGGGCTCATCTTTGATCATGCATGAGTTGATTCTCAAAAATGTAGAAAAAAGTAAAGATACTTGATTGCAATGTACCACTGTTTGGAACAGTGATCGGTAAAGGAGACAACTGGACTCTTTATATAAAATGGTAATTTCTCCTCTACAGATTCCCCTTTCATATAGAAATGGCTGTAGTTTCCAATCATGGCAAGGGCTGGGCTGTGTTTCTTCCACCAAAAGCTCTGCTAGCTGACAGAGACCACGGAGCTGTGAAGATAGAAATGGGAGGGAAGGCTGGTAAAGGAGTTACGTAAGGCAACAAGATTTTTGATTACAATACAAGAATTGACAACTTGTACTCTCCCACAAGGAAAAGCTACTAGCCAGGATAGAGCTAACAGGTCTTCATTCCTACCATTACAAATGTTTCAGAGTCAAAGGTTTCCAGACAGAAAATGTGAAAGATTCTAAAATGTCATTTCTAGGCTCCTTCTACCAGAACTTCTCCAACTGTACTGGTAAAGGAGACATCCAGGATGAATACAGGCTCCCTGTCTTTTATAGAAAGCTTTGTGTTTCCCTCTTCCATCCAAGCCAAACTTTCCACTCCCCCAAAACTACAATAATAAAAATCTAGTAAGGGGGCTGGGGATGTACTGCAGTGGTATAAAGCATGTCTAGTATGTACAAGGCCCTGGATTCAATCCCTGGTACAAAAAAAAAAAAAAAAACCAATAAAACCAAACCAACACAAAAACAAAACAAAAAAAGGCATAGCCCTTTAGAGTTATAGACTAGGCCAGGGATGCAGCTTAGTGGTAGAAATGGTAGAGCACTTGCCCAGCATGCATAAAAGTCCTGGGTTCCATCCCCAGTATTAGGGAAACAAAAACTATAAATTCCATATTTAATGCCCAAGATATAAATTTAAACCATAAAAAATAGTATGTGAATGAATTGATTATGCTTGCTTGAGTAAGAGGATTTCTACCTTAAAGGCCAAACGAAATGCCAGAGGCCCTGATGGTTAAGTGCTAAGGCAAGGTCTATTCTGAAACTGCTTAGGAATCCCTATGAGAGTTGGCCCCTCAATCAGGGTCAGGGATTTGGCATCACAGGGAGTTGGGAAAGACATCTTAGCAACCCAAGAATATATATTTGCAACTTACACATTTCCCTTTTCGCAGCAGCTATGGAACACTTGCTGAGCAGCTGTGAAACATTAGCATTCTAAGAACAACACAGAAGGCACAAAGGCACACATGAGGGACATTAGTGCATGACATGGAAGTGCATGCGTGAGTTAAAAGCCAGCTCCTGCAGTCTGTGTGACAGGGCACCATGCTGTTTACCTCAGCAGGAACAATGCAGAACTGTTACGTGGTACAGGTTGAACATTTGTAAATCTGAAATATTCTATCTTGGATACTAATGCAAAAACAAATGTGAAGTGTTTTCTATGACCTTTCCTTTTTAAGGTGTCTACCATGGATGTTAGTTGGTGTTACATGATAGAGCAAATCACCCTAAAACCAATGGCATTTAATGCTTTAGAACTAGGAAACTAATGCACAGATAATTCCTTGCCATTGTTTGCAAAGTCTGTGTCATGTACTGCTCATCAATCTCTTTCAATATAAAGGTTCTATGTGGCCTGTGGAGTCATCACACTGAGTTGCCTGTGTGTTCTCTATATCCTCTAGGCTCTAGGTCTAATAGCTCTTCTCTCTCTCTCTCTCATTCATTTTTTTCCCTGGTGCTGGACTTAATCCAGAGCCTTGAAAATGCTAGGCAAATGCTACCACTGAGCCACAATCCTAGCCTTAGAAATAATGTTTCCATCTCAGTGAATGGCTCTCAACATTTCCCTCTTATTCAAAATGAGGAAAAGCCAGCGTTGAGAAAGTATTCATTATCCTTTTGTGCATTAATTTATACATCCAGGTCCATTAAAAAAAACCTACATGCACATTAGTTGTTCAAACTTTTGGGAAAGATCATGCCAACAAGTCACAATTAAAATTCAAAGACACTGGGACAGGGATTTAGCTCAGTAGCATAAGCGCCTGCCTAGTAAGCACGAGGTCATGAATTCAATCCCTAGTACCAAAAAAAAAAAAAAAAAGCCAGAGATATTATTATGTCTATCCTTGAAGCTCAAAACATCACATCAAATAGATGGCAGAGTTGGGTTTCTGATTTTCCCACTAGAGAATGAACAAGTGACCAACTAGTATCAGAGTGTATGACTTAACGGGACCTTGAAACACCACCACTCATAGTTCATTTAACAAAGGATGGAGCCAGGTCTGGGACAGGGACACTGCAGGACGGCAGTAAGAATGAATCTAAAGCTTTATTTCTCTACATATAGTAACATCAATTCTTTTTTTGTTTGTTTTTTGAGACAGGGTCCCACTATGTAGCAGGTTGGCCTTGAACTCATGGTGATTCTCCTGCCTCAGCCTCCTGAGTGCTGAGATTATAGGCCTGTGCCACCATACCCAGCTTTCATCAATTATCCTTAATCTAAAACAAAAATATCATACAAGCATGGTGGTGCATGCCTGCAGCCCCTGCTACTTGGGTTGTTGAGGAAGGAGAATCAGCTGAATTTACGACCACTTTGGGCAACACGGTGAGATCCTATCCCAAAAGAAATAAAAATTTAAAATCCTTGAAGGGATAATAAGCCTGGAGACCACGAATGAGTTAAATGATATTCCATTTAGTTCCGGTCATAAAGTTCTTAGTAACAAATGTGAATGTACACTCCTACCCAGGCTCTTTATTTTCCCATCTATCAGCCTAACAATTCCCTGAAATGCCCATCTATGCAACATGAGAATATGGACTAGTTACCCATGGCAATGTCAAGGTGCTTTTCAGATGCTCTTACCTTCTCTCAGTTGTGCTCAGAAGACCTCATCAGAGAAGGTGCTGTAAGTTCTTTGGCTGTGGCTGAACCAAGAATAACTTTTGAGTTCTTAGCAGATGACTGTCAAGCATCAAATCAAGTGTCAGTCAAGAACTCGTTCAGCCAAGATGGAATTACTAGGTTGCTGCAGGAACTTTGAGGGTGGAAGTTGGTTTCCACTCTTGCTCATGTGGTAGGCTCAAGAGGCAGCTAGGCCATCAGCAGGTAATTTTCAAATAGTCAACGCTTTAGGGGGGTAACTTGCCAGAGAAGTGCAAAATCAGGACAGCAATTATCTGAGGTCCTGCCACATTCATGTCTAATGGTTTTCAGAAATATGCCACGTTCTGATTTGCATCAATTCTAAAATTTTGAAAGATTTTGTGACAAGGAATTAAACAGCTAGATTTGGGAGGTAGGTTTAAAAATTCACTAGAAAATCAAAAGAGAAACATTCTGTGCTGATGTTGTTTTTTTTAGTGATCCTAAATTTGAAAGTGTAGGATGTAAGATAGAGAGCCCTAAATTATCAGGATCCATGTTGAGATTTCCTATTATAGTAGAGCTGAGCCTGCATCTTAGAACCTATGTAAGAAATGCAGTATCTCATTCAATAACACAGTTAGGGATACCACAAAAAATTGTCTATACTATTTGTCTTTAAAATAACTATATTGGAAACAATACAAATTATGACTTTTCTTTTTCCAAAGACATACAATGCAGAAGCAAGACAACTGAACAAAAGCAAACACAAAAGCAAACTAGAATGACCTCACAGTCATCTCAGAAGTAGTATGATATTGTTTTCCAATTCTGCTGCCTTCATTTAGAATTTACACCCTTTGGTGGCCAGAGACTAGAATTGTGACTCTAAATTAATGATCTTGATTTTTTAAGAGCAAACTGTGTAATTGGCAATATTAATCATTTTCTAGAGTCCATTTTATATAAAAGTCATCAACAAAGGAACATGGAATTAATTAAAGCAGGTTTGATGTGAAAATCAAAACAGAATTTTGAGAAGAAATCTATTCTCCCCAATATCATGAAATCACGATCATAGAATATCAGATCCCAAGGTAAAGTACCAAGCCAATGAACAATCCTTCTGATCCTGAAAACATATAAAGATTAGGGTGCACTGTTCAGATTAACATGCAGGGGTCACTAAGTCTGATTTTAAAAGATTGTATTTCATATTTGAAAGTCATCCAAAAATTCAAAGAAGTTCTCAGACATTCCAAAATTTAAAAGATAAAGACACTGATTGCTGTCTAAGGAAAGATAATACTGCACTAGTGAAAGTTTAAAATACTGCTTACACTGTAGTCTTCTCTGTAAAGGCTACTTAAATTTTTAAATAATAATTCACTTTGAGCTTGCCTTAGCAATATCCTCCTCTTAAATGTGGCTGATAAGTAGAGACTTTGGGTTCATGACTGTGGGATCCCTGCCCTAACAACAGAAGAGAAAGGCAGCCATCAGCTAGTTGTCTGTTTTTTATATGCATCCTTTTTAATCAAGTAGACTGTGTCAAGCCCATGGGGGTTGTCAGTATGGAAGCATGTTCTTAGGCCAGCAGGAATGAGCTCTTTATCTGGTGGCAATTTCCCTTGAGTCCAGCTCTTCCCACTACAGGAGAACTAAGCAAGTTAGCCTTTCAGTACATATTCCCCTCTACTAGTAAGTACTGTAATTTAATGGGCATTCTAGGTATTACTTCTATTCTTTTAGCTCTAAAGAATGTTTAGCTAGAGCTTTTTCTATACAAGTAAGTAAAGAGACTTTTCCAACACTGTATGCTACAGAATGGCAGTGACTGAGCCCCAAGTGGAATGTTCTGAGTTGTGTTGTGGTGATTGTGGTATTAGATTAGTTCTAGAAAAGAAGTAACAGAACCTGCAACAGAGAGACATAAAAGTGTCCCTGCCCTCTACAACACAGCCCATGCACCGTGATTAAGCGAGAAGCCAAGCACTGTCCCGGTGCCTGCCTGTTAGACTCACGCTCTGCCTGTGACCCACCTGCTGTGGCCCTGCATGTCTCCCAGCTCCTTCTGTAGCTTGGCATTCTTCTCCTCCTCCTCCAACAGCCTCCTCTTCACAGTGCGTAGCTCCTGCTGAGCCTCACATTTGATGTCATTGGCCACCACCACTGCAGTCTGTAGGTCTGCCTGGAACCGCCTCCATTCCTCAGTTTCCTCCTGAAAATGCCAGAGTCCATAACTGTGTCAGATGCCTGCTGAGGCCTCATCTATACAAAGGCTGCAGAATTCCTTTATCAGTCCCTGAGAAAGAATGACCAGCAGTGAGGCCCAGCAGGAGCCACTTTATATGGTGTCTTGCTACTAGGAAGAGGCACAAGTGGAAATTTCACCATCATGTGAGAGTTCTCTATCCTACGAGTGCACAACTGCTTTACTTTTATTTATTGACAACAAGAATATATGTTTGGGGTCACACCAGGGGAATACTTTCATGAGAAAGCAACCTGGAGATAGCAATTGGTGTTATTCCTATTTTTCCAGAGCTAAGATGGAAATATGTACAGCAAAATTATAAAAGACCACTACCCATAGCTGCACCCCATATACCTTTATTTGCTTTGTCAGGGTCTTTAGCTGCCGTTCCAGGTCTGACTTCTGCTCTTCCAGCTTGATCACATTGCCTAGAAGAAAACGATTCAGGCAGTAGTTGCAAAGTGGAGAAGGTAAGATGAGTAGCAAAGGGGCAGTGCCAGAGACCACAAAAGGTTTACAAATCTATCCTTTCTGTAAATTCACTTTTTAGCATCTTGCAAGCAGGAAGCTAGAAGCAAGTGATTCTTTTACAACAAGGAATGGGATGACATGGGAAATGAGCGTGCTAATTTAGGATATATCCTGAGAAGGTAAGGTGTACTGTCACACAGCACCATGGAAGGGACCTTAGCAGCCACTCATACATTTGAGCTGTGCTTCTCCCGCTGCGCTTCACACGTCACCATCCTGAATGGCCTTCACTGAGGAGGGCAGAGGGCTTCTGTATAAAAGAATGACTGTCATTGTTCCTGTGATTTTTGAAACCCGCGTCTAGGGACATGATTCTTACCACAGTTAAACCTCAGAATTATATGTGATGCTTCTGAAAAGCACAGAATTACAAGTTACAGCTCTGAGCCTATGGATTCACAGTGTGCAAGGGCAGATGGAATCTGGGTCTGTACATTTTCTAAGAGCTCCACAGCTGGCTCAATCATAGCACCCTAATGAAGAACAAGTTCAGTCCCTCATTCTGGCCGCTTCCAGTTCTCTTCATCTATCAGATGACTTTTAAATTTAAGTCTCATCATGTCAGTCATCTAGTAAAAATTCCTGAATGGTTTTTCTAATCTAAAGCAGTAGCTGTTTATTAAGGATGTGAGTCAGAATTACCTGAGAAGGTTTTTAAAAATTCACAAGTCATGCCTTACCCCAATAGCTCTCCATCAGGATGTGGGGCCTGACAGTTTGCGTTTGGGGTCAAATGCCACAGAATAAGAAAACAGTCCTTCTCTTCTTTGTATTGTCCTGTTTTCTCTTGGGAAGGAGTGATTATTCTAGAGCTGGATTTGAATATCTTCTGATTCTCCTAACAAATATATCTTATTAATACTTTAATATCCCTAGAAGAAGTTTAAAATCTTCTCATAAAATGGTCTGTGTTATTTTCAGTCTCTGATATACTATGATATAACCACTGGAGAGTGGCCCTGAAATTTGCTCTGGACATTAATTATACACTAAGGTTTGCTTGGTGTGTCTGAGCTGACTTTTAAGGATTTAAGGATAATGCAACCATATTCTCACAATAGAAGCATATGCCCAAAACAAAAACAGGCCTTTATTATTTTCAAAGGGGGTGCTGTGTTTGAAATTACACACTGACAAAGGTGTCTAGGTTTTTAATTGTACCTACAAGTGTGACTTAAGCCTGGGCGATAGTAAGTACTAATGCTCTATAGTTGTGCACATCACTCAATGCGGAATAGAACAGGCACTGGCAATGACCTAACCAAATAACCCAGGTACAGAATACACAATCAATTCTTATTATGCATGGAAGTTTTGTAACTAGAGAATTGCTCCTATGGGAAATACAGGTTAGGTTTCTGAGAACTTCTGAGGGTCAGAACATTTTTCATTAACTGAAATGCCATTTGCATTACACAGATTCATTTGCCAATGTCTTTACAAAACAGGCCCATATCATCATCAGTATGTTAAACCTCCTCTTCTTTTTCTAACATGAGTGGTTATTTTAAAAATTCTTACCAGCAGAAGAGGCACATTCCTATAGTCCCAGACCTCAGGAGGGAGGCTGAGGCAAGAGGATAGCAGCAAGTTAGAGGCCAGCTTGGGGGTATACTTTATGTTCAAGGCAAACCTGAACTGCCTGGTGAAACCCTGTCTTAAACAACAAAACAACTCCAAAACTTCTACATCCTCCTAATCTGCAGAATCTTTTTGCCCACATTTTTAATTCTTCTCATTCCTTAATGGCATGAAATGAAGTTTAACATTTTCCTGACCCCAAGCAAAGTGAAATCTTTGCTTTCAGTGTCATGACAAGGCTGTCTATTACAATTTATTGGCCTTACCTCATGAATTCACAAATTCACTTCCTTTCTCAACTTTTCCATAGTTTTATCATTTATTATATGAATTACTTTAGTACTTTCCAGAGCAGCTTTACACTCAGATTGGAGAACTTCTTCTTTTCTCTGGATTAACTGTGTTGTTGACTGATTAACACACAATTCACGCCCAACAGCACAGGCCTGAACTTAGCTTATCTAACACACCTTTCCTATATCAAAGTATATTACAGCTTTCTTGTACATGGGGACAGTAGACAGACTTTAGTATTGTGCTTAGGGGCCATTTCCAGTAGTATAATCACCAAAAGCAAGTAAAAAGGCACTGAAAACATGCCAGTAAGTGGACCATGAAGGGATACTTGCATACAGAACTGAGACAGGAAGGCAGAGGTCTCTCAGTTTGATCCCAGTTGGGAACATAAGCACTGGATGACTAACTTTTCACCTTTCTGTATATCCAAAAATAACCGTTCAAGTGCTGCAGTACTGGTTGAGAGATATAAATACATTTTAGTAAGTGAATATATGAATACAGAATCTAAATAATGAATACTGACTGTACATGTTAGGGAACTTCTCAGATAACTAAGCTATTTTTAGTAATGGCTAGTGCTGTTTTGCGTATTAGTTTTTTTGCTACAGAAGTAAAACACATTAGATGTGATCATTTGATAGGGCTTATTTGAACAAAAGAAGCAATGTTTAATGTCTTTTAAAAATTTCTTTCCCTGTTCAAAACAAACAGTAAGTTCATAAGTAAGTCATACTAATGCCCCTTCAGTGAGAAAGTGTCTGACATCTGTAAGTTACCTGACATCTCACCATCACTGGGACATGTACTAAAAATGTTTTCTCTCTTTAGATCAAGGGGACACATTGCTCATTCTACTCTAAACATCTATCCATCATCAGACCCAAAAGACAGCACACTGCCCAAATTTGATGACTGCAGTAAACAGTTTGTTCTGAATTCTTAGGGAAAGTCCTATGAACTCTTATGGTGGATCTCGCCATTTAGACAGGCGCAGTGGTGTGGCTGTCACACGGTGTATACCTAACATGGCCGAAGTAAACCTGCTCTTTTTCACAGCGGCCCCGTGCTGCTGACTCATGGTCATCAACCTTCTTTACTTTTGCTCTCTCTCTTTTTCTTCTTGAGACAGTTTCACTATGCAGTTCAGGCTGGCCTAAAACTCACTTTGTATGCCAGGCTAGCCTTAAACTCAAAGCAATCCTCCAGAGTGCTGGGATTCTAGGCATGGGTCACAACAACCAGTATGAACTTTCTTTTCTATCATTCCGTTTTTCACAGTAATTTAAGAATAACAATTCTTTCTTTTGTTTTTTGGGTTTTTTGTTTTTTGTTTGTTTTTGTTTTTTGAGACAGGGTCTTGCTTTGTAGTTCAGGCTGTTCTTGAACTCAATACAAATTTAGTCCAGACTACCCTTGAACTGTTGATCTTCCTGCCTCAGCCTCCCACCTCAGCCTCCCAATGCAGGGATTACAGGTATGTGCCACCATGCCAGGCTAACAATTATTGCTTAAGAACCATTCCAGAGAGAGAGACAGACAGCAGACAGACAGACATTCCTTTTGAGAGATTATAGCTTGCTCAAAAGAAAAGCTCTTCCTCAACTCCAGCCAACACACTTCCTTCAACACCCTTTGGCGGTGGCTCACTGCCATCTGTTCCTTTAGCTCCTACTTAGACCTCTCACACGTTTCATGTAGGTGTGCCCACACTTACTCTCCAGCTCACTGATGAGCTGATTGTTGTGTAGCTTGACAGCCCGGTGCTGTTCCACCTGATCTTCCAATTCAAATATGGTTTCTTTCATGTCTTTTATCTCTGCATCACTCTCTGATGCTTTCTCTTGCAGTTTTAGGTTTGTTCTGCTCAGCTGTTCTGCTTGATGATCACAGATATCCTTCAGGTAAGAATAATCCTTTTCCATCTAGAAGAAAAGGAATGTTCCACAGTTAATTTAACAATGAAAAAGCTCCCCATACATCAGCAGCCAGGCTTCTTGATGCAAAGGCAAAATAGGCTCCTAGCAAGTGCTGTTTCTCACATTCTCAGGCTGAGAACCAGCCATACCTAACGATATTCAAAGGAGCACAACATACATGCCTAAATGGCTGGCTTCGGTGCCCCTCCTATAAAGAGAAAGTTGCATGTATTTAAATGCCCTTCTTTCCTGTCCTGGTTAGAAAAAAGCTTCCAGCCTTGGGGCTGCACGGGCAAGAGGGCTGCCTGCTGTGGCTGTGGGTACCTCCCATCCATTGCAGAGCAGCGCCCTCTGCTTGTGAGACGTAAACAACGCTACTGAAAACTGGGTAAACTGCTACACCTCAAAGCTATGCGAGGTTGCAGAGGTTCTTTGGATGAATAAAGTACAAGGGTGACGGAAAGCACAGAACACAGAAATGTGCATGCACTGGAAACACAGAAGTAGCACAGAAAAGTTGTTTCAACTATTCAGTTTTTATAAATTTTAATAATTAACACAAAAAAACACTCAAAATAATGAGAAAACCATGTACCCAGACTTAAAATAATTAAAATTTCCATATTTGCTACATATTTATACTTTAGGGCTGAGGATATAGCTTAGTGGCTCAAGTGCCTGCCTGGCAAGTGCAAGGTCGTGAGTTCAATCCCTACTACAAAAATATAATTTATACTTTAATAAGATTTGTTAATGCTTTAACATCTCACACAGTAATAAGTTTCATCCTAAAATTGGTGTATGGTCACTCCCTGAAGGGTTTTTCCATTTTTACTACAAATGTATATGCTTATGAGAATACAAAGTATTATTCTGGATATTTTAGAACTTTTACACAAATGTATTACGGTTTTGCAGCATACCATATTATACTCTAGTATAAGATTAATATGTTTTTGTCCTGTACTATATAACGCTGTTTTGGGTTTTTTAATGGGTTGTTGTAGTTTTTGTTTTTTTGAGACAGGGTATCATTATGTAGTACCAGCTGAGCTTAAACTCACTTTATAGCTCAGGAACTTGTAATCCTCCTGCCTCAGCCTCCCAAGAGATGGGATGACAGACATGTGCCACCATGCCCAGCTCGTACTGTACTCTTGTAACCTGTTTTTAACTATTTTTGAGATGTATCCATATTGACACGTGTTACACTAGGCCACTGTTTTCACTGCTCCACATAAGTATTTCACTGTATGAATATAAAATTATTAGTGTCTATTGCTCCTTTTCTAGTGTTTTAATTAAGGTTACTGAACAGTTGTATATTTAATCAAATAATTTAAGCTTCTTAGCTAAGAGATTTCTTTCTGAGCTTTTTTTTTTTTTTTAACTCTCTTTTACTTCACATCCAATCTAACTCTTTTCCAAATGCATTTCATACCCTAAGCTTTCTGGCTGTGAGCCCTGTGGGGACAGGGACCTTGTTCTATTTTATTCACCACTAGATTCCTTGAGTCTGCACGATGTGACCCAGGGAAGGCACTAGCTGAGTATTTGATGAGTGAATGAACAAACACTGGAAGACACTATTGCAGTATTTTTCACTTGAGAAGCTGGGATGGAGAGAGGGAGCTAGTAATAGACAGAAACCAGTAATTGAACCAACGTGAGAACCAACACAGCCAAGGTACATGGCCTGCATTAAAGTCAGCATTGCTCTGTGAAATCTGTGCTTTAATCATAGAAGTGTAAGGCCCAGGACTGTAACAAAATGTATCACTGCAAGTGGCACTCAAAAAAAGGTTGAAAGCTGCCAAAACCTTAGTCACACTGCCAGGGTTTAGGTCCAAGTCTATTTGTTAAAGAGTTCAAGGCTGCCTTTTTGTATCACTGGTCTTTCTGCTGGTCAGTAATGTAAACTCATGAATTTAGCTTCTCTAGTTCAAGAACTAGACTACTAAACACCCAGCAATGTGATTTTGATGTTTTATTGCACAGAAAAATCATTTTTATGCACTCCAAGCATCTCTCATCTTTGAAAATAAACTCCTTCCAAAAAGGGGATGGTAGGACTGCATTACAAAAAGACCCGAAGGCATTCCCAGGAACACCAGGACTTCCAGGAGAGCGGACAGCTTTCTGCCCTTCCTGATGCGCTAAAAACTGTCAAAGGCAGAAGGCAGCTGAGACAGCTCTACGGTCTTCAAGACAGGGATCCTGCGAGCATACTCTGATCGATGGGGCTAGAATCTTACTATCTCCACCTCCGCATGTCAGACCATGAACCTGTGGAAAACATACTGTGGTGGAGATAGAGATACAGATGCAGTAAGCTGACTGAAACATGCTCTGGGGATCTACCTTGTAGGACAGTCAAGGAAGTCGGATCCTACAGGAAAACAGTGAGATAGGCTGTCATGAGGTTGACATGCGGGATACGCTTTAGTTCTGCCCTAGATGAGAGCGAGGCCTGGCCTTTAGCCTCCCAATGGATGAGCCATGAGATCTGGCCACCCTGGGGAAGACAGCTCTCCTCAGTAAAGCCATAGAGGGAGACCTCAACCTGCTAGAGGCACTGACTACTGCTCCCTATCAGTTGGGGAAGGAAGGGTGCATTTCAATCCTGGGGAGTCTCTGCAGGTATGAGAGAACACTGGAGCCGCACACACACCTAGATTCTCTTTCAAGGGCATAAATATTGGATGTAGCAATTTTACTAGAAGATAATTTGACTGCAGAGAGTAAAAGTCTCCATAAGATGCACCCACACAGCTTTCTTAGTTAAGCAGTATGAACAAAGGCACAAAAGAAATCAGGTTAGAGCTCAGGTAAGAACAAGGTCTCATCCTACACAAAATAGCCTCAGGTCAGGCATGGTGGCACATGCCTGGGATCCCTAGACTTCTGGAAGGATCACAAATTTGAGCCTAGCCTGGGCAATTTAGTTAGGAACTTAGTAGGAGCTTATCTCAAAATACAAAATAAAATCCGAGTAAGGTAGTGTACACTTGCAACCCTAGTGCTTGGGAAGCAGAGGCAGGAGGATCACTGTAAGTTCCAGGCCAGCATGGGCTACACAGTGAGTTCAAGTCCAGTATAAACTGTACAGTGAGACCCTGTCTCAAAACACAAAAAAATAAAAAGGGGTAGAGATGTAGCTCAGTGCAAAGCCTCTGGGTTCAATCCTCAGCATTAAAAAATAAATAAAAATAACAGAGATATGGGCAAACATTGTTAGGTCATTATAATAATTCTGAGAAATTCCAGAAATGTTACATTCATACAAACATTGTGCTAGAAACCAGCAGAAGCAGACCAGTGATGCTGCCAACAGGAAGATAACTGACTTGTGAAATAAACCCTCCATCACTGCTTCCTGTGTAATGATGCTTTCATTTGTTTTTGCTTTATTTTTGTAGCACTGGGAATTGAACCCAGGGTCTCGCACATGCTAGCCAAGCACTCTACAACTGAACTGCATTCTTAGCCCACGTATGTCATTTTACTTGGCTTCTGTCTGAATTTGGTGATTATATTGTCTATTCAATATAATCATCTTGACTATTAAAGTAACTAAAGTAAATTATCTCCCAGGGCAGAGAATGTGAAAGACATTAAGAATCTGCCGCCCTTCAACAGTGCCTCTTCCTCTAATACAGCTGAGATTCTTTGCAAACCTAGGGAAAGTCAAATGAATTACCAGGAGAACCTCCCGGTTAGACACATTTATTGCTCCTAAAGGGACTGGAAAGGTAAAGGGAAGCTGCAGAGACAGGACTGAAGTGTTTCCTGGCTTGCTAAGTACCTTTGGCATAGAACTGAGGGACCTCCAGGATCTCGCCAGGCAGATGCTGAAAGCAGCTCTGGTGAGCAGATCTGAATATCCTGTCTGGCTCCAACAGCCAATGCTTCTCTAGCTGTTCCAGGTCCCATGTTCCCACTTAGGGAACAGCACAACCACACAAATGCAACCACAGAAGCTGATGATTCGTGGATGGACTCAAATGTTTCTTTTCTACAAACCCCAACATCAATCAGCTACCAAACCTACAGAGCCTAACTCCTAACTGTTCAATACCTAAATGTCTCTCTAACCTTTATTCTCCTTCCTATTCAGTCTTTCCCTCTTTTTCACCTGTGAACAAAGTAATCTCTCTCAACCATAAATGTGATTCTGTAACTTCTTTGATTAAAATTCCTCAGACCAGAAGCACAAACAGTAAGGACAAATTGAGCTTCACAAAATTAAAACTGAAAAAAAAAAAAACTGTGCAACAAAGGACACTGTAAGACAATCAAAAGATAAAGTCACAGAATGGGAAAAAATAGCTGGTTGTGGTGACAAGCCTGTAATCCCAGCACTAGGGAGGCTGAGGTGAGAGAACTGCTGAGAGTTTGTGGCCAGTGTGGGCTACATAGCGAGTTCCAAGGTCAGCCTGAACTACATAGTGAGATGCTGTTTAAAAATAAAAAAATGAGGTGGGGGAATATATGCACAGATCATATCTCTGGTAAGGGATGTGTATCCACAATATGTGAATAATTCTTACAATTCAATATGACAAATAACAATTAAAATATGGGAAAAGGATTTAAAAAGATATTTTTCTGGAAATACACAAATGGCAGATAAGTACAAGAAAAATGCTCAACATCGCTGTGAATGGAAGACACTAATAGCAGTGCTAAAAGTGCCAATCAAGCCACTAGAGATGCCAGTTCACATCCATTAGGATGGCTAAAACAAAAAAGGCAGTAACTGTGACGAGGATGTGGAGAAACAGGAACCCTAACACATTGCTGGTGGGAATGTAAAACAGTATGGTCACCTTGAAAAAGAGTTTAACTGTCCGTCAAAAGGTTAAATATAGAACCACCACATTACCAGGAATTCTACTCCTAGCCAGCTATCCGAGAGAAATGAAAACACATTCACACAAAAGCCTACACACAAACATAGCAATAACCCAAATGTTCATCAACTGACTAAAACAAACTGTGGTACATCCATACATTGGACTATCAGTCATTAAAAAGAACAAAGCACTAACATATGCTACAACATGGAGGAACTTTGAAAGAACCTTGCTCAGAGAAAGAAGCCAGACACAAAAGGCCGTGTAGGATATGATTCCATGGAACATCCAGAAGAGACAAATCTACAGAGCCACAGAATAGATTATGGGAAGAAAGTAACACTGGGGGTTGACTGCTAACAGGTGTGAAGGTTCTTTCTAGGGGGTGATAAAAATGATATAAAGCTGACCGTGACAATGGTTGTACAACCTTGTGAATATACTAAAAATCACTGCTTTGTATGCTTACTAAACTATATCTCATTAATGTTACTTTATTTTTGAGACAGGGTCTTGCTATGTATTTCAGGCTGACCTTAAACTCACTATGTAGTGTAGGCTTGCCTTGAACTAGCAGTGATCCTCCTGCCTCAGCCTCCCTCGCGGTGGGGTTATAGGCATGTGCCACCATGCCTGGCAATGTTATTTTAAAAAGTCTTCTCAAGGTTCCTAGTGATTTGAGGATAAAATTCAAACTGTTTGGGTGGCACATCCTCCTGTCCACTTCTAGGCCTCTCTTGTGCCCTTGGGCAATGACATTGCACACAAGACTGCCACGAGGGACCATGTGTTCTGGCCTCAGGACTTCCTGTTTTCTTCCTATGTCATTCCCATTTCTACCATTTACACTGTTAATCACGTCATGGTTTAAGATTCAGGCTAATAACTTAATTATTCAAATTTTCCCTGTAAATTTCTTTACCATATTTTATTGAATAAAATTCTACTGGTTAACTAAGGCTTTAACTTTCTTCAAACCAAAGGGCACTGACATTGAGCCTATAGTACATCAGTCTTCTGATCTACTTTGAATATGTTCCTATCTCTTCTTTGCATTCAAGTAATCAAGTAGTATAAACCAATGATTAAGAAGCACACTATAGCCAGGCATAGTGGTGCATGTCTGCACTCAGGAGGCTGAGGTAGAAGGATTGCTTTGAGTTTGAAGCCAGCCTGGGCTACATAATCAAGTTCAAGGCCAGCCTGAACTGCATAGCAAAACCCTGTCTCAAACAACAAAAACCAAAAACAAAACAAACGAACAAACAAAAAGCAACTAAGGTTAGACCTGCTTTTAAACCTTGGCTTCATCAATTAATCAATCAGTCTAATAATTATTCACTGCCTTGGTCTGTTTAACTGAAAAAGATGAAAGTATCTATAATACACAGCTATGATGAGTAAATGACCCAAGAGTGTCCAGCACTACCCAGCACTAACATATTACCTGTTGTTATTAAAACAAGATAAACTTTGTTTTTAACTGATGTAACATACTGATGTCTCTCTCCTAATTCTGTTACAAAGAAAAGGATTTACTAAATATCTAATGCACAGAAGAAGCGGCCTTGTTACTTAATTACATAACATCATTATATAGCTTTAAGAGTAACAAACTTGGAATGACAGCTCCAGTCACTGCCATGGGTAAGAATGTGTGCTGTTTTTACTGTTTTAATAGTTAGCCTGACAATGGCAAAATTTCTGCTTTATTCTCAGCCCTTTTGTGAGTAAATATAACAAAGCCCTGTGGCTTTCTTACTGGTCTAAATCTGAATCTCTTCCTCTTCCTCTCACCACCCCCACACCTTTTGGAGGGGGGCAGGAGGTTAAGACAAGGGCTCACTGTGCTGTTCAGGCTGGCTCAAACTCATGATGATCCTCCTGCCTCAGCCTCCTGAGTGCTGGGATTGCAGACGTGTGCAACCATGCCTGGCTTTTCCCACTTTTCTGGTCTACTAAAGGAGGGGAAGATACAGTAGTTTAATTTCTGCTATTGGGGAAAAAAACGTCCAACTGAAAACTCGAACATAAAAATAAAAATCCAAACCTTTGGAGACTTAACAGATGAACTGCAGGAGCAGGATGTGTGCTGGGAGGGTCACAGGCAGCAGCAGTGCTCTTCATAGGTCCTTTTAGGTCATTGTTAAGGAAGGTGAGGTTAGGGATTAACAGGTCTGATGAGAAAAATGGGTCCACCACAAAGAGACACTGGTCAGACAAGGAAACTCAGAAGCAGGGACAGCCAATGCTGGTCCACATGGGGGAACCTTCCCAGAGGAGCCACATGTAAGCACAAGGACAGATGACAAGTACTAGGGATCTGAAATCCCTGAAAAGACCACTTTACCTAAACCACAAGATCACCTCCAAAACCTCCCATTCAGCTTCCACCCTTTTCAGACCTGATGGGGGAAACCTGGCCAATCTGATATGTAACTGTCATGTGTTCCAGGCCACTTGACTGTGACATCTCATGTGAAAAGGGATATACGTTCTGTCTGTGTAGTTTAATCTTCCTGAGCTTCGATTCCTGATGCACACAGCCAGGCAGGTTGAAGCCTGTAGCAAATTTCCTGCATCTTTTTCCCTTAGCTGCCACCCCAATGTGCTTCCTCTTCACTTTGGAAAAGCTGGAGAAAAGGCTCTGCCTACAGAAATTCTCGACATGCTTTCCTCCCAGGGCTCTGCTTCACCAGAGAGTTGATGTTTTGTGCCCACAGTGGGTTAAGTTATGAATTAAAGAGGACTGAAATTTCCACATCTGTGGCTAAGTAAATTTAGAGAGTGGTAATCAACTCTCACACAGCCCCAGTCCACCACTCAAGCAGCAGGAATGCTCCTAAAGATTTCTCTCAACTCTATCAACAGATCTGCCAACACTTCTGAGTACCTCCCAAGGTGCTGGGAACCCAAGACAATCCTGGTTGATCTAGGACACTGATGTAATTTACTGAGAGACTCTGTAGAGTCTGCAGGACAGTAACCCCAGAGAGCTGACTACCTCTCTAAAGAAGTTTTCCTGTAGCTAAGACTGAAAGATACACCAGGCAAGAGGGAAACAGAGACTTTAAACAAAAAAAATTTTTAAACAAATACCCCAAGGTAAGCAAGGATTGGGCCTGGGCAAGGAGAGAGGTGGAAGGGCTGAGATTAGAGACACAAGAGATGCCAGGCTGCTTGGCTCTGTGCATCAACAAAGTGTCTCAAGTGGTGCAGAATGGCTGAGGTAGATCACCATGAAAGCTTTGGGGGCAAGAGGGAAGGCATACAGTCCTGCTGGGAGGTTGCAATGACCACAGCTCACCCCTAAATTACCACTGCCCTTTTTCTTCCCATCAAATTCCAATTTTTATTCAAGAATTAGGCTGTGACCTTGTGATTTCAAGAAAGAGGTAGGATGGGGGTGGGCACATGGTACAGTTTTGACCTATTAGATATAAAGAGACAGCAGTTGGGGAGGCTTCTCTCCAGTGGACTGAGGAGTGTAAGACTAAAGCCTCTGCCTTGAGCCACCAACATAAGAAACAGAGATGCCTAAGATGCTGAGCTATCCTGCACCCTTGGCAGGGGTACTGAGTCACAGAATTGCCATCCACAGCCTTAGGGTTCTCCGCCCCTGGATCACTGCTAGGCACTGCCTGCCTGCCTGCCTGTCTCCTGCTCAGAGGAGAGTGAACATTATTACCTGGCTTAGTAGGATTTTCTGTTTCTTTTCTGTATTACCTGGGTATACCCTCAATCCACTGAACCATTTAAGCCAAGTTTTAAATTCTCACAGGTCTTCAGAAGCACCCTATTCTGAAGTTGTGGCCACAGAATTATCCACATGCCTCATCCTTCTCTCCAACTGTCCCACCATCCTGGTCAGTGGCTGCTCTGATCAGTTTGGTCTCAGGACCAATACTATTTACAGGCTGATCATTTCACCTCTTCTGGTTCTCCTCTGAATAAGTTAGTTATTATTTATAATCTTCTTACTCCTGCATGAGTTTCTGTAGAAATAATCAAGTTTCTAGAAGCTTCAGCCTCATGGGGATAAAAGTCAATTATTTTGCTTTTAAAACTAGATTCAATCCCAGTTAAGATATTCTAATCTGCACCAGATATGGTGGCACACACCTGTAATCCCCACAACAGAGAGACTGAGACAGGAGGATTCCCATGAGCAAGGCCAACCTGGGCTACATAAGCAAGTTCAAGGCCAGCTTGTACTACATAGTGAGACTCTATCTCCAAAACAAAATTCTAATTTGAAATCAAGATCCCAAACAAATGAAAAAGTAAAAGACACAAAAAGTAAAGCTGAGTTCAAGCAGTGTGCACCTGTAGTCCCAGTTACTTCAGAGGTTAAGGGGCAAGATCGCTTGAGTCTAGAAGTCCAAAGCCAGCCTGGACAACATCACGAGTCCTTGTCCCCCAACACTCTGCCCCCAAAACATGAAGCTGGGTTGTTACAGACTGGAAAAACAATAATCCTAAGCAACTCCATGCTGCTTGCTGGCTAGGGCATACACCTGGGTATCTTTATGGCTCACAGGAGGCTGCAGCTGTGCCATCTCAGCCCTTAGGCCCTTCCTCAAAGTTGTGCAAAAAGTATGTTTTATAAGATGCCAGCAAAATACATGCAGTGGGGCTAAGGGTATAGCTCTGACACAGCATTTGCCTAACATGTGCAAGGCCCTGGGTTCAATTCTAGGATGGAAGGAAAAGCATACAATAGCCATTAGAAAAGGCAAAAAGAATGGAAATATTGGCAAACTAACAAAAGCAAAGAAATGAAAGGAAGAAAAACCTACAAAACAGTCTTTCAATTCCTGTAAAAGTCCAATTACTTCTCTGCTTATTCTATGACAAAGAGATCCATTTTAAAGTTTTTCAAAAGCTCTTCTGAGTCCTTAAGTAACTTGCTTAAACTACAAAAGTACATGTATTTGCTAAATCTATGTAACTATTAGATCGCTGGATGGGTTAGCAGTGTTCTACTTTGAAAATATAGTACATTAATTTGCTCTTTGATCACAATAGTCACCTCTGCCAAGAATTAGAGTAAAAGAATGGGATGCTCAAAGGAGAAAATGCTGATCACTAAGCAGTTTGCTAATTGATGAAAACAACAGCCATTCTGACAACTACTTACAGCAGTTACATGTAAAGGTCCTGGGTAAAATGTTAAGTGAAACAACAACTTAAGAATCAGAACTTGCCCCAGGAAAGCCAAGATGATTTACCACTGGATGGCCTTAAAAAAATTGTAATTCATTGCAGTAACTAGTTAAAGGGGGAAAAATGTTGACATAAAACCATTACTTCAGTAGATGTAGAAAAAAAATCCAATCTTGGATATTGGTTTAAAAACAAAGTGGGCGTGATGGTGCACACCTGCAATACTAGCCCTCTCCAGAATGAGGCAGGAGAACTGCAAGTTAAGAGCCTAACCTGGGCAATGTAATGAGATCCTGTAGCAAAATAAAAAAATTTAAAAGGCTGGGAATAGAACTAAGAGTGAAGGTCCTACGCTCAACACCAAGTACTGTAAAACAAAAAAACAACGGCAAAAAACCCCAAGGAAACAAAGTATTACCAAAATACTTGAATAACATAATAAAGGGTATGTATCAAATGCCTAAGTCACATATACGTTTTTTGTTTGTTTGGTCTTATTGAGACAGTTCCACTATGGAGTTCAGATGGACCTTGAACACAGTGATCCTCCTGCTTCAGCCTCCATAGTGCTGAAATTATAGGTGTGCACTACCACACCCAGCCTAAAACATATTTAATGAGGAAATGCTAAAGACTTCCCTTTAAATTATGTACAAAGCATGGATCCAGTCACCATCCATCACATGCCTTCTCAACACTGCAATGGAAAAGGTCATGAAATCAGTCACTGGGTGAGTCAGAAGACTCACTCAGTACAGAATTTTACATCTTTTACTACAGTTATTGTTACAAAGTATTTCAAATATCATTCAGGCATGGGTTCCTTAAGTATCATCACCTGAATTCCTAGCTGGTGGATCAGCTGGCAGCTGGCAGTGAGGATATACAATAAGCTACTGTCTGTGTCATGGATCAGTATGGTTTGTCAATTCCAATACTCAAGTTGGAATTTGAAGTCCAGTGTAGTTGTATGGGAGGCCACTAGGAAGTGATTCCTTCCAAAAGACTCCACCCTCACGAATGTATTAATGCAGTTCCAGAGACGTGCTTGCTCTCACAGGTCTGAATTAGTGTGCTTAAGGAGGTTGCTAAAAAGTGAGCCTGGTACTTCCCCCTCACTATCACACATTCCCTCTTTTGCAAGGGAAGCTTCTCTTTTTGCTTCCTCATAGTAAATTAAAGATGTGTGGCCTTCACCAAATGTGGCTGCCTGATTTTAGACTGAGCTTCTAGAACTAAAATCAACCTTTTTTCTTTATATATTACCTAATCTCAGATGTCTGTTACAGCATTAGGAAATTAGTCGACTAGGATTGTCTACTAGGAAGTCTGTTTAATATAAAAGGGGAGAATGATTAGTGTAAATTCACAAAGTCACTGCTATTTCAGACTGATGTCTCTGTGCTCATAAGAGTGCAATCACAGATCTAAGGTCTTGATACGTAGAACCCTATGTGGCACCACGAGTCATATCTTTTATCTCAAACTCTTACCAGAACACTGGCTAGAATCTTTTTATCCCACTGTATTTGGTAATTCTAGTTGCAAAGAAATAAGATGAAGTATGTGAATAACAGTTTGATTTTATAATGTCTATAACAGCTTGATTTTAAATATGTATCTTATGTTTTATGTTCTATGGAGCATACACAAATACTTTACTCTTCCTCCAAACAACATTAAGTTTATATTAGAAATCTAGACATTGTCTTTATTTTGCTATAGTTAAAAGGGCAAATTCATCTATAAATGTTTGCATTATTAACCATGAAAGGATAAAGTTAAAGAATTTTACTCAAGAAAATAGGGAAAAAAGCCCAAAACATGTACAAAAGAGGGGCAAAAGAATTAATGAAAGTGGCCAGGTGTGGTGGTTTATGCCAGCACTGGGGAGGCTGAGGTAGTAGAGTTCGAGGCCAGCCTGGGACTACATAGTGAGTTCAAGGCCAGCTTGAACTGCATAGTGAAACCCTGTCTTTAAAAAAAGAAAAAAAGAGGGAGAGAGGGGAAAAAGTGGAAACAAATTAATCAGAAATAAACATCAGAATTTAGAAACTAATTTAACTAAGTTCACTGTATTCATGGAATGTGGCCAGATACATTGTTATTCTGAACAGATAGATTAAATACTATAATCCTGTTACTATAGGTTTGCATGCATACTCAATCATATGTAAAAAGGAAAGAAAAAAGGACATACAACAAATTGTGGGCAGTTCTTTCTCTAGGTGGTAAGATTAAAGGTAACTTTTCTCTTTTAGACATTTCTGTATTTTCTAAATCTTATGTAATGAATATACCATTTTTCCAGAAAAAAATAAGATGTCAAATTATTTCTCATTAACATATACACTTAATGTAATACCAATCAAAATACCAAAAAGATAGATGAGAAATTGACAGAAGACTTCAAGAAGATGTACTTGGGAGATTAAACATTTTGCAAAGGAGTCATGATAAAGGAATATTATTTTATTAGGTAACAATGCAAAGCTTCATTTATCTACCTATAATACAAATAAGTGCCTGACTAGTATTAATAAGGCTACTAGAAAGCAGACTGCAGAATCAGTGTGCACAGCAACACATTTTTAGATGAAATGAAGAAAAGTCTCCATTGGGGGTGTATGGCACAGATTGCTTCTTGAAACAGTAACAACCCCTGAAATAAGGTGGAAAGATGCTTTTAATCTCCTTTCCCAGTAGACCTGTAAATAATACAGCTCCCAGAGCTTGGAGAAGACCAGAAGAGGAAGCCATCTCTTTGTACCTTCCCAGGGCTTCTCCATTAGGTGAACAGAGTATCATATAATCACTATCAATCTTGCAACACATAACAAAATTCCATACCAATTAAAAAGTAATTAAAAATGAAACAACTAATCATTTATTTGATCTTGAGCGGAGGAAGGTCTTTCCAAGCTAAGAATTTAAAATAAAAAATACAGGAAATTATTAACAGATTTGAATGACATAATTTAACACCAAGGATTGGCAAGGGCTCAGAAAAACAAGCACTCTCATGAACTGCTGGTGGGAACAAATTGGCATGATATTTCTGGAGGGCAATCTGCTGAATGTGTTGAAAGACTTTAAAATGTTTATGCTCTTTGACTTACTAAGTCAACGTCTAGGAATTTTTCCTAAAGAAATAATCAGATATTAAAAGTGGATTTATAACACTGAAAGACCAGAAAGAACACAGACATCTCATAACACATGTGTGTTCAACAACAGGGGACTAAGTGAATATGAAATAATTATATAATAAAATATTATCTGGCTTTTAAAGAAAACATTTAAGAGTATTGGATGGTGAGAATATGATCAGAAAATGTTAAATGCATCAAAAAATTACTAACATGTACCATGTACTAAACTTTATTTTAATTTTTTGTGGGGTCTGAACAAGGACCTTATGCATACTAGGTGAGTTCTATATCCCTTAATCATAGCCCTAGCTCTAGGTGTGAACAAACACATACAAATATTTGGAAGAAAACCCAAAAGAGTTGTTTGTTATTGTTTGGTGGGAAAACTGGGGATGATTTTAACTGTCTGCTACCAGCAGCCAAAGGAATGCTGAGAGACCTGGGTAACTCTCACTCAGTCTTGTTCAAGGGTCAGCTCAACTGCCACCTCTTCAGGAACTTCTTGACTCTAATATGTTTGTTTGTTTTTTGAGACAGGGTCTCACTATGCAGTTCAGCCTGGACTTGAACTCACTACATAGCTCAGGCTGGCCTCAAACTTGCAGTGAATCCCCTGCCTCAGGCTCTACAGTGCTGCTATTACAAGCATGCACCACCTCACCTGGCTGTGAGGACTCCAATGTATACTCAGAATCCTTCTGCTGTGCTAGACTACGGACTAGGCAGAAACTTTCTGGTATTTTTTTTTCTAACTTCCTGGTATTATTTTTTATGATACTCACACCTGAAACCAGAGCCTCTACTGACATGAGGCAAGCACTCTGCCACTGAACTACACCTCCAGCCTATATTCTTTATCCCTACATCATCCTGTCTGGTATGACTTACTGCATCATCAGTATACTTTGAATTGCTCATAGTCAGAAATGAGTTTTTCTCCTCTAAATCCTCAGTGCCAACCTGTATGGAATCTCAACAGAGCTTTAAGTTACAATGTTTGATTTGTTAATGAAACTAAACAAATGATTTACTTGGCTCTGCAAATTAAAAGGTCAAGGAGTCAAACATTAACAAAGATGAGTGAATTTCAGGAAAACAATATCTCTTACCTTAGCTAGTAGGCTTGAAATGTGTTTAATTTCACTGTTTGCTTTTAGCAATTCTTTTCTGAGCTCAGTGCAAGACAGTTCCAGCTGATCTTTCTCAGCTCGAGCCACTTTTAACATTTCCTGAAGTTCACCGTTTTCTGCTGTCTGCCCCAAGGCACTACTGGTTTCCAAGGCTTTTTGCTTCTCACCTTCCAGATGAGCCTTCAAGGACCCATTCTCCATCTTCAAGCCTTCCAAGGTAATTCTACATTCTTCCAAAGTTTTGGTCATCGCACTGTTGTTACACCGCTCTAGTTCTAGAAACCCATTCAGCTTTTCATTTTCTTCTTTCAGCTGTTTGATCATGTCCAAAGCACCTTGGTTCTCTTCCTCAACCTTCCGTAAGCTACAGGTCAACTGCTGCTGAATGTTGAGCAGTTTCTCTCTTTCAAAGCTGCTCTTCTCAAGAATATCTGTGCATTTCTGCTCTAGCTCGAGGATTTTCCCTTCTTGGGCGCTGGGCTCATCATTCTTTACTCGCTCTTGTAAAAGGTTTATCAGTTTCTCGTTTTCTTGACTCAGCTGCTCTGCCCTCTCTCGATGCTGGTGGAAGGATGTCTCTAAAATAGTCTTCTCATCCACCAGCTTCTCGTTCTCAGCTGTCAGTTCCTGCACCATTTGTTGCTGATCTGATAACTCCTGTAGAGTGGCCTGTAGTTCCTCTGCAGTGCTGTGGTGATTCTCTTCCATCTTCTGTATCTTTTCTGTAAGGGAAGCAAGGGACAGCTCACTTGCGTTGTTTGGAGAACTCCCAGTAGTTGAACACTTGGAGTTCTTAAAAGGGTTGCTAGTGGAGGACAGGGGCCGAGACAGGGTATCAGTGGTGATGTGCTCAAAATCTGAGGCATCTGGTGACAAAGAAGCTTTGGTAACATCACTGCTTGAAGAACCAGATGTCCGTAATGTATTTCCATATGTGTTTTTCTTATACTCATCAATTTCACTTGATAGTTCATTCCCAATTGGGCTTCCAAAGCTTGACTCTTGAGTTACAGATGTTGGGCAGCTGCTGTCACCAGTGTGGCTTGCTGCCCCTTCTGAATGTGGCGACTGCTCAAGGTAAGTCAGTTTTTCCTTCAAGACTCGGTTTTCTTCTTCTAGGTCAGCAAGCTCTTTCTCAAAGGTCTTATTCTTCTCCTCAAGGGTTCTTATCAAAGGTTCTGTGTCTCCTGGTAGAGCTGATGTTCCATCTGAGCTTGGGTCCGAAGCCTCAGTCCCATCAGTGCTCAGGGCCCTTCTCTCCTTGCATTTCTTCAGTTCACTTCGAAGCCTATTGATTTCACTATCTTTGGCTTTGGCTTCTGCTAGAAGTTCCCGAACTTGGGACTCAAGCACAGCCTTCTCTCCCCCTTCATGGTCTTGTTTGAGTTTTGCAGAAGTGGTCCTTAGGTGCTTGGTAGGGGTGTGAGTACAGGAGGAAGTTGGGCTGGACCCCGATTTCTTTGGGTTGGAAGGACCTCGTGGAACAGACCTTTCTCTTGAAACAGTTACTGAAAGTTCCCGGGGAGTTGGAATGCCTGTCCGTTTGGTTGTTGGAACTAAAGACAGAAACAGAAGAAGAAAAAATGAAGGGTAAAAAAAGCAAGCACTTTTTTTTTTTGGTACCAGGGATTGAGCTTATGACCTTACACTTACCAGGCAGGCGCATGTGCTACTGAGCTAAATTCCTGGCCCCTAAGCACTTTTGTAATGAAAGCCAAATGACTTCAAAACACATGGTACAACGGATGGTATGGCTGACACTATTCATCCATTTCCTTCTCCTCTAGATAGTTACTTAGTTCCAGCTAAGGTTTCTGTACCTCCTTCTAAAACCCTATTGGTTGATGTGAAGCTGACACCTAGCCTGAGCTGCTCAGAACAATCCTATATCCAGTCCTATATAGTCCTATATAGTCGCTGTTTTAAGGAGCAGCACATACCTGGATTAAGTTCAGCGAACACAAAGAAAGATTTCCAGATAAGTCTGTAAACATCACTGGACATCAGTGAGAAAGCCTATGGACATGGGTTAGCTACCACCTTGTCCTGTTAAGAAGATGGGACTACAGGTAGCATGGTAGAAAAAAGAAAACCAAGTTCTTAACGGCATTGTTGAGCTGCTAAGTCAAATCAACCCTGAATACTGGCCTACTGGTTGTCTTCCAATATATACCACCCAATACATACACTTCCTATAAGTCACCTTGAATCAGGGCTTTCTGCAGCTTGCCATTTAATACATCTGAACTGATAATGTTGGTGACTAAACCACAGCCTTTTGACGAAATATATTTATTGTGTATTTCTCAATCAAAACTTACAGGAAACATTACTATCAACATATTTTCACTGAACACAAGTTTAAGAAATCAAAAGAAGGGCTGAGCATGTAGCTCAATGGTAGAGCACTTCCTTAGTATGTGCAAGGAGGGGTGGGAAAGAAGGGGAAAAAAAACCCAAAGAAATAAAGACATAAACAATATTAAAAACTGATATGATCAAGTGACATATCACTTTTATTTTTAATTTTTTACTTTAAAAAGAATAAAACAAAACAGAATAAAGCAAATCAGAAGAATGCAAATGATATAGGACTTCAAAACAAGATAACAAGAAATTAACAATGGCTACCATGATGTTTCTTCAAAATAGCTGTGCATACTGTCACACACAATAAAAATCAAACAATACAAAACAGGCTAAAACCAATTAAATGAAAGAATTACAGGACTTCAAAACAAGATAATAGGAAATGAGCAATGGCTACTATAATGTCTCTTGTTTTCTTCAAAATAGCTGTCCATACTATTACACATAATAAAATCAAATAAGCAAAACAGAATAAAACCAATCAAAACAAAAGAATGAAAGCATTTTAGGACTTCAAAATAAGATAATAAGAAATCAACAATGGCTACCATGTCTCCTGTTTTCTTCAAAACAGCTGCCCATACCATCACACATAATCAAACCAAACAACAAAACAGAATAAAATCAATCTAAATAGAAGAATGACAGAATTATAGGACTTTAAAATATGATGCTGGAAATCAACAATGGCTACCATAATGTCTCTGTTTTCTTCAAAACAGCTGTCCATATCATCACACATAATAAAATCAAACAAAACAGAATAAAACCAATCTAAACAAAAGAATGAAAGCATTATAGGACTTCAAAAAAAGCTAATAGGAAAACAACAATGGTTACCATAATATGAGATTGTTATCTTCAAAATAGCTACCCATACCATCAAACACAGTAAAATGTAACAAAACAAGACAGAATAAAACCAAACCTAACAAAATTATGAAAATGATACAAGAATTCAAAACAAGGTAATAGGAAATTAACAGTGTTGAGCACTTTCCCTTTTTAGGCATTTCCTCTCCTATCACTTTCACAATATCTAGTGTGCTTTTTGGATCCCACCAACTCCTTCAGTTTTTTATGCTAGGGAGGTAACTTGGTTGTTCATCCATATGAGTTCAAACCATTCACCCATAAGCATGATCTCCAGTTGCAACCATTTACCTACAAGAGCCTCGAGATTATCCTACTTTATAGGTGGGCAGCTTTGCATTGTATGAAAATACCACACCTTTCTTATCCATTCTATGGTTGATGGGCAAGTTATCCTTGCTTTTTTTCTTGTCTCCTGTCTCATAGAACAACTCTTTTTTTTTTGGTACTGGGGATCAAACTTACAACCTCGCACTTGCCAGGCTGGTGCTTAAGCCACTAAACTAAATCCCCAGCCCCACATGGAACAATTATTTTTTCTCCTTTGATTTTCAGTCTATGAATTTCCTTTCAAGTTAAACGTGTTTCTTGTATACAGTATATTGATGGATCTTTTTGTTTCTCAGTCTACTTGCCCTGTGTTTCTTTTTATTGGTGAATGGAAGCCATCTAATCAATGGTTACAACTGGCACGCATTGGTTCATCTCTGCCATGCTACCCTCCCACTGTTGGCCCTCCACTTTTCTTGTTCATTCAATTGCCTCTCCTGTTTGGTGACCCTCCCCTGATTCTGTTCCTGGAACCATGGTCATCTTTTATCCCTCTCTAGAATATTCTTCAGAACTCTTTGTATGGTTGGTTTGGTAGTCATGAATTCCTTCAGTTGTTCTTCATCATGGAAGTATCTTATTTTTCTAACAATTCTGAAAGGCAGTTTTGCACAGGGTACATCAATCTGGAAGTTATTTTCTTTTAGGATTTGAAACACTTTACTCCAAACTCTTCTTGACTTGACGGTTTGTATTGAGAAGTCTGCCATGATTCTGATCGGTTTTCCTTTATAGGTGATCTGTTTCTATTCTGTAATGGCTCTTAATATTCTGTTCTTGTGCTGAATTTCTGGGATCTTGATTATTGCATGTCTGGGTGTAGATTTATTTGGGTTATGGCTAGTTGGAGTTGTATATGTCTTGCTTATCTGTATATCAGATCCTTCTCCCATGTTTGGGAAATTTTCTGCTATTACTTCTATATATAGTATTTTTATTTAATCTGTGTTGACCCTTGCTTCATCTCTGATACCTATTGATAGATTCTGCTAGCCTGGGCTTTAGCTACATCCTCCCAACTTGCTACCGGACCCAGAGAAACAACTTATCCCTCCAAGAGTAACCTCTATTTTCTCCTCCTCATTCCAGAGATAAAATTTCCACTCCCTTTTTGCACATGCACTGAGCCCTTTCCAATCCCAAGACTCCACAACCACCCAACTCTCCACCTCCAGGCCCCAGTAAATCTTTCTGTCTCCTGTTTACACAGGCAGATGCTCCTTCAAATCTGTGGTTAATATCATTTTGCCCACGTCACAAACTCCTCCCTCAGCCAAAACTGATAAAAGTAGTCCTACTTCTTTGTTCTTGTTTGAAAGCCTCTGGTACCCCCTGCCCACTGAAGCTCTCCCAGGCCCACATTAAAGGCCTCCTCCTTTATCTCCTTATCTCTCATTTTCTCTGTGCTGCTTCAGATTGTGGTGCCAAAAATACTCAATCACCTATCACTCTTCAATTATTTTTCTTTGTGTTGTCTTACAGACGCTGAATTGCTATTTCCTAGTTCTTTGTTATTTTAAAGAGATCTTTCCTTTCTTGATCACTAGCTGTGATCCTGTCTTCAAGGTCTGAAAGTCTATCTTCAGTCTCTTTCAGGTGGTTTTGCCAGCTTCCAATCAACTTTTTAATATCCTGGATATCTCTTTGAATGTTTCATGCATTGTAATTCCTTCCTGTATTGTTCACTCAAGGTTTCCATCATTTTCCTACACTTTTCATCTGTTTTCTTCAGATATGCTCAGCAATTCTTTCATTATGTTCGTGATTTTTTACCTGAGACATTATTTCTGATCTGACTACTTTCACAGTCTCATGAAATTGTTTCTTTACTTCAGTTGCTATTCTCTCGGAGACTTCAAGTGTGTGACTTCCATTTTCTTCTATATCTCCTAGACTTGTTCTGTGTGGCCTAGAGGTCTGATTTTGCCTTTTGCTGCTTCATCTTGACATTCTCCTGGGTTCTTCTCAACAAGCCAGTTGTGGGGTCCCAGGAATTTCCCACATTGGCTGCCCCTCTGCAGGGTAGGGAAATGGGACAAGCACCTGGGTTTCTCTGAACCCAGGTTCCCAGGAAGGTAGGAGGGTATGGGGCAGGCTCCTTCAGACAGACCTGTGCAGCTACACTGAGGCTTCCCTGATAGCCAGGGTGTGTGTGTGTGTGACAGGGCTGCTGCTTCTCTCAGCCTGTGTGTCTACACTAGTACTCCCCCAATGGCGGCAGGCACACTAGGGTGTGTTTGTATGATTCTCCAGGTGGTCACTGGCTGCCCACAGGAAGCAAACCTTTGGCAGTAGTGGGCTTGTAGGGGCGGATCTTAATGCATCACTTTTAACACAAGTAGAAATCGTGTGCTCATTTGTATGCATAAAAACATGAGTAAATGAGATAAAGGATGTATTCTGCATATCTACAGAACATTTATAAATATTAAGGAGATTTATATCACAGAAATAATACGGAATTTAGAATATGTTGTATAACGAAAAATGTAAGATGTAAATAATTTTTTTTTCATCTATACTACATTAAAGGTGATAGCAGGCCAGGGATATACGGTGACACAAGGGCCTGCCTGGTAAGGATGAGGTGATGAATTCAACCCCCCAGTACCAAAAAAAAAAAAGATAATACAAAAAAAAATCAGTAGCAAAAACCTAGACATTAATCTCCTTTATGCTCTGGACTTGAAGCTCACTTCTGAGGCTATGGGGAAATGAGATTTCTGGATCTATGTAACAAATGTAAGACTATTTGATGAGTGCAGGCTTATTGATATAACTCAGGGAAGGATGATCTCTGATACCAAAGGATCATAGAAGTGGCCATCAATCTTTAGGTTCTACAGTATAGGAAGGGAGTCTGAGAGAATGCACATTCAGTTGGCTACAACCCTGGTGCTAATACAAATTTGGAACTGAGCCTGAGCAGCTGCTCCAAACCCACCACCACGACTGTGAGCAGCTGCTCACATGGCAGCTGCTCATCTCAAAGGCTGACTCAGCGATGAAGGCAGACGGGCAGACAGTAGCACTGCTCAGCTTCTAGCACGGAGTCCTCCTGAAATCATCGTATCATAAAGGCCATGCTATCATTAACACACAGAAACTATAGTTTTTAAATTTGCATCATACTAAATTACTCAATGAAGAAAAGATTTAATTATTCTTGTAAAAGATTAAAACCACTAAGCAATGAATTGTTTTAGTAATGCCAGTTCTCTAGAATGAAGTCATCTTGGCAAGGACCATGATAAAAACTGGAAGGTAATGAAGGTTTCACCATAACTATAGTCCAACAGCCAAAACCCCACAACCAATTATCATAGCAGCTTCTGCCATTCTGAAAGTACTGCTCCTCTCCTTCCTTCCCTACTTTTCTTTTCTCCCTTCCTTCCTTTCTTTCTTTTCCCCCTCCCTCCTTTCCACTTTCAGTCACTTGTTGGTTTCACAGATAAGGAAAACTTAATAGAACCGCACATCCACTCTGTGTCATATTTTTAGCTGGAGTTAAATACTTTTTTCCTGCCAAATCTTAGTCAGTGCTCCTCATGTGTTACCTATAGTTTATCTACTCAGATTCTTTACTTCTTCTTTTAAGCTCTTTAGTGTCTTGTATGTATCCTTTCCTACCTCAATATGAGGCCCAATGTTTCCATTTTTAAACCTCAGAATGTCACCCTGATACTTAAAAAATACCAATATTTAAGTTTTATATTAAAGACATTGTACCCTGAAAACAGGCCTGCTTTAATATAGTTTGAATAATTGTGAGGCTACTTACTGAGAGAAGAGTTCTTTAGCAAATACTGGCTTCTTATATTTAAAAAAAAATCACAAAAGGACAAAAAAAATATAGCCAGGCGTGGTGGCACACACCTGAAATTCTAGCACTCGGGAGGCTGAGGCAGGAGGATCATTGAGAGTTTGAGACTAGCCTGGGCAACAAAGTGATCTCAAAGCCAGCCTGAATGGCAAAGCAAAACCCTGCCTTAAAAAGACAAAAAAAAAAAAAAAAAAAAAAAAAAAAAAAAATTCAGCAAGATGGAATTTTAAAAACTTTAGTTTTCAATACTTCAGACAACAACTTCCACTGTATCACACACCAGCAGGTGTGTGTGAGGCAGATGTCTATAAGACTTTGTATCAGTTATTTTCTTTCTTTTTTTTTTTTTTTTAATCAGTACTGGGGATCAAACAACTGCATGCTTGCAAGGCAGGCGCTTATGCTCCTCAGCTAAATCCCCAGCTCAATTATTTTCTTAACCACCAAACCAAAAATTATTTTATTTTATTTTATTTTATTTTATTTTATTTTATTTTATTTTATTTTATTTTTTGGAACCAGCAGTCAAACTCAGGACCTTGTGCTTGTCAGGCAGGCACCTGAGCCACTGAGCCACATCCTCAGCCTCCAAAGTTTATTTATGAAGTATAACTCATTGTGTAATTACAGAATATTCAGTCTAGTTGTATTTATACATCTGTTCTTTTTTAAAACTACATCTGTTTCTGTTTTCTAAAGGGTCTTCCCATCTCTGCATATACCATTTCAGAAACCACAAGGAGAGGAGCACACTTTGCAGTTTCAACATCTGACCAAACCAAGAATGGTGCCTGGCTCTTCTGGCAGTGGGAGATGGGTGACAAACCCACCTGCTCTAGACACTAAGGAGAGAAGTAAAGTGATCCACGTGATTGTAATCAGCTTGAAGGAGCCAACCCTCAGAAATCTGTTTCAAATGTAGACAGTCCCAATTTATAATGGGCTGACTTTCAATAATGCAAAAGCATATACGTACAGCCATTCAGAAAAAAATGCAGGGAGGGAAGGATCTTGCTACACAGGATCTGTCTTTGACCTCACTGTATAGTCCAGGCCTTGAACTCTTGGTGATCCTTCTGTCACAGCCTCCAAGTACTGGAATTACACATGTGTGCCACCATGCTTGACCAGAAAAATGTTTTTCCTATTTAGTGCAAGATCCAATAAATCATTAACATTCAATACTTTGTTAGAAAATAGTCATTGTTTAGGTGAATTTTGTCCAGATCTAAGCTAATATAAATATTCTCAGCAAGTTTAAAATAGGTGAGATTAAACTATGTCCAATAAATGAGGTGTAAGGAATTTTCAATGTAGTGTTTTCAACGTATGATGGATTATCAGGCCATGCTCCACTGTAAGTTGAGGAACAGCATATATGCTCTGTGAATAAAGTCTGTTCACTAAGCAATGCATTCCAAAGCCTTGAGTGGTCAGTCACATCACCTTATTTAACACATCATATTAAAGTCACAGTGGGGGTATAGCAAGCACTAGACCTAAAGAACATGGGCTGGCCTGATCAGCACACCATGTCTTCTTCTTCCCAGCGTCCTAGTCATTCCCACCCAGAAGGCTGAATGCTGAGGTTAAAATAAAAGCTCCACCTCATAATTATGAAGACTAAAACACTAAAAGAAATATGTTCAATATATTACATTTCAAAATCCCAGTGAAAAGTTATACTATGGTTATCACAAGTATTCCAAATACTCCATCAGTGTATCCTTTCTTCAGGTGATGATGCCTTTGTTCTTGTTGGTATCTGAGTAAGAGTCCAATGGGCTAACCTGTCTTCCACCCAAACAGACCATGATTGGCCCAGCCTTGTGTTTGCCTCTCTTTCCCACTGTGTGGCAGACTTCTAAATGCTTCTTGATTTTCTCAGTATCACTCATTTTCTGTTGCTAGCACAATGAAGGTTGCCACTCAGAAGCCAGATGTCTTAATCTCTCTTCTTTTATTGTAACTATTTGCCTGGCGATTTTACTTAACCTTATAATCTTAAGCACCAACTCTTTAGTTAAGACTCTGAAATTAACTCTTATATGGATTTCTCTTCAGAACAATGAATCCCAAAGTCAAGCTATGCACTTGAGAAAAATAACTAAATTGTAAACAATCTCAAACTACACAAAAGGGAAGTGAAGACTGAGAAAAAAAATGAACAAAATGTGCAAAAGGATTCAGAAAGCCAAGGCAGGGAGAAGGCTAATCTATACAGGGCACTCAAGGAAGTTCTCACTAATGATAGGTTTGAGATTCGTGGTAAGCATGTACCCATCAAAACAAGGCCAGGATGCTATAGAAAAGAAATAAACATAGTAAGAGAAAAAGCTCTAACGATTTTTAAATGCTTGAGAAGCTAAACAATTCAATAGGAGGGATGAAATCCACAATGAAATAATTCTCCTAAGCTGTAGAAGAAAATGACAAAGATGGAACTAGAAAGATAAAAGACACAAGGATCAACCCAGAAAATAAAGTAACCAGTTAACAGAAGTTCCTGAAATACAGACCAATATAAATAGAGCAGAGGAAATTATTAAAGAAGACAATTCTCCAAAGCTGAAAAACATGACTTTCCAAAACACATGTCAAACAAAATCAATGGGGGAAAAAAATCCACAGAGATACATTTTTTAAAACAGGTTCAGAAACAGTTTAGGGAAGGGGTGCAGACTGAGAATGAAATATGCCACCATGTTCTAGAACTCAATATTGAGTTCTAGAAAACACCAAAGCAAAGACATTCAAAGTTCAGAGGAAAAAAAATGATCTTCAATCTATGAAAACCAGAAATTACAAAAAACAAGAAGCTTCCTAAGACAAAAAACAAAACTAAAACATAACTTTGCTCTGCAGGTACGAATAGACATGTGGTCACAATGACATCTACACCATTTACTTTGACCTGTATAAAGAAGATGAAGGAATATTCTCTAGAACAATTAAAATATTATGCTTGCAGGCAAAAAAGTTAAAGTAGAGAGGAAAGAAACTGAGAAGTAGAAGGTAGGATGGAGAGAGGTAGCAGAGAAGATACCCATTCTCACTTCACACAGAGTCAAGGATACTAGGTACATAGAATAGGAAATGAAGGTGAAATACCTTATAAAAGTGACGACAAATGAACTAAAAACTGATATTTATAACATTAAATGTTCATCTGAGCCAAGCGTAATGGTACACATCTGTAATCCCAGCATTCAGGAGGCTGAGGTGGAAGGATTACAGTTAGTCTGAGGCCAGCCTGGGATATATAAGCAAGTTCAAGGCCAGCCTGCACTGCATAGCAAAATTCTGACCAAAAAAAAAAAAAAAAGTTCATCTACCATAGCATACATCAAAAACTGTATAAATTTGAAAAAATTAACAACAGCAATGTCAAAAGAACAAGAAGACAAGCCACAGACTAGGAAATAAATATTAACAAATATCATAGCTGATGAAGGATGATTATTCAAAACACATGAAGAACTCTTAAACCTCAACAATGAGAAAACTAGATTAAAAATGGAAAAAAGATCTGAA
Organism: Hydrochoerus hydrochaeris; assembly: GCA_004027455.1. Classification (NCBI taxonomy): domain Eukaryota; kingdom Metazoa; phylum Chordata; class Mammalia; order Rodentia; family Hydrochaeridae; genus Hydrochoerus; species Hydrochoerus hydrochaeris. The sequence goes on along the minus strand of PVLA01001016.1, from coordinate 101,800 downwards.
TATTTCCATCAAAGAAGATACATAGATGGAAAATAAGCATATGAAAAGCCATTCCATGTCATATATCATTAAAGCACTCCAAATTAAAACAATGATGAGACACCATTACGCACTAATCAGAATGGCTAAAATCTCAAACACAGACAACACCAAATCCTGACAAGGATGTGGAATAGGAACTTTCATTCTCTGCTGGTGGGAATGTAGAATGGTACAGCCACACTAGAAGACAGTTTGGTGATTTCTTACAAAACTAATATTTATATTATCCAATTCAGTAGTCACTTCTTAGTATTTAACAAAATGAGGCAAAAATGCTATATCCACATAACAAACAAAACACAGCATATTGATGTTTACAGAAGCTTTACTCATAGTTGTCAAAACCTGAAAGCAACTAAAATGTCCTTCAGTAGGTGAACAGATAAATGGAAATACATACACACAGTGGATTATTATTCATTACTAAAAAGAAATGAACTTTCAAGCTATGTTAGTCACTCTTCTGTCACCATAACAAATACCTGAGATGATCAATTTATAAAGAGAAAAGATTTATTTTGGTTCACAGTTTGAGGGGGTTTAGTATATGATGAACTAGTCTTGTTTTTAGCTCATGGTAGCACATCACAGAGGGAGTGCATGGCAGAGCAAACCTGCTCATCTTCTTGCCAGGAAAGTGACACAGACAGAAAGAGTATATAGAGTCTAATGTCCTTGAAAAGCATGCCCCCAATTGCCTAAAGACTTTCCACTACCTCTTAAAAGTTTGCAATACCTTTCATTAGCACCAAGCTGAGTATCATGTCTTTTACACATGTGCTTTGGGGGACACTTACCAAAATTACAGCACAAGCAATGATAAGTAAGACACAGAAGAACCTTAAGTGCGCATTACTAAGTGACAAGAACCAACCTGAAAAGGTTACATTATATAACATCTGGAAAAAACAAAACTATGGAGACAACCAAGTACAGTAGCACATACCTGTAATCCTAGCACTATCGGAGGCTGAGGGAGGAGGATTGCAAGTTTGAGCCCAGCCTACAGAACACGATGACTTAGTGAGACTATCTCAAAAAACAAAAGGCTGAGGATATAGCTCAGTGCAAAGGCACCAGGTTCAGTTCCCACTATCACACACACACACATACACACACACAGAGTGGTTGCAAGGGTTAGCAGGAAAGAGTGATAAACATGTGGAACACAGAGAAATGGGGGGGGGGGCCAGGGACAGTCAAAAAATACTCTGTATATTGCTATAAGAGTGACAGCATATCACCCTACTTTTTCCAAACCCACAAAACGTACACCACCAATATAAATTATGGATTGTAGGTAATAATGATGTATCAGTATAGGTTCTCTGATTATAATCGAATATGTCAGTATGGTAGGAAAACGCTGATAATGCAGAAGTCTGCATGGGTTTGGAGACAGGTTTAGGGAGCTGTGTTTTTGCTCAATTGTGCTTGTACTTAAAAGTCATCTAAAAGATAAAGCACATTTTTAAGACAATGTAAGCAGAATTAAGTAATTATCTTTGGGAAGATGGACAACAAATGAGGAAGGGTGGGGCAGCAGTGGTTTTGCTTTTCATAAGCTTCTTGTCCTTGTTCAAGTTTTAAATCTGTGCATATGTCATTCTGATTATAAAAATAAAGAAAAGGCAAAGCAAATGTTTGTGAATATAGTGTGAAAACAGGCAATCAGCAGTCCATCTGATTTACAGGCATTGATCCTTTGGACTTAGAAAAATGATAAGAAGTCTGAGGCAAATCAGCAAGAAAGGAAGTCTTTTAGCACAGCTGGGGGCCTCGCTTTGACTATGCAGAAAGACACTTTCACAGCTGAACTGCCCTTCAGGTAATCTCAGTGTAGTGCTTTCTAGAGATTTACAAAATTTAAAGTTAACAGAAATTCTTTGGAAATGAAACAGAAAAAAACCCACAAAGGGTCCTATGCTTATCCAAATGAACAAAATTACTTATATTGCTTCCTTTGTTAAAAGCAAATGGTAGAGTCAATGTTTAAAAGTGGTTTTGATAAATGTATCCCATCTCTCTCTCTTTTTTTTTCCTTAGCCCAGGCTGGCCTTGAACTTAATCTTCTGCCTCAGCCTCCTGCTTTTTTCCAGAATGCCATATTAATTTTTCTCACACTCCCTTGGGTTAGAATTTAAAGCTCTTGTAAATCTGTGTCATCCTTTTCCCTAAACAGTCACACTGTACCATGACCAGCGCTCCAGAGGAAGGGGGACAATAAAGCTTCGGAACAAAAGACCACTAACACTCAGTAGGGGGCTCTGGCCTGGAGAGGACACAGTGACTGCTCTGTGTTGGGTTCTAAGCAAGATATGGAGGACACAAAGACGCAGTGTTTGTAAAAGAGATAATGGTATGGTCTGACCAGCTTTCACAGCAGGCCCACACAGCTGGCTGCAGTTAGTCATCTCCAGAAGCAGAAACTCAAAATGGCTTTGGAAGGGCAGTTCCCAATGTGCAAAAGTTTGAAAAGTGCAAAGCAGGAAGGCACACCTAGCTTTCGTTGAAACCAAAGCAGCCAGAGAATGCTTGGCCCGAGATTTTCTCTGCAGACAGCATTCACCTCTTAGCTCATTGTGGGACAAATGAAATTCTCATTGCCCAGCTCAAGAGCTTGGCACCTCTGAACAGAATTGCCCCAGAAATGAGAAAATAGAGCCTACAGTTTCCAGGCAGCAAACACCAAGAATGAGGAGATCCAGAGGGTGGTGAGTCTCTAGTGAATAATAAGATCCATCTCTCCACATGCAGCCCTGTTTCCAAGAAATGGAAAAAGTTCAACTGCCAGCCTCTTATACATCAAAAGGGACATAACTCTCTTGAAAGGTCCACCCTTGACCCAGCTATGATCACCAAGAAATTTCTAGGTTCCACCTTTAAAAGATGTTAAATTCAACTGAGAATTAGATGACTTGCTCCAATGATTTCTACCTATTTCCATTAACATTGCTTTTGTGGAGTTAAAAAAAAATTACTCATTGACCAAAATACAGAAAAAAGCTTTAAAGAATTGCCTATGGGGGCCGGGAATTCAGCTTAGTGGCATAAGCACCTGCCTTGCAAGCATGCGGTCTTGAGTTTGATCCCCGGTACCAGTAAAAAAAAAAAGAATTGCCTATGTTTCTCAACATTATGTAAAAAATGATAACAGCACTTTATATTTACTTACTAGTTTGGTGTTACTATTTCTTTGTTATTGTTGGTTTTGTTTTGTAGTTCTGGGGACCAAATCCAGGGTTTCATGTGCTAGAGAAATGCTCTGCCACTGAATGAAATCTCAACTGTTGCTTTGGTTTTCAAAGCATTATCACATATACTTCATAAGAGGCCTACCAAAAGCAAGTGGCATAAGTATTATTATTATTTGAGGCAGGGTCTTCCTAAGTTGCCCAGGCTGTCCTTGAACTCCTGAGCCTGGAGTGATCATCCTGCCTCAACCTCCCAAGTAGCTGGCACTATAGGAGGCACTGTGCCTGACTTTTGTCAAAAAGTTTTATTATCATCATTTTGCAGAGAAGGAAACCAAAGATCTGAGAAGCTTCAAAATTTTCCCAAGGGTTGCACAATAATTCTTCTGGAAGTACAAGAGGCTATTTCAGAACTGGAAGAAACAAGTCACGTAGCCTAATTTTTCATACAAAGTAGTATCAATGGCATTCAACTTCTGCTGCCTACTATATATTAAACTGCCATGTTCCAGTTACTACTGATTATCTTCAGTAGCAGAGAACCCAGCCTTAGACAAGGCCTTCCAATGTTGAAGAGTTCACATAGTTGGACAATCCTTCTTTATATGAAGCTGAATTCTGTTAACACAGCACATGCTGATTCTAGTTCTGAAACAATCTGGAACTACAAAGAACAAATTTACTGCCTCTTTCACATGTTCTCTGAGTATCTGAGGGCAAATCTGTTTTGTATTGATCTTCTACTTCAAAATATTTCTAATTCTCTCTACCAGGCCTCATAGGACATAGGGTCAATTCATTGGATCAACTGCCTAGAGAGTTCTCACTTACCAAAGTCTCTCTGAAACTTTATACAGAATCTCAGATACACTGTAGATATGGATTTCATAGGTCATTTTTGGTTTGGAAGGGAAAAAAACATAAACACACAAGTAAAGCTCTCAATACCAAGCAACTGAAACCCTATCAGATCAATTTGAGGTCTATCTCAAATGGAAGATGGTCTCAGGGTCAATTTCTTTCCATTTCTTGCTCCTGCCTTCTTCCCCAGTCTGCTGATTTAATAAGCTGACTGCCCTCATGGCAGTGCTACAGCTCCAGCTACTCTAAGCCTCATGTCCTACCCCTCAAATCTAGTAAAGAAACCTCAACAAACATCCCCCTGAATCTCATTTCGATTGACTCTGAGCCATTCTTTTGGTACTGATTCACTGCAAGCAGGAAACTGATGAGTTATCCAAGGAGAATTTCTGGGAGAAGAGGGAAGCAGAAGCTGAGAATTCAAACAAGAAATGTTCAAATATGGTCTGATCAATGCTGAGTAAGTTCTCTGGTACAGTAAACGAGCACACAGTAATACAGCAGCTAGAAATGGTACACTAGACCTGTCCTTATTGGTGAGATATTACACAGCACCTTAGTGGGCATTTCAAACTACGGAGAGATTGAACTCTGTATATGCTGTTTTTCCTTCTATATTCATTCCCATGAAAGAGTTTAATTTATAAATTGTGCACAGTAAGATAATAAGATTAGTAATAAAATAGAACAATTATGACAATATGTTGTAATAACAGTTATTCAATGTGTTCTCTCAAAAATTTATTGTACTGTACTCATTTTCCTTGTCATGATGTCAGATGATACAATGTCTACATTTTGAGATAAAGTAAGGTTAATGATAGAGACTCTGTGACAGTGTTAGGCTGTTTTAATGTGAGGGTTACTTGAACACAAGCATTTTGATATCTCTGTGGTTGATCTTATAACAAACATGTATACTAAGATTAATGGGTGATTAGTTTAGCTCGCAGGGATACACTGGGGAAAAAAGTGGTTCACGTTCACGGCAGGATTAAGTGAGACAGTAGGAAATGTCATGATGCTTCTCAGAGTGGCAAGCAGTTTTGAATTTAGGTATTATTTCTGGAAATTTAAAGTTGCTATTTTTAAACTGTGATTGACTATAGGTATCTGAAACCATGGAAAGCAAAACTGGATGGCATGAAGCTGAGAGTGGGGTAGCTATACAGTGAAACAGTTAAAAACAAGCCCAAAAAAGCTCAAGCAGGGAATATTAGGCAACATTTAAAAAGGAAATTACATAAACTGCTTAGCATAAATTTAGTATACAGAATATTTACAAAGAGAATGTTAAGTGGGGGAAAATAAACACAGCAATCCAAGTTTTAAGACTACTGTGACTGCAACTAGGCAAGCATTTCTGGATGTAAGAGTAGCTAGGGCACTCTAGGAATCAATAGACTTCTTCATCACATTTATATTACTGCTCAGGACAGCCCAATGTTGAGTTACCACTCTTTCAGAATAAGTTTTCTTGTAAGTTTCACAGACTGACAGAAGTGTGTGGGTTAGGAACTTGGGGGGAGCTTAGCTAAACTGTTCTCTCTTAGATGCTCTCAGGTGGTTGTAGCTCCATGTTGGCTGGGCTATAGTCATGTGATGATGTGGCAGGGATGGTGGATGTGCCAGCTAGTTCACTCACATGGTGTCAGATGAGACTGGCGTGGCAGTCTCACAGTTGTGACTCATTATAGAATTACTCAGGGTTTCAGAGGCAAGTACTCTTGCAAACCAGAAAGAGCTGCATGGCCTTTCATGGTCTCAGCACTCAGATAATTTGCTTCTTCCCTGTTTAGTTGGGGCACTCTGAGCCTGCCCAGATTCCAGATGTATATTCCTGATGAAAGTTGTGAGATCACACTGCAGAGGAGCATGTGGGATGCCAGTAATGACCATTTTTGAAAAATACAGTCAGGTCACATCTGAGCAGGCTGAAGGCAAAGAGCTTATTTCAAAAGGCACTCACTATGTGCCTTTATTTTCCGGGATGATGTTTGCATCACTGGAGTGCCCAAGCATGGAGCCAATGTGAAATCTACTGCCAACTTACCAGTTCCAAAGACAGAAAAGATCACTCTGAAATCCCGGCCCTGGTAAGTACAGGACTCGAAGGCCTGCACTTTCTAGACTTAGCTGGCCCCATTTCTTCACTTCAGTAGTGCAAAAGAGGCAAAGGCACAAGTAAGAAATATTTTGTTGCTTCACCATATCCTTCAAAATCAAGCTAAGACTGATGAAAATATATTTAGCAGTTTACCATGGAAAGAATGCAATAACTTTTCCTCTATTTTTTACCTTATTTTTTCCAATTTTAAAAACTACAAACTAACCCTCTCATATGTATATTAACTCATTTAAAGCCCTATGCAGTAGGCACTACTTTTATACCATACATATTTTACCAAGCAGAAAACTTAGGCACACCTGGGTCAGGTAACTTGGTCAAGGCACCACACCTCCAGTTGGGATTCAAACCCGGGATTGCAGGTTGTACAGTTCATACTCTTTAATTATTAAACTCTCTGTGTATAGAAATAATACATGCTACTTCTAAACATAAAATAACCAAAAAACTTCCATGGCTGCAATGGTCATTATGAACACCCTGAAAGAATGTGCTCTTCCAAGACTCTCATGTTGACACAAACATGCCTAGTCTTATAAGGGATCACAATGTACTGTATATGTAAAAAACACAAAACTGTAAACATTCCTCTGTAAACTCTATTTTTATCACTTTACAACACATTTTAGTTATAGTCTTCTAGAAGATTGTAAAAAGACCTAACTTGTCATCTTTAATAATACAAAATTTCCCTAAGAATGATGCACTATAATTTATCCAAACTTCTCCTACTGAAGGATATTGAGACAGTTCCTAGACTTGGGACATTACCAAAAAAAAAAAAAAAGTACTACAATTAGTAAATTCACTACATATACATGTATACGTGTACTGGTGCTTTTATTTCTAGAGGTCACTACACATGCAGGTACCAGTGTTTTTATTTCTAGGGGTCAGAAACTCTAGATTCCCCAAAAGCAACACGTATTTTTCAGTCTTAGCAGCTATTTGCCAGGTTGCTTTCCAAAAGAGATTGCAATAATCCACATAACACTGGAAATATACAAGAGTAACTGTCTCTCTACCTTCACCAGCACAGGAGGTTATTTCTTTTGACTGGTGAAAAATAGGTTTCTTTGGTCTTGCATTATTGCTATGATTATTACTTATATTAAATACCTTTGATTTTTACCTTTTCTCCACTTTTTTTTTTCTTTTTGGCCATTTGAATTGCTCATCATCCTATTACTTATTAACTTCCACCACCATCTCTTTCAGAACTTAGATTTTTCTTATTTGTTTAGAAGTGTCTGTGGTGGCCTGACAACTGGTGGGCAACTTTTAACACACAGCTGAACTGAATCAGTGTGGTGCTAGGTATGGAAGGCCCACCTGAGGATTGTTGCCAACAGCATAAAAAGCAAGACTGGAACAGGTGCTGTTGGTTCTCCAAGCCTGTCATGCTGGTTTTCCTGATATGATAGTGGTAATATATTCAGGTTTTATATTTTTTCTAGTAACAATTTTGTGAATTTATGTTTTGAGAGAATACTGCTAATTTCTTCCAGTTTTTCCAAAGTATTGCTAAAGAATTTTTTCTTTCATACCTGTAACCAGTAGATCTTTATTTTTAATATTTTTACTCTATTTTTTTGCCCCTTTGTAGAATAGTATTTCATGCTATTTTTCTACCATTTTGTCTTCTGTTTCATTCAAGTTTTACCACTATTAATTTATTTTGCCTTCTTTTTCCAGTCTTGTAAATTGAATATTTCACTCATATATTTTCAGCTTTTTTCTTGTACTAATAAAAGCACTTATATTTACACATTTTCTTGACCATATGTTAGTTCTAGTCTACATATTTTTCTACAAACTCCCTACTTTCTGTTTATTGCTATATGATTTATAATGTCTGTTTTGACTTTTGGTACACAGATTGTTTCAATTTCATGGTAGTTTTTAAAAAATGAAATTATCTTTTTCTTATTACTAATTTCAATGGGTTAAGATGCATATAAATTATATTTTATTTTTTGTAACAAAGTACATAATTGACTTCTATAAAACCTCCCTATACCTAGATGAAGACTAGTCTTTGCTTCATGAACTTATTGAGTATCTTATTATAACTGCTATATTTTTGCTTTTTTAATTTTTTAATTTAATTTTTCAGAGCATGAAAACTAGCAGCTTGCAAGACAGATAATATTTTGCTGGGCTAACAAAGTGCTTTAAAATGCAGGAACCTCAGTGCCTTTAGGCAAGGCATGCCCAATCCAGTTCACTGTGCCATACCCAATTAACATGCTGTCTTCCGCTCCCTAGCTCACACATTCATGCTGCACTGTCCCTGTGGGGATCCCCAGGCTAACAATGTATCTTGTTTGACCTGCCAAAATCGAAAAGACTTCTAATTAACATCTTCTGATACAGTATGTTTTTAAATGAATTCTCTTCTGCTTAATTTTTTTCTATGTATATATTTTGCTTCAGGAAAGTTAAAACAGCCAACAGTTTTTATCAGTATATAGTATCCTTCTTTGTCCTGTTCCATGCTTTTGTTCTTGCATTCAGCTTTGTCTGATGCTAACGTAACTGATTACTGAATTTTAATGGATGAATTTCAATTAACAGTATTTATTATGAACTCAGCATGATGGCTCATGCTCATACCTGTAATCCCAGCACTTGGGAGGCTGAGGCAGAAATGATTTTTGCAAAGTTGAGACCAGCCTGGGCTACAAAGTGAGCCCAAGGCCAGCCTGAACTGCATATAGCACGACCCTCAAAATGACAAAGAATTTTTAAAAAAATTTATTGTGGTACTCTTTATTTGGCTTTGTTGCTTCCAATTTTTTAGATTTTGTTTTCTTATCTGTTAACTCTTGTTTTATCTTTTTTTCCTTCTCTCACTTTTACTGCTTTGGTACTGTTTCTTTATTGTTTTCTCATTTGTTTAGCCCTCTTCCTCTTCCTCATCCTCCTCAATGTTTTTTTGGGGAATACAGCTAAGTATCTCTTATTTGAAATGCTTGGAACCAAGACCATTTCAGATTCCAGGAATTTTTCAATTTTGAAATGTTTTCATAGACTTTATAGATCGAGCATCCCCAATCCAAAAATCAAACCTGAAATGTTCAAACAATGCTTTAATTTTCTGAGTTCTTAGATAAGAGACATATGCAAACTGTACCCACCACCTCCCTGCCCCATTCTGATAGTAGCTATCTACCATTCCTAACGGTATTAACCAAAGTTTTACCAAATTACTCTGCCTCTAAATTACTCAACAACAAAAAAAGAGCTTTTAAGAGAAATTTTACAAATGAATGCTTGGATATTCCCACTCATAGTCCTGAATTTTACTGGGATAGCTTACATTTTTTTAGTTCCAGGTTACTTCTTAGATTTTTCCTTAGTGGAATTCTTCTCAAGAATCCTCACTTTTTACCTACATTATAAATTTCTGGCCACATTAACATCCTCATTTATGCATACAATATATGTAATTAATGCAATACTTTCTACTGCAAGACTCACTGTTCACTGTTGTTTCTTATATTCATCTTCCTCTACCTTCATATTTCTATTCTGATTCAATTACTAGTATCTAATTGTACGTTTAGTTGTTAAAATAGATATTTAAATCTTTCATATCTAAAAATTATCCTTTTGATTTACTGATTGATATCTCGGCAGAATATATGATACCTTTCTTTTTTACTATCTAGCTTTCAATTCCTTCTTTTCTGTGTGTGTGGGGTTTTCCTCCCACCCCTGTGCTAGTCTTGGTTAAAGGTAGGGGCTACCTCCCACTAAATACATTAAAATGTAGGCTGCTGGCTTCCTCAGTGCCCACTTGCAGCTAGGAAGGACCTGATGTTGCCATTATTTACACCTGTCCTAGACTTTGATTTAGAAACTATTACTGCAAAATATGATGAAAATGCTCACTGCCAACAGTGGTAGTTGCAACAAAATTGCCAAGATCCTCCCTGCGGAGGTCATGACAGTGATGTGTGGCATAAGCTGCACTGTCTATGCTCAGAAACATTTAGCTGGTCCCACCTGGTCTAGTTCTGGGTGAGATATACAGCACTGTTCCTTTCCTGTATAGCCTCCCAGTTTGGTTCTTCAACCTTTCAGACAATTCTGCACCCTCTAAAAAGACGGGCACACGTCTAAGTTCTTGTTGGATTGTTGAACAGATCTGTTTTCAGTCTCACTGCTTGAATGTCTACTTTGTATGCTCTAATTTTGTAACTTGAATAACTATTTCTAAAAGGAAAATATGTAATTTATCAACCAGTGATCTCTTACTGTTTTTTTTTGAAATTCTGTAATATTTCTACTTTTTTCCTGTTTTTTTTTTCTCTTTAAATAAAAAAAAATTAAAATAAAAAATAAAAAGACAGGCACGGTGGCCCACAATCTACAGAAGAGTAGTATATGGTGGCCATGGCTCTATGCTTGCCATCTGTCTGGATGCTATAATAACAATATCACAGACTGTGGCTGGCTGTGGTGGTGCACACCTATACTCCAAGGGCGGCAAGTAGAAGCCCAAACTGGGCAACTCAGAAAGAACCAAGAACCTATCTCGGGGGGAAAAAAAAAATCCTGAGGTTGTAGCTTAGCATGAAGACCTACTAGTTCAAACCCTAGTAGCTGCCCCTATCATCTTTAAATTTTTATTTTTCTACTTAAATCAACCAGTAAGCTTGCATGGCCTGCAAGTCAGAACCCAGGCTGATACTGCGGGTACAGCAGGTTTAGATTGCAATTCTTAGAGTCATTAGTCCCCACAGCCTCTCTTCCAGCTTCTAGCATTGTGCAGCATGTGGGAATCCCAACGTCATCCTAACTTTTCTCAAAACTGACTTTTTCTTCCCTACCCCTCAAAATGAAAAGCACTATTTCTTTATTAATATGGGTTTGGTCCTCAGCATCCAAACAAGTCCTCACATAAAGCCCTGGAGTGAATGAACCAGCACCTAGGTCCTTCTCTCCTAGACACGGGCAGCACTTCTGTCTAGTCTCAAGTCTTGGAGTAATTAGAGGAGAAGCATTTCTATCTCAAGAAAATATTCAAAATCATAAACACAGATTTGTGTATTAGTACTACTTAAAACAGAGAAAAATTCTGGACCTATTAATAGGATTAAGTAAATTATGATAATATATACAAGATCATTACTGAGATACTAAGACTATTTGGGAATATTAAATTAAATTATATTAACAAATGCTATGATACACTGTTAATTTGAGAAATGAATTGTAATTTATAGTTGGTTTCAACTGAGTAACAGTGTGTTCATGTACACATGTATAGATATACATGTGTATATGTATTGGAAATATATAATGCAAGTAAACAGGAATGTCAACAGTCATTCTCATTGAGCAGTAGGATTAAGAGTGATGAGACAAAAAACATTAAGAAGCCCACTGAAGCAACTTTTCTTGTCCCTCTGTCTCTTCAAGAATCAATTCCAGGGGCCAGGGATTTAGCTCAGTGGTGTAAGTGCCTGCCTGGCAAGTGCAAGGTCATGAGTTCAATCCCCTGCACAAAAACAAACAAACAAACAAACAAACAAAAAGAATCAATTCCAAACCTATTATGATGGCATACTCCATTATTAACCTATAAATTTATCTGCCTATCATCCTTCCTCAATGTATCCTGCATTCTAGCAACATCAAATATCTAATTAGTCCTCAAAACTGCTGAATTCTTTCACAAATTCATTTCTTGGTAAGTACTCTTTCCTCCCACACTTAGCAAGCACCTCTTCACCCTTCAAGACTAGCCCAATATCACTCTTCTGTGAATCCTTCCCAGCAACCCTAGGAAGACAGCACTGCTTCTGAGTTCCACATGTCTTTGTCTAGGGTGCCACTGTGGAAGCTCTACCTGTACAGTGCCACAGTCAGCCTTACAGATCTCCCTCCCTTTGGTGGACTAAGTAATGGCTTCCAAGTGATGTCCATGTCCCAATCCCTGACACCTATGAAGAGACTACCTTGCATGGCAAAAGGGTTTTGTGGATATGACTGATGATCCTGGGACAGAGATTACCCTTGATTATCTGGTTGGCTTATCACAATCATAAAAGCCTTATATCAGGGAAGCAGGAGAATCAAAGAAAAAGCAGATATGACAATAATTGGAGGGAGGCACACTGAAGACTGAGAAAAGGGCCACAAGTCAAGGAATGAACATGGTCTCCAGAGGCTGGAAAAGGCAAAGAAATGGATTTTTCCCTGAAGGCCTCAAGAAGGAATGTAGTGATTTTAGATCTCTAACTTACTTAAATACCAGAGAATAAATGTGTTCAGAGACACTAAAACTGATAATTTGTTACAGCAGCAAGAAATCAATACACTCCCTTACTATCTCAAGAGTCCCTTAGGGCAGACAAAGGAAAGGACCTGGAAACGGGAAGCGCAAGGTCAACATTTGGTGAGAACTGAATCGCTGCCCACACATCAAGGAAAGTGACTGAAAAGATACAGGAAGATGAGGAGAGACAAAAGAAGAGGAGGAGAACCAAAGAACATTTATCAAAACTTTAAGATTTGTTAACATTATTGAAAATCTACTAACTTACATTGTTGTAGAAACCCCTAGAAGGAAATACTATTGCCCCATCTTTATAGAGCATGAAAATGAAGCGAGAAACTAAGAAACTTGCTATGATCCCATAGCTAAGTAAACAGGGACATCAGGATGCAGGACTTGTGGTTCCAGAACCCATGCTGTTAACTAATAAAAAGAAAATGTTTAAACACAGAGGGATTTGCAGGAATTTGTGTGTTTTCATAAGCCAAAGAGGCTGAGTATAATTTAAATCAGACTTAATTGATTTTAAAATGCTCTTGACTCAAAGCATGATGTGGTTCTGTTTTCTAGTCTAATTCACAAGTAGATTCAAATCCCATAGGTATGATTTAGAAGGACAACTTCCAAGCAAGGGACTGACACATTGGGGCGGCTCTTCCATGTGCATCCAACCTACCCTCCCTCCCTCTGCAGAGGACAGAATGCTCCATTTGGCAGGGAGCTGACTGGACGCTGGTGACACTAATGAGAGAAGCCCCAGGAACCAAAAAGCTTCCTGACACTGGTGCTCCTATTGGTCAGAACTGCTGCTAGAAGAGCAGAGGTGACAAAGCAAGGCAATAGCACTTAATCCCCAGGAGCAAAGCAGTCACCGAACCAAAATACACACCATGGCTATATGGTAAATAGTCCTTTAGAAATTCATTTCGTAGTTTCAATAAAATTTGAAAGGAAAGACACTCATTAAAAGAAAAATGTTCTGTAATTCCAACATTCTGGAAGGCTGAGGCAAGAGGATTGCAAGTGCAAATCCAGTCCAGGCAACTTAGGGAGACCTTGTCAAGAGAAGAGGAGGGCAGGGGAGGGGAGGGCAGAGGGAGGGAGGGGAGGGGAGTATGAGAAGAGAAGAGAAGAGAAGAGAAGAGAAGAGAAGAGAAGAGAAGAGAAGAGAAGAGAAGAGAAGAGAAGAGAAGAACTAAGGAAAGACTTTTCCTGTACAGTAGTTTGAATCTGGAACGTCCCCTCTGAGGCCCATATGTTTAAAGGCTTAGTCCCCATCTTAGCACTTTTGGGAGGTGGTGGAAACATTTTAAGAGGCGGGGCTTGATGGAGGTCTTTAGGTCATTAAGGGTGTGACCCTGAAGGGGACTATGAATTTTTCTCTCTCCTCCCTGGCATCATGGCTATGAAATGCACAGTTCTGCTCTGATATATGCTATCCATCATGATGTGCTGCCTCACCAGAGGTTCAAAAACAGTGGGGCTAACTAACCAAGGACCATCAATCAAAATAAGCCCTCTTTCTTCTTTCTTTCTTTCTTTCTTTCTTTCTTTCTTTCTTTCTTTCTTTCTTTCTTTCTTTCTTTCTTTCTTTTTTTTGGTACCAGGGACTGAACTCACAACCTTGTGCTTGCCTGGCAGGTGCTTACATTGGGCTAAATCCCTGGCCCAAGCCCTTTTTCTTTATAAGCTGTTATCTCAAGGATTTGTTATGGTGGCAGACAGCTGGCTGACACAACATGCAAAACATTGATTGCCGAGTGACAAAAAACACTGAAAAATCCAGTCAGTAAGCAAGAAGAAAAACAAAGAGCATTCACTCATAGTTCTATCTAAAAGAATAACAAAATAAAAAAAGAAAATAAAAAAATAAAGTTTTATGGATTTAAGAGGAATGGATGAAGACAGAAAAGATAATATAAATACAAAAGGAAGCACTGAGAAGAAAAAACAATGGAAGAAAACTGGTGTTAAAAGAGGCAACCAATATCAGGCAAAAGGTAATTAAAAGGGAATCACATTAAGATGCATTCTCAAAGTCTAAGTAAGAATTCTAAGTACTGTGCTGGTTTAGTTAATGTTCTCTAAGTGGAGGAGGTGAGCTTTGATGGTACCAGAACCAGGGACCTAGGAATGACTAGATCCTGCCCGAGAGTCTGTATACCCCTCCTGGGGCTGCAGACTGCAGGTACTAAGCCCAAAGTGAGGTGAGTAGTGAACAAGTCACACTGGAGATGATCAAGGCTCTCCTGCAAGAGCTGAGCTGAAGAACACTGGGATGGTGCAAGACCTCTGAGAGGCCTCTGACCCCCACTTGTCATTCTGCAGGGTAGGCCATGACCTGGCCCCCTCACCCTGCCACAGGCATGAAGAAGGTAGGAGGAGAACCTGACCCAGATACAGTCCAGGGAAACAGGCCCCAGAGAGGTCCACAGCAAGGAGTGGTAGAGAATGAGTCAGCTAGCAGGACCTGTGGTCAGCCATACAGTCAGCACCCTAAGAGTGAACTTTTTAAGGAAGAAAATACTGGCTCATTGTGTTCAGGATAGCACAATATTCATAAAGGAAATGATGGGAAAGATTCCTGGAAAAAGTAGAATCTCCCTCTAGCATTCTCAACCCCTGCCCTTGGTTAAGGGGAAAGGGGAGAGGTTTTGACCACCTGGTCTCAATTTAGGACACTGTAAAGAATCATCCTAGTTTGAATTCCCCTCAGGACTGATGGAGGCCACTATGGCACTTGTATCCTATTTCAGCCCAACAGGCTTCCTTCCTTCTTCAGAAGCACTTTCCCCAAAGTCATTCCTGTTAAACAGAAATCTAAATCTCAAAGCCTATTTCTCCAGAAAGCAAGGAAGACAATCAATTATCACCTCAATCATCACCTTATCTATACTATATATATTTTTTAGTTGAAAAATGAAGAGACTTTTAATAACAAAAAATGAACTTTAGTCATTGGTTTAATAACAATAGCAGTGTCTCTGCCTATTAGGTCATAGAATATAGGTTATCCATAAATCACATAAATATAAAGTCAATGGAATATCTGTACTATATTAATTTATTTTAAAATCATCTTTAATGAAAATTAAATTTTCATACTAGCCTTTTAAAATTCTTTTATTTTGATTTCATTATTTTTTGCAGTACTAGAGATTGAACTGAACACCTTACAGATGCCCCCAGCTCTTATTTTTTAACTCAAGGGTCAAAAATTCAATGGCTCATAGAGCCAGACAGGTAAATAAATATCCATGAAGGGCAAAGAACTAAGGGAGGGTAGGAACCATGACACATGGAGACCAAAGGCCCAATAAAATATTCTCATCTAACAAATTATAAATCCTCTAAGAGACAAATGAGCTCTGTCAATTTATGTCCTCTGGTCCACTCTTTTAAAAGATTTAATCAGCATATCTAAAATTTTACAATTGGTTTTGTTCATTTATCTTTATAGGTAACATAACACTTGGATATAACTCTGACAATTACAGTTTTAAATGGCAGTGTGCATACTAACCAATGAATCAAATTACGAAAACTACTTAAACCATTCCTTCATGTTTAAGGCTAAAATTCAGGAAGGTGACCTAGCAATGTGTACGATAGTATTAGATAAAGGTATTTATTGAATGTTACCCAAAGTCATTTATGAGCCTAGATTAACTTCTCTAAATTTATCCCTTAAACACTGCTCCTGATACATGCACAATAAGCAGGCCAGTTTTATAAATAAAAATGACCACGTTCTTTCAAATACAAGCAATTTAATATTATGCAAATATTTCAAGTCTGGAAGGAAACTTCTTTGGGAATAATAATGAAACTGACCATTTCACCTAAATATGAAATAAAACAGAAACTTTTAGGTCAGCTAACAGTCTGCATTCTTCTCATGCCAGGGCAAAGGCTACACTTGTATTTTAGTTATTGTTTCCCTTTGTTTCCCAGACTCAGGCAACCCTTATTTGGAAGTCCCTTTCTGGTTTGCAACTGGGAAAAAAATAGTACTCTGTAGCAATTCAAAATGCTTTACATTCTAGACCATCCAAGCCATACAATAGAATCATATACTTCTAAAAGAGGGTCTTCTGTGGATGTAAATGTAACTCAGGCTCTCATTTTAGGAACATGAGCCCATTAAGGTCAAAAAAAGGAGGAGAAATGAGCCAGAGTGTCTCTAAATCCAGGGCTTTGTTAATAGTCCAATCTACTGCCTAGAGGTTGTTTATTCAATCTAATCTATTTATAATCAAACCTAACCAGAAGTCTCCTCCTGTTTTGGCCCTTTTCAAGATAATCCACACTCAATCTCATTTCTTCAACACTCAACTCTGACTCTCACAGCCTTGAAGGATAAGCACACCACAAAGTATGATGTGCGCAATCACACTGATTAGCGTTCAGCACTCTCCCTTGGCTCCTCCCCAAAAAACAGATTTCCCCCCTGCCTCACATTTCTCCCCTACCTCTCAAAATCTGGCCACCAAGATCTTCCCTGTCCTCTCCTGCTGACAGAGGAATTTCTCTAGGTATTTCTATCTCTGTGGGCCCAACCATCCCTGGGGGTATTCAACAGCTACTGCTGGGAAGGAAACTAGCTCAGAGGGTCAAGGGGACAGGGGAAGGTCTATCTAGGGAGTGACATCAGCTTGAGGTGTCAAAGGCTGAGAAATAGGATAACACAATTTATCTTCCAAATTGTGACACATCTGAGTAAAACTAACAGGAGTAACTGGCCTGCCAGAGGTTTTCAATAGGATTCTCCTGGGCAACTGGGAATATGGTCAGCCTATGGAGAGGTCAACATTAAAACAGATCCCTGAGACAAGACGGAGCCTGTTGTGATTCTAGGCATTGAGAAGGGAAGTCTGAACATCTGAAGGCCCATTCTGCTACCTAGGATAATGCCAGCCAAGGAAAGGACAAGATCCCCAAGAAAGATAAAAATGTCTGTCCTATGATGGGAAAGGGATGTTTGCAATACTCTAAGGACTATTTTGTATCCAAAAAAGATTAGCATAAGGTTCTGACTATCAACATGTACTGGGGAGAGGAGGTTTGTTTTATTTTGGGTACTGAGGACTGAACCCATGGCAGATATGCATGCCAGGCAAGCATCCTACCACTGAGCTACATCCTCACCTCTTTATGTATGTATTTTTTGAGACAAAACCTTGCTATTTTGAGAAAAGATCTCACTTAATTGTCCAAGATGGGCTTGAACTTCTGATCCTACTGCCTCAGCCTCTTGAGTAGCTGGGATTACAGGTGTGTGTGCCAGCAGGAATGGCTCAGAAGTGGTCATTTTAATTTACAGTTCATATTAAAATTTAAATACTGTTCCAATCACTATTACTACCTAATTTTAATTCTTTCTTATTCTTACAATTACTGATTCACAATCCTACAAAAGCATATAGCACAAGCATAGAATGCTACAAAAATTAGGATGCCAAGGAAGTTGTGAGGTATACACATATGGAAATCAACAAAAAACAAAGAAAATACATACACACAAACACACAGAGACACATAACTCTTCCATACAAACTTTACCTGCAAAACAGACTGTTTTACTACATTTTGGGTTTTTTTAAGAGAAAAAAGATACAAAAAAGAAAAACAAAAAGCAAAAGAGACAAACAACAACAAACCCAAAACAATAACAGTGTAGGTTTTCAAAACAAGATGATAGGAATTTAACAATGGTTGTATTACTGTATATGTTACCTCCAAAAGAGTTTCTTAGATTACCACATTTAGACATGTAAAATTGATCTAATCATATGAGTATTAACTGTCCTTTTCCAAGAACTATTACAATTAGTACTACAGTCATCCTAATTCATTAGTACATTAGTAACACAGACATCTTAGCTATCTTATGTACACATATAATGCAAATTTATGTCTTTTTCCCTTACCCTTCCTTCTTTCCTCCTTTCCCTATTCCAGTTACTTTTCCTCTTTGAGCTCGGGTTTGGTTTTTAAACAATTCCATGTAACTTTGGTACGCTGTAATGTCCTCAGATTGAAGAGACAGAAAACACCAGAATATAACTATAAACAGATAATTTTCTTAATAGTTTTTTGTTTTGCTCTTTTTGAGACAAGGTCTCACTCTGTAGTTCAGGCTAGCCTCATACTTGCAGCAATCCTACTGCCTGCAACTTCTCAGTGCTGGGATTATAGGCATGCACCACCACGTCTGACCATCGTAATAGTTTATAATCACAATAAATAGGGTCTTTTGTCTTTTTTTGAGACTGGGTTTCTCTAGTTTTAAATTCACCTTGTAGCCCAGGTCAGCCTCAAACCTACAGTGATCCTCCTGCCTCAAGCCAACTGAGTGCTGGGATTATAGGCATGCACTACCATGCTTGGTCATCATAATAGTTTTATAACCACTATGAATAGGCTCTTTGTGTGTGTGTGTGTGTGTGTGTGTGTGTGTCTTTTTTTTTTCTTCAGTTTTTTGAGACAAGGTCTCACTTTATAGTGCAGGCTGGCCTTGAAGTCATTATGTAGCCCAAACTGGCCTCAAACTCCCAGTGACCCTCCTACCTCAGCATCCCAAATGCTGGGATTATAGGTGTGCACCACCTGTCTGAGTGCTGATAATCTGACCTTCCAAAATTTTTTTTTCTTTTTTTTAATTTGGCTGCTGACACAAGAGAAAAAAGCAGGACCCAGTAAAGAAAGGAAATAAATTCTTTGACAGATAAAACAAAGGTGATTTTTCAAGGGCTTTGGAGGTTGTTGGCATTAATTCTTTATTGGGTAGTTTCAGTCAAAATTTATGACTTTACTTTTCCAGGTTTATCCTAAGCCCTAATCCTACCATTTACACACAAAAGAGTTTAAGCTGGGACAAACAATTGACGATGAGGGGAGGTTCAATTAAAAAAGATTAATTTCCCCACAGTAACAGGGCAGGACAGCATAAAGAGGATACTGATAAGAGTATCTGTGAAGAGATATAAATTATGAAAGACCAGGGAAACGGGGTCTCTCAGACAGGAAGGAAGGGAAACAGCACACAGACATGCTCGCTCCAATGGGGTCCTGCTTGGATCAGGATCGTTGGTTTATCTTTGCAGTGGAATGGAATGAGAAAAGGTTCTTGTGTGCATAAGTTTTTCTGAAGTTTATAACATTAAGAGACTTTTTTAAAATCCCAATTTTAAATATTTGGTCAACCACATTAATTTTGAATAATCAAAATCTACTTGCTCCTTAGACTTAAAAACATACACTGGAAATAAAAGAGATAGCTGTTCATCAGAACACTGTACCATGTAATAATGCTAAGGGTTTTGCAGAGTTAGCAAGTATAAAGGTGACAAAGACAAGCATTCAACAACCATGTGAATGAAGGTGGATGCCAGAATTGAATCCAGAGGACCCTGATGGTTAAATGGGAAGCTGATGGACAAAAAAGGTGAAGTCCTAGCAGTCTTCATAAGGATACACAGAGCCCTTCAAACTTCTCAGTGTTTTCATGCTGCTTCTATGGCTGGCATTACGTGGGCTGTTTGGATTTGATGGAAGTCACACAAAATTTTCTGAAAAGTGAAACAATTCAACAGACTAGAAATATCCAGGCAACATAGTCAAGAGGTGAAATCCAAACACTTCACTGAGTTAGTATATTTAAATATCTAAAAACATAAAATCACAGAATGTTAAATTTAACAGGAAATGTAGAACTAACCTTGCTCACACAGTTTTCAATATAAAGCAACAAAGTACCAATAAGAACATGTTACCTCCTCTTTTATGTTAAAAATTAACATGCTAAGCAAGTCAATTTAAAAATTTTCCTGCTGGACATAGTGGTGCATGCCTGTAATCCCAGCACTCAAGGCTGAGGCAGCAGGATTGCCACCAAGAGTTCAAGGCCAGCCTGGGCTACATAGTGAGTTCAAGGCCAGCCTGACTGACATATTTTTATAACATTAGCATACTTTTTTTGTACATTGTGTTCATTCTTGAATAAAGCGAATTCAGTATTGGCTTGTAATACTGAAAAGAAAATATTGATTTTGATTCAATAAATGTTTTCTTTCCAAAAAAAAAAAAAAAAACTCATTTAAAATTCATTCTGCTGTAAATTTTCAGCTCCACCAAGCCATTTTGTATGTGTGAGTCTATGTGTGTCGTCTCTGAGACACAGAATGCACGTGTGTATATATGTGTGTGTGTGTGTATATTTTGCTGGTGATGCAACTCAGACTTAAACAGGTATGTCTAACACACCACTGAACTACATAATCAACTCCTACTTCTGATTTTAAAAACCATAATATATGAAAGATAATTCCTCCATATAACAGAAGAGATCTATTTCATCTCTAATGTTTATGCCTCTGAGTAGAAAATTTATAGTTTACCACAAAAGCCTCACACATTTCTTATTTCTCCCCCAAGTTTTATACATTTGGCTTATACCATGATTATAACTTTTATGATATCATTTTATTTCTGGTTATTATTAACAAACTTTTTTTCCCCACTACTGGGGACTGAGCCCAGGGCTTTGCACTGAGCCAAACCCCGATCCTTTTTTGTTTTAAAACAAGGAAGGTAGGGCTGGGGATTTAGCTCAGTGGCATAAATGCCTGCCTGGCAAGTGCAAAGTTTGAGTTTGATCTCCAGTACTAAAAAAGACAGGAAGGGTCTTAACTGGGTTTGAATTTATTAGTCTCCTGCCTCAGCCTCCCAGAGCGCTGGAATGATAGGCGTATACCACCACACCTAGCAAAGACAAAAACAAACTATTATATGTAGACCTACATACATATATACATGCATGCATATATATGTGTATTCATACATTTATGAATATATTTTTTCATTTGAAGTTGGTGGCCTAAATATAGTTTCAGTAGTTCTCAGATTTTCAGTAGGTCTCTATGGCTAGACTAACAAGAGAATTGTAACACCTACAAACAATGCTAGTATCTCATTTTAAATAAAAGCCCTAAACTGGACATGGTGGGGAACACCTGTAACCCCAGGATTTGGGAGGTTGAGGCGGGAGGATTGTTGCAAATTTAAGGCCAGCAGGGGCTACAAAGTAAGTTCAAGGCCAGCCTGAATTGCATACTGAGATCCCTGTCTCAAAAAGACAATAAATAAACTAAAAAATAACCTACATTTGACAATGAGCCAATAGTTTGTTAACCATATTTTTAAAAATATGGCTTAATTAAATTTGGTTGTATTTAGTTAGGGGTTGTATTTCTATATTAGTAAGAATGTGCTACTGCTGTCTGTGCTTTTTAAAAAAAATGTTAAAACTATTTCTGAATAGCTTGCTTATGAGGAGTACTAATAGTCCTACTGTTATTAAAACAAATTAGAATACTTTCCATCTTTTCTGTTCTCTGGAATATTTTTCAAGTTTCTTTTATTTGATTATCACTCTTACCATTCTGGCTATTACTCATCTATCCTATTATGCACTTAATGTTTTTTCTATATAATCTTAGTACCACTTGTTTGTTCTTTAATCTAACCTGGTCTAAAGCAGACACCAATGTGATGTGGCAGTTACAATTTTTCTAATACATTTTAATTATTAAAGCAACAAATTACCATCTGTATATACATTAAATCATTACCTGTATTCTCTGAAATAAAGCAACCTTTAGGAAGCCATATAACTGTAGCACAAAAATTTTATTTTCCTTATAAATTACCTATTAAATCATCTGGATTCAGCATTATTTTAGAGCTATTTTGCAATATCTTCCAAGATCATTTTTCTGTTCAACTCTTTCAATTCTTTATCAGTTGATTTTGGCAATTCTGTATCCCTAGGAAATTCCAATTTTATCAGAATCTTTTTCATTCTACTTCTAAGAAAATCCATCTATTCTTACATTGGGGTTATTTTTTAACTGTATCTTTATCTGCTTCATCATTTCAACATCTATATGTACTTACATGCACATTTTTCAATTCTGGTAGGATTTGTTGTTGCTCTTTCATATTTATTTGATAAATATTAACTAAGTGCCATCCATGGGTAAGGTGCTGAGGAAAGAGAAGAGTAATACAGACAAAGTAATAATGTACTACACTAATTTCTGCCATTCTTAAAAACTGAAAGCTGGGCACAGTGGCACATGCCTGTAATCTTGGTACTTGGGAGGCTGAGGCAGCAGCATCGCCACGAGTTAGAGGGCAACTGGGCTACAAAGTGGTTTCAAGGCCAGCCTGAACAATATACTGAAACCCTGCTTCAAAAAAACAAAACAAAAACTCTTGTCCCAGATTTCTATTGCCTTTTTTTTTTTTTTTTTTTTTTTGAGACAATATCTCGCTATGCAGTTCAGGCAGGCCTGGAACTCATTTCTATAGCCCAGGTAGGCCTTGAACTCACACCAATCCTCCTGCCTCAGCCTCCTAAGTGCTGAGATTACAGGTAGAAGCCTCCGTGCCTGGCTTCTTACACTATTTTCTAATGTTCTGTTAGTACTTAACTTCATTTATTTTCATTCTTACTTTTTCGATAATGAAAGTTTTCAGAAAACTGAATTTGCTCATTATTTGCAATAGTATTACTATCTCCTAATTATTTTTCTACATGATCTATAATCATGGTTTTCAGTTCCTACTGAATCAAAACCCTCAAATGGAAAATTTAAAGTTTTAAAATATTTTCTTTATTATTTATAGTTTTATAGCATTATGATCACAGAGTGATCAGTGAGAATTTCCCTTAAAAGACTAGCACGACCATTGAGGTCAATCCTTTAACCATTCCACAAATACACTTAAGTTAAGGCACGAATTAAATTCTCCCACTTGTGAGTTTTCTCCCACATTTCTAATACATTTTACTTTTGTTACTTCTAGGGCTTTGCTATTTGTTGTGCTGGATTTGTGACTTCTACTTTTTCTTCTAGGATCGTACATTTACAAAGTCATCGTTTGAGGCACTTTGTGGTCTGGGCCTTGCATCTTTAACTGACTGTTCTATTGTTTCAGTGGAATGATCTTGTAAGTTAGACAAAGCTAGGAGAGATATTCACAGTTAAGTCACATTTGTTTCATTATAAGACACTGCCTTAAGATACAGAAAATACAAGAAAACAGGCAGTTATCTATCAAGCCAAAAGTCTTTGAAGTTAGGTGGGAAAATATTCACGTATTTCAAGTGAAAAAGAAATGCAAAGTCTAATTAAGTGGTATGAACATCTGAGAGCAGCTTTCCCAGGCTCCTATTAGACCCAAGAATTAAATAAAATATAACCTGAATTTAAGATACATGGTATTATGATCCCCTCCTTGTTCAAGTTTTGAAGTCCACGCTTAGAAAGAGAAATTACAAAGAATCTGAACTCAGAAATCTACGCTAAGCCAAACTATCAATCAAGGGCAAGGTTCAACACAGATATCCTTCAGACGAAGGTTGAGAAAAGTTATCATGCACAGATTACCTCTGAGTATGTTCAAACCAACTATGTTCAAGATCACATTCAACTACAACAAAAGAGGCTAAAGCTGCAATCTGAAGTCTAAACTTATCTCTGTTCCTGCCAGAGGTCTCCACTGGTTGAAAACTTCAACAGAGTGAGAAGGCAAACACAAAAATTATATGGGAAGTAATTCCAATATTACTTGGAATAAAACATTCCTGTAAACATGTTTTAATCATACAAAGATTAGAATAAGTAGAGAAAATTTAAAGAATTAAACAGAGAATAAAAGCCTGTCTTGTTAAGAAATATTTGCACTTCAGAATTTTATTAAGTGAAATGGACCTGTTAAAACAGTTGCAGGTCAACCCTATGATTCCAATACAAAATATGTAATTAAGTGTTACTTTGTTATTTGAATTTTAAAGTACCTATAGATATGCACATATAAAATAATTTTGGAATAAATAAAAATTGCCATGTTTACTAGAGTAATTATTAAATTTATAAGACTTACAAAACTGGGTTTTAGCCAGGGGTGGTGGCACATGCCTATAATCGCAGCACTTGGGGGGCTGAGGCAGAACTGCAGTAAGTTCAAGGCCAGCCTCCACAATATAGGGGGTTCAAAGTCATCCTGAACTGCACAGCAAGACCCTGCCTCAAATCAAAACAAAACAAGACGTAGGCTTTAACAAAAGCTTTAAGATATTAAGTTACTAAACACAATTTAAATGTTTAAAAATTTAATGGTTTATAAACTAAATCTGAAAATTAATCAAATATCTTCTCAGAAAGCAATTATTCAAATTTTACTAGATTTATAAATACAATACCTAATATGATATTGAACTTGAAAGTTTAACAAATTAGTATTATTGAAAGAAAAATTTTTTTTTTTTGGTACCGGTGATCGAACGCACGACTGTGCTTGCAAGGCAGGCGCTTATGCTCCTCAGCTAAATCCCCAGCTCCACGAATTAGTATTATTATCCACTTTGACTTAGTTTTTAAAATCAAGTAATAGCTGAAAACATGTTTTTGTAACCAAAGTATTTCATTTTCTGTCTTCTTTTTTTGTTTTGTTTTGTTTATTGTACCGGGGATTGAACTCTTAACCTGCACGAAAAAGTGTTTGTTTTTTTTTATGGACATCTTAACCCAGTCACACTTATCAGAGCAATGTATTTGACATTACTGATCTTTTTTTAAACTACCTATTATCATTTCTGTAAACATTTCCATTTTTAATAAAAAAAGTACACATTTTCTAAAGTATATCTCATAACACTGAAATTCTTCTATGGAACAAAATATAGCATACTTGAGAAAAATGCATACCATATTCTCCTCTTAGTGAACATTATAAAAACTCTGATAAGTCCTTGAAATCAAAAACTAAAGAAAAAAGCCCTTTACTCTTCTGAAGGAAAATCTACTCTTTTCCCCTCTCTCCAACTTAATCCCAAACTACAAACTGCTATGAATAAAGTAGAATGCACAACCAAAAATATTTTTCAATTAGAGAATACAGTTGATGAAATAGTTAATAGTCAACAGGAAAATAAGAAAATAGTTAATATGGAAATTTTAGAACATACAAAGATTTGATGACATACAGGATCATATAGAAAATACTCCAGCCAAAACGAGGGGGAACAAAAAAGAACAAAAGAAAAGGATCCAAAAACTACTGAGCTGACAAGAGAATGAGAAAGGACTAGAAAGCAACCCAGTTCAAATTAGAGAACTGTCAAAGCTTCAGAATAGTAGCAGTTAAAGTTTATTGGGTATTATGTGCCAGTCTAATCCATCATGTGTTTTAACCTATGTATTACAACAGGGCTGGGGATACAGCTCAGGGGCACAAACGACTTCCTGGCAAACACAAGGTCCTGAGTTCAATTTCTAGTACAAAAAAAGTCCTATGAGACAGATTTAACTGTTATCCCCCTTCCTAAATAAAGAAACTGAGGCTTAAAGGCCTAAAGGCTTTGCCTAAATGTTTTTCTCACAGTAGGAAGTAGCCAAACAGATTTGAACTGGTAGCCTAACTCCAGAGCTTAGACTCAAATCACGCCCCCTAAGCTTTTGTCTTTAAGACATTTATTTTTTAGTAAGTTCCAGGGCTGAAGATGTAGTTCGTGGTAATGTGTGTGCTTAGCATGTGAGCGTGCAAAAGGCCCTAGGTTCGATTCCCAGCATGCACCACTGCCCAGCCCAAGAAAAAGAAACTCTCTACAGCAATCTGTAAAGAAGCTGTTATCCAGCTTCTTTACTTTAAGCATGTAAGTATACTAAAGTTATTTTTGTTTTGTTTTATGAGACAGGGTCTCACTATGTAATCTAAATTGGCCTTAAAGTGACTATCTATCCCAGGCTGGTTTCAAACCACAATCTTCCTGTCTCAGCCTCCTAAACCACCATATCAAGATTTTGTGGATTTTTTGTTTTTTTGAGACAGGGTCTCCCTATCTAGTTTAGGCTAGTCTCGAATTCACTATGTAATAGCCCAGGCTGGCCTTGAATTTGAGATAATCCTCTTGCTTCAGCCTCCCCAATGCTGGGATTACAGGCATACAATCACCATACCTCAAATTCATTTTAAATTAAACAATTAAAATACTAGCACCAACTCCTTTTACATTCCTTATTCCTTCAATTTTTAAAGTAATACTCACAGATCATCCAACTTAAGCAATGTTAAAACTGCACTACCTTCTCTAAACCTAAACATACTACTCAACTCTAGTAAATAACACACCAGGATTCTAATATTTTAAATAATATTGTTCTTCCATATTTTTAGTATCAGCCTATAAACAATGCACATATTTAAAATGCTCACTATGAAACCGAATATAAATATTCTGGCCATATATAGGACTGAGAAGTAGACTAAGAATGGTGAGCAGAATGTGCCAAGCAAAAGGCATTAGAAATTTAGGGGTATTATATCCTTCTACACCTAGTGCAAAGTCAAGGAACTGTCTAAAGTTAGTCAGTCAAGAAATATAGACAGTAATAGATGATTTTCTTAGAATTTTAATATCTGGTGGAGGGTTGTTGAGGAGTAAATTCAGCATGCACAAAGTCCATGTTCTATCACTAAGCTACTAAACATTTCATACAGTAAAGTTGAAAGAATTTTACTGTATATGCATTGTATACCCACTACCTGTATTCTACCATCACTACTGTTATAGTAACAGTGGATTTAGAAAATTTATATATGACTTAACAGAAATGAGGCATGGAAGGAACACACAGTATGGAAAGGCATTAATTGCTTGACTTTCACAGTTAGTGAAGAGTCCTGAAAAACAGGAAGTCAAAAAATAATAAAGCATATGCAGAATTATAGATAACCACCATGACTTTGAAATGCATCAAAAAATAAGACACACAAATATAGAAAAATGTTATTTGTAGAATCCAGATGGTGATATATGTATGCTTATTTACATAACTTGAAAGTCTCCTGAATTTTTGTCTTCAAATTAAAATTTCTGTGACAAAATATTAACAGAAATGTAAATGAGAATGGTCATCATATCCGGGAACAGACTGCTAGTGTTTGTCAGCATCCATGCTATCCTCTGCTTAACACAATGCAGAGACACTTCCCAGTCCTTGGCTGTTCTGCGTGGATAGGTCTGGCCTGTGGAATGTGGTGAAATGGTGTGCCCCTCTTCCAGGCCCACCTCCTAAAACCTCCTTCACACACACTCCTCTCCCGACTGCAGGAAGATCCACAGCAACCAGAGAACCATGGCTAAAGATAAGCATCCACCAGCCTGAGTCTTTACAAGCATCATAACTCCTCTGATGGCCACCAACTCACAGGAGATTGTGACATGACTGAGAGGTAAACTTTTACTATCTTAAATGGCTACTGTGTAGATTCATCTGAACTCACAGTTAGCATTAACTATAATTAACACGAGAGTACAACACAAAGGACTACTGGTTTTCACTTGTATTCATTCTTAAAATACATATATGCAAATTTAAAACAAGCAGTAAGCAGACATTAGCTGGCAGTAGGACTTGGGAAAGTCTTCTAAGCTTACTTTCTTTCAGCATACTGGGTACCCTTGCATGACTATAAAAAGGCCAAACTGCAAAGTGGCACCCCCTCCTCTGGGGTGATACAGCCCAGCTGGTCCCACTCAACCCTTTACTCAGATGCCTTTGAACAATACAGGACTGCACAATCATGCCCAGCAGCCTTCCTGGACAACACTGGCACTGACAACCTGCTGGAAATTGAAGGGCTGTTAACTCAGACCTTCCAGGAAATAAATACTAAAAACATTAATATCCTCTTCTGATGCTAGCTCCCCTTACATAGGTGCCTTTTCATGTCTTTTGCTGGATTCATTTATCTTTCCTATCTTTCAATACCACTATAACTCACAAAGACCCAACAGTGACCCATGTGAGAAGATCACAGTTACCAAAAGAGCACTACCAAACAGGAACTTTGTTGCCATCACAGCAAATTCCAGAATTGGAATAGAAGTAGCAGCTAAAACCCTCCCTCCAGCCTGACAGTGAGGAGTTTCCCTCTAGAAGACATGGCACAAAAGAGATTTTTTTCCCCTCTCTCTTTGTGTCTCTTTGGGATGGAGTCTCACTATGGTGCCCAGGCTGGTCTTGAACTCAACTCAAGAAATCCTGCTATAGCCTTCCAAGTAGTTGGGACCATAGCCTGTGCCAACACCCCCTACCTTCATTTATCCTTTCAATAGACCCTTCTTGTCCAAGTATCTGAGGTCTTATGACAGCTAGCCATGAAGGTATGCCACTAGGATCTCTAATCCAGAAAGAACTTGCCATTGGCTTGCAAAGACTGCAGTTAGAGGACAGCCCTCAGCTATAAGCACCACCAAGACCCCACTGGATGTTTTAGCATGAAGGCAAATCTTCTCAAGGCAGCCCATAGCCACTGACTGCCCACAGCAAGGGGATTTACATCTGGGAATTTCTGCACAATGTGGGTCTCCAGTAATGAACTGCCATTGCTTTGACGTTCTCCAACCAGCTGGCCAAGACTTCCAGAGATCTCCATCATTATCTGAGCCTCTCTCCCTGCTGAATCTGTTGCCTCCCCACTTTCCTTCGCAGATATGGAATCTACATTAAAGTTTGAAGCCTTTCCCTGACCGATTCTACCTCATCATGGAGCCCAGGATTTAGCTCAGTGTTGTAAGCGCCTGCTTCGCAAGCTCAAGGTCGTGAATTCAATCCCCCCGTACAAAAAAAAAAAAAAAAAAAAGTAGACTATATCTACCTCATCCTGCTTTTGTCTTTTTTAGGCATTAATCCCTAATAAATCTCATGGAATCTTAATTCTGAGGTTCTGTTCATCAAAGCAGCTCAGGATAGTGTAAGAACTGTCTTTATCAAAATTTCCTAATCAAGTATCTTTACTTGCAACAAATCAGATTAACTTATTCTGCACAAAGGAGTTTGAATTAAAGATTTATCTCATAATCTATGCATTAACCCCAACCAGTAACATTTTTCTGTACAGCATTCTAGAGCATCTGTCAAAGTTTTCAATCTCAATTGTACAAGTCCAGTGTGTCACAATGCCAGGGAGGCACTCAAATCTGCCAGCCGAGGGATATAGTCAAGACAAGTAGCTCAAAGACTTGTAAATGTGAAAAGCCATGGACTGAGACTAAAGCAACCACAATTTTAATTATAGCACTGTTCCTAATTCAAAGGATAAGTCATTCAGACAAGTTGTTAGATCCTCAATTTCCTCACTCAACTTAAAAAGTACTCTCTTGAAAAAGATTTAAAAGAGTTCTGTAGGTCTCTCTTCACCAAAGGACGCCAACTCAGGTCAACTATCTCCTTCTAATCAGCCAATATGCCATTTTAGAGGCTTACTTAAATCTCATGCCCTTCATGTGATAGTACAGAAACGTTCTCTTTTGTTTTTAAACACAACCCGTGGTTTATCAGCATCTAAATCTGTGCCGGAGTCCTGGATGACGGCCCTAAAGATGAAAACTAGAGCCCAGCTGTTTCTCCACCAAGCTCACTTCATTTCTGAAGAAATATAAATTTGATAAGCTTGAGGAAATTTTTGGCATCCAACAACAAACACGGATTATTTTGGGTAAGAAACAGTCACAATCAAGCTCTAGGTCTCAGCGTGAGCAACAAATCAGCTGACGGGTCATCACCTTTCGCAGGACTCCAGAAAATGTGATATGCAAATGATGTGCTGCAAAATGGACAATGAACCAGAAAACCACTGCCAAGTCACTTTTCGTCGCAAATGCCCAGAAAGTCTGTGAGAACTGCCTAGACAGCAGGGGAGACCCCGTCCCGGGTGCAGACGAGGGGCCCGGAGAGGGCCTCCCCGAACCCCTCCGCGGGCTGGGCCTGAGAGCGCCCTCCCGCCGCAACCCCTGCGTCCGGGCGGGCGGACGGGGCTCCCAGGTACGTGTTTATAGTGAGTGGCATTTCCTGGTCGCGGAACAAGCACAGGTAATTTCATGACCCTATTAACGCATTCCAAAGGCAGGAATCACTTGCTGGGAACTTCACCTTTCCACTAGCCCGACTCCGCGCTCCGCCGCCCGCCCGCCCCGGGGAGTGGGGGAGGGGCGCCGGCGCGACCCCCGCCAACCTCACAGACCTGGCTCGGGATCTTCCGGCCGTCCCGAATGGTTGCCCATGCTCGGCCGATTCAAACAGCAGCCGGCTGGCCGGCCTCTAACGAGGCGCCCACCGTGCCGCAGTCCACACCGGCACCGGCGGGCGAGGCAGCTGCGTCCGCGGGTCCGCTCTCGTCAAAGAAAGGGCCGGGCGCCTTCCAGTTCCCGGCGGTGGCCGGCGGAGCGCTCCTCGCGCCTGCGGGAGGGCCACGCCCCCTCATCTGCATAACTCCGCCCCTAGCCTCCACTGGGGGGGAGGGGCGCAGCCCGCCCCCTCGTCGGCTCCCCGCCCTACCGAGGCGACCCACCCCGCTCAACCCGCAAGGCCCTGCGGCAAGGCCCGCCCACTCATCTGCATACCACTCGCCCACCTGATTAGCATATAACTCCTGGGTGTCCCAAAGGGCCCCTCCCGGCCTCGGGAAGGACGCCCCGCACTGGCTGACCGACTTCAGGCATCTCCGCCCGCCCACGCTGAGAACTGCAGCTGGACAAGGTAGGCTGGAAAAACCCCACTGTGGGGAGGCTGAAGCCAAGTACCACTCGAAAGGCACTTTTGTGCCTGTGAAATTAGATATATTAGGACAAGAAAAACCTAGGGTTGGCACAACACAGCTGCTTAATAAATACTTTTTAGATTGGTGAATGAACGAACACCTCTTGAGGACGAAGTTAACAAAACACTGACAAAAACTTGCCCATAATCCAAGATAAAGACTATGGCCAATAATAAAAATGAATGCCAGTCTTAAGTAGAAACTGTTTTGCTGTTGTCATAAATGACTGATTTGTGGAATCACCCTGAGTGACTTTCACCTTACAGTGAAAACACTTTGAATTAACTAAATCATCAGTGACACTGGAACTAAGAAAAAGTGTTAGTAGAATAACTAGTTCTATCTCCTTCATCATTGAACACTATGGTCCACTTCAGTCTCGTCTTTCCTGACCATTGACATTTCAGAACACTATGGTCCACTTCAGTCTCGTCTTTCCTGACCATTGACATTTAAGAACACTGTTGATCTCTCTCAGCATTTCATAGATAGTGGCAGCAGGCCTGGTGGTACATGCCTGGTAGCTGATCAAAGGCATCGAAAGTTGGGTTCTATCTGGGCAACCTGGCAAAACTTTGTCTCAAAATAAAATAATAAAAGAGGCTAGTGATGTCAGTGTGAAAACCCTAGGTTCAACCCCCTGGATGCTTCTTCCAAGTGCCCTTTGCAGAGTCCCCATCTCTGTGACCTCTAGGCCATAGTGTACCTCAGGCTTAACCACTTACCTTCTTTATTCTTGCTTGAGCTTTTATTTCCCAATTTATGGCTTTTAAATACCAACTGTGTATCTCTAGTCTCCTTTTAAAACCAGCCTTATGGGAGTGCTTTCTTGCTACTTCCTCTTAATAACTCCACTCACACATCTTAATAGGTATCTCCAAATTAACCAGAGCAAATGTGAGCTTTTGATCTTCATCCATAAACCTACCTCTCCTATATCTTCTCCATTTCCATAAATGGAAAAACTCCCTTCTTCCCATGACTCAGGACAAAGACCTTTGTTGTAATAAGGGCTTACAAGGAGAAGAAGATAATACAGGGCACATAATTTATAGTATTATTTATGATAATCAACCAAGGAGTCAAATACAAAAGAAGGTGAAGGAAATCTGAAATCTGTCCACACACTAAATAGACCTAGAAAATCCAGCCGAGGGCTTGGATCCCATGGCAATCTCCTGCATGAGTTCAGCTGAAGACCTAGAGCCCATGACAAAGCCTCCCTTGAGTCCAACTGAGACCTACCACCCACAACAATGACTCATGCAAGTCTGTTTCATGGATCTGCACTGAGAAGACCCAAAGGTCAGTGGTGGAAGCTAGAAAGTCTATGCCAGCAGGGTGAAGGATCCATGCCAGTAGGTTGAGGGTTCTGCTCTGGAGCTGAGGCCCGAAGCTCAAAATAAGGGCCAGGGCTCCCCCAAAAAGTATCACAGCTATCTTCAGTGACAAGGTCCCAAGCTCCTCTAATGATGAGAACAGCCAAGTTCATATCAGGAAACCAGTGTGACAAACTCCTCCTGGAGATTGAACAGCACAGCTCTTCCCCTCAAAAGCCAGGAAACAATGCTTAAAGTAAGGACTAGAGCTGATTCAGTTCAGGTGGTGTTTAAGTTGACCATCAGCTGTCAGTCCACCACAATCTTGACTCTTTTCATGTACCATACCTAGTTCATATGCAAACCCTGTCAGTATATACAGGGGCTTATGTTCCAAGACCCCCAGTGGATACGTGGAGCCCCAGTCAGTACTAAGCTCTATATTTACTATTTTTTCTAATATATACTTACCTATGATAAAATTTAATTTATAAATCGTGCACAGATTAACAATTTATTTAGATTTTAACATCAGTGTATGCTTTTTTTTTCTCTTATTGAGAACTTTGATCTTTTTATTTAAAGAAAGCACTTTTTGACATCTCTTTGGCATATCCGTTTTGCCAGCATCACTACTCTTATGTTTTGGGGGTATTAATAAGTAAAATAAAGATTATTTCAAAACGAGCCTTGTGACTTTGTGACAGTCTGATAGCCTACTAAGTGACCAATGGGTGAATATATACACTGTGTAGATACGCTGGACAAAGGGATCCCGCATATCCTGGGCTTGAAATTTCATCATGCTACCCAGAATGTCATACAAATTAAAATTTATAAATTGTTTATTTCTGGAATTTTCTATTTGATATTTTCAGGCTATGGTTGAGCATGGGTAAGTGAAAGCACAAAAATTTAAATTGTGGGCCGGGGATTTAGCTCATCGGCATAAGTGCCTGCCTGGCAAGCATAGGTCGTGAGTTCCATCCAGTACCAAAAAAAAAAAAAATTATTGTGGATAAGGGAGGTTATTGTATACTACCTATGTACTAATTATTGTCCCTCCACTACAGTGTAAGCTAAATGAGAGCAGGGATTCTGAATGAATGAATGAATGAATGAATGATACCCTACATGAATCAGCCCTTAATTATACATTAAGTAGAAACTGTTTTGGTTTCTCCAACAAAATTACTCAAGAGACAGGCATCAGAGTTTTATATCTGAAATTTACCAAACCTAGCAAATTTCTGAAATTTACCAAACCTAGCAAATACACAGAACAAAATGGACTAAACAAAATAAATTGCATAAGACAATATTTGAACAGAAATGTATATGAGATCTTGCCAACCATCTTTTTAAAATGTGAAGAATGAGCCAGGTGTGGTGGCACATGCCCATAACCCCCGCACTCAGGAGGCCGAGGCAGGAGGATGGCTACAAATTTAAGGTCAGTCTTGGCTACATAGTGCGTTCAAAGCTAGCCTGAACTACATAGTAAGACTCAGTCTCAGAAAGAAAAAAAAAAAGTGAAGAATGAGCCCATAAAAATTGGTTGACTTTCCCAAATATTTCCAAAGTAACTGGTAAAACCTGAGTTTCTAAAGATTATAAAAGTGACATAATTTCAGTTTATAGAAATTACATACTTACCCATAGAGTTTGGAAAGTGATGAGTCATTCTATTTTGTAAAACATTAAGCCATTAATACATCTTTGTAAGACTGGACAACCGGGAAACTCAGTGCCTACATCTAAAATAGCAAATCATCCCTGTGTATGTGGTGTCCTTAACATGGTTCAGTCTTGCCTCTCTTGTCTTTGTGGCCTTCATCTTTCACAAGGGTGACTGTGTCAGCATCCCAGCTCATTTAATGCTTCCAGTCTTGCTTCTGCTCAAATTGGTCCTGCTCCCAAGTTTTAAAAAATCCAAACATGGCCATATTACATATTACTTTTAAATATTCTATGTGAAAGTTCCCTATGGCTCCCTGCTACCTTTAAGACAAAGTCCCAAGTTCTTAAGGTTGGTAAGTCCCAAGCTTCATAATCTTGGGGTTTACCTCTACCACTACATTTATGTAGCCTTATCTTTCAAGTGTTCCAGACTCTTCTATTTTATAATAAAACAACCTTAAACAGTAATAGTTCCCTGAATACACCCTATTGTCTTACACCTCTATGCCTTTGTAACTTAATGACTGATAAGTGCTCAGTTATCTACTATGAACTGAATTGCATACCCTGTTCCCAAATTCATCTGTCAAAACCCTAACCCAAATTTGATGGTATTTGGAGGTAGGGTGTTTAGGAATTAATTAAGGTTACATGAGCTCATAAGGGTAGGACCCAAATCTAACAGGACTCATGGCCTTCAAAGACCCTCTTCCTCTCCTATCCGTCCCCCTTCTTCCCAACTCCTTCCCTGTGTCACTTGAGGACACAGTGAGAAGGTGACCCCTTCTATAATAAACCAGGAAAACAGCCCTTATCAAAACTCGACCATGCTGCTATTCTGATCTCAAAATTTCTGCCTCAAGAATTGTGATAAATATCCAGGTGTGGTGGCACATGCCTGTAATCCCAGCACTTGGGAGGCTGAAGCAGGAGGACTGCTGCAAGTTTGTTAGCCAATATGTGCTACATAGCGAGTTCAAAGCTAGCCTAAACTACATAGCAAAACCCTGTCTCAAAAAGAAAAAAGAAAATTTGTGAGAGAGAAATTTCTGTTGTGTAAGCCACTCAGTATGCAGTATTTGGGTATGGCTGCCCAAGCACTATAATATGTTCTTACTCAGGTATTACCCTCTCCAGTCAGCTTGCCCATTCCAGGCAGAATTAATCAGTCTCTCCTTCCTGGTACTTCTGTACCTTGTAAAGTACTTGCATCTCCCCATGTAACTACACTATTTTAACTATGCTTCCTTATGAGAATGGTGGGGGGGGCTGGGAATCAAACTCAGGTTCTCGCACCATGCTGCTAAGCCATACGCGTGGCCCTGAGAATTTTTTAAATGCCATAAAATTACATTTTTAAAATGTAGTTACAAACCTAGTGTGGTGGTACACACCTGTATTCCAGCACTCAGAAGGCTGAGGTTAGGAGGATTGCTGCAAGTTTCAGGCCAGACTGAACTGCATAATGAAACCTTATCTCAAAAACAAAACAAAACAAAAATAAGGCTAAAAGCCGGGCATGGTGGCACAAGCCTGTAGTTTTAGCTACTTGGGAATCTGAGGCAGGAGAAATGCCCAGGGGGTCAAGGCCAGCCTAGGCAACAGAGAAAGACTTCACCTCAAAAGAGTAGGCGGTGATGACAATAGAATGAAAACTCCCTAAAGTAGATTTAAAATAATTCATTTTGAACAGTTTCAAGTTCATAGAAAAGAGTGGAGACAACAGTACAATGAATAATATTATATGCCCATTACCTACATTTGCCAGTTGTAAACATCTTTCTAAATTTGCTTTTGATCTCTAACTCCCTCCAATTTTCTTTTGGTTGAGTCATTTGAAAGTACACTGCAGACAGCATGATACTTCCCTCCTAAATATTTCCAGTATACTCTCCTAAGGTATCTCCTACAGTGTCTTATCATATCTAAAAATATGTGTAATATTTTCAAAATACTATATGGGATGTAGTCCACATTCAAATTTCCTGATGTCCAAAATAACTTTTACATACCTTAAAAAAGTAAACACCACCAGGACCTAATTCATGTTAAATACTGTTTGAAGAAGACATGTCTTGACATGACCTTCACTGATTTTCTTGCGGGGGGGGGGGGGGGTGTCTCACTATGTAGCCCAGGTTGACTTCAAACTCACAGTGATTCTCCTGCCTCAGCCTCCCAAGTGCTAGGATTACAGACATGCATCACCACACCTGGCTTCATTGATAATTTTAGAAAGAAATCTAAGGATAGAGATTACCTCACAACACCACCCTAAAAGGAGATAAATTTAACACACTTATATAATTATTCTAGAGGTCATGACCTCATAATTTTAAATAGTAGATATCATTGTAAATATATCTCAAGGATAGTTTTCTTTCTCTTCTTTCTTCTTTTCTGTCTGTTTATCTGTCTGTCTTTTTTTCTTTTGCAGTACCAGGGATACCCAGGGCCTTGCACATGGTAAGCAAGCACTCCACCACTAAGCTATATCTGCAACCCAAAGGTAGCTTTAAAAAGCAATACAATAACTAGTCAGATTGTACAGAGCATTCACTTATAGCAGACAAATGTTATAGAAATTGAATAAAATTTCCAATAGAACTAAAAAAATTGCTTATCTTTAGCAACAGAAAGACATGGAGCTTATATTCTCCGGAATTGGTATTAAACTAAAAAATGGCTGAAATGATGATGGAGATACTAATGTCAAAGATGCCTGTGAAGTACATAAAAAAGTATATTATAAAGCCAACAGGGCAGGGATGTATAGCTCAGTGGTAGAGCATTTGTCTAATGTGTGTGAGACCCTTGCTTTAATTCCCAGCACTGCAAAAAGAAAGAAGTAAAAACAGAGCAGCAATTGACTGTAAATCCCTGTATTTTATGTGTTGTATGATTCTAAATGTAAAGGCATAAATAAGCTGATAAATTAGACATTAAATTATATAGATCCCCCCAAATGTATTCACACTTCAGGAAAAGAAAAATAGTGGGTTTTGTAGGGAGTGCTGGCACATACCTGTAATCCCAGCACTTAGGAGGCCGAGGCAGGAAGATTGCAGCAAATTCAAGGCCAGCCTGGGCTACAGAGTGAGTTCAAGGTCAGTCTGAGCTACATATCAAGACTTTGTCTCAAAAAACAAAAATAAACAAAAAACTGAACAAACCAAAAATCCAGGAAAAAAATTGTATGATGTTTTGTCAACATATGGAGTTACCCTCCTGTGGGGGACCCTAGGAGATGCTGTGTATTGCAAAAACCTAC
Source organism: Hydrochoerus hydrochaeris (assembly GCA_004027455.1). NCBI lineage: Eukaryota > Metazoa > Chordata > Mammalia > Rodentia > Hydrochaeridae > Hydrochoerus > Hydrochoerus hydrochaeris. Next base: position 64,344 of record PVLA01001016.1, on the reverse strand, counting down.
TACACTGACGGCCCTTAGAGAAGAAACTGAAGATGCATGTGCAGCAATCTCAATGACTGAGATTACCCAAGCAGAAATTAATAAAATGCCTGGAAGCTAATGGTCACCACTTGAGCATCTCTTGTAATTGTAGAGGCCAAAGGTAACTTGTATGAATTCTATGATATCTCAATAAAGTTGGTATTAATATATTTATTCAAAATTTTTTTCCTGGTATATATACTTTTTTTTTTTTTGGCAGACTATATTTTCTTTTCTTTCTTTCTTTTTTTTTTTTTTTTTTTTTGGTACTGGGGATTGAACTCATGACCATGCACTTATGCTGCTGAGTTAAATCCCCAGCCAGACTCTATATTTTCTATCACCTATAGCAGTGGTGGTGAACTATGGCATGCATGTTATTGTGTTTTTCTTTTAAGATAAAAGATGTGACTGTATGAGGTTTTTGTTTTCTAACCTCAGTATTTAGGTTTAATTGCAATATCGGCACTTTGCAACAAATAAGTGTATTCTGGGTTGCAATTTGGCAGTCAGTCTCTGAAAGGTTTGGCATCACTGATCTATATTCTAAGGAAGACAAAAAGGGGTTTTAGGAATCTTCTTTGAATATCTGAACCCCTTATATTCAAACATATACAATAAAATCATATGTACATGATTTTTTTTCATTAAAAAATTCCATATTAGAGGCTGAGGTATAGCTCAGTAGTAACATATGTGCTTAGCATGGGCAAGATCACGAGTTCAAACCCCAGCAAGACACACACAAATTCTATATTATGTTATCCATATTCATATATGTGAAAATAAATTTGGACATATATACAATAAATTATTAAGAATAATTATGTGTAAAAATAGAATTATTAAAAAAGAATTATGAAACACTTTCAGTTTCTAATAACAAGCATCTCTAATGCCTTAACAATAAACATACTTTACTTTTATGGTCACACTGGCAAGTCTAGGAATTTATTCAAAAGAAATAATTATAAATACACATAAATATCTAGCTTTCGAGATAATTCTTAACTTTTATTGCAAAATAATTACATGCTAGTTTTAATCCTGACAAAACTATTTTTTAATCCAGATTAGAGATTAGGAAATGACCAAGAGGGTAAGTAACTCACCTAAGGTTGCTCATCTGTCAAGTGGCAGAGCCAGGCTTTGAAGTCATGTCTAAAGTCTCCAAATCCACCTCCATTAGGAGGACTTGCAATTCTCAACACAGTTATACTCATAACTCATATTTATTAAAGCAAAAGGATACAAAAAGCAGAAAAGGCCCATCGGACAATGTTCAAAGGAAACCAGGCACGATCTTCCAAGAATTTTCTTCTAGTAGAGCTATTTGAGTTAATTTTCCCAGAAATGTGCTTGAAAAACACGCAGGAAAGCTAGCAAAAAAAAAAAACAAAAACAAAACAAAACAAAAAAAACCTTCAGCACTCAGAGTTTTTACTGGGAGCTGATTACACAGGCACCTGTGTCTAGCACATTCCATAGTCGAGACTCCTGGAAGGAAAGCAGGTGTTCAGCATAAACCATGGTGTTTGCACAGATAGTTTAAGCACAGGAGCCACTCTACTATAGCATGAATTTGGAATGTACCTCAAAGGCCCATGTGTTAAAGCTTTAGTCCCAGCGGGTAACTATTGGGAAGTGGTAGAAATCTTTAAGAAGTGGGACCCAGTAGGAGGTGTTAGGTATTCTAATTGAGGGGACTGTGGGACACTGGCCTCTTTCTCTTTCTCTTTTGCATCCTGCCATGAGGTAAATGTTTTTGTTTTTGTTTTAAAACAGGGTCTTGAGGACGTTAGCCCAAGCTCACTTTGAACTCACAGCTAACCTCCTGCCTCAGCTTCCTAAGTGTTGGGATCATAAGCATGTGCTACCATGCCTGGCAGATAAATGGATTTGAAATACAATTCCACCATGACATCCTGTCATAAGCCCAGAAGCAACGGGGAGACTAAAATGGTTAAAGTGAACAAAATACCACCTCCTTCCCAACCTCTTTGAAAGAGCATCAACTGGTCTTAAACTCATGATCCTCCAACCTGAATGTTTTGAGTAGCTGGGATTACAGGCCTGTGTCACTGTGCCATGCTAATTTGTGCTCTTAGCAACTGTCATTGCCTCCTTTCTGTTTGTAGTTGCAGTAAGTTGGAAGACGCTTTAATATTCAACACAAAGGTCCTAGTGAAATGTATTATAATACAGCTACACAGTAGCTCCCTCTGAAGTCTCTAAATGCCACAGAAATATTAAGTTATAAAGCAGAACTATACTTACATTAAGAATATAATACTTTTTTTGTGTGTAGTACTGGGTGTTGAACCCAAGGTCTTCTCACTCAACTAGATCTTCAGGCCTTTAAAAAGTTTTTCTTTTTAATTTTGAGACTGGGTCTCACAAAGTTACCAAGTTGCCCAGTCTGGTCTTGAACCTTCAGAATGCAGGGATTATAGACATGAGCCACCACACCCAGAAGGAAAATAATTCTTAGTCTATATACAAACAAGTGACAACTATATGCATACATATACCAACATAAGCAGGAAAAGGTTTGGAAAACTATACTTCAAGGTAGGATGATAATACCCTTAATATGAGGCCTTTCATACTTTTTATTTTTCTTGAATGCTCATATTTTTGTAAGATTTATTTATTTATTTATTTTTGCTACTGGGTATTGAACTCATGACCTCACACTTGCCAGGCAGGCACTTGTGCTGTTGAGCTATCTCTCCATTAAGAAAATTTTTTTATTTTGAAAAAAATTATAGAAATCTTTAAAATAATTTTAGGTAAAATTCTTATATTACCAAAGATTCTTCAGATTTGGACATGAACCCTTAAATAACAACTGCAGTATATACATAACTTTCAACATATATTCATTGTTCCCCATAATATTAAGGAAAGTTCAAACTGATCACACTAAATTAGTTCCTATTTTTTTTTTTTTTTTTTGGTACCCGGGATTGAACTCATGACCGCATGCTTGCAAGGCAGGTGCTTATGCCACTGAGCTAAATCTCTGGCCTATTCCTAACTTATACTAAACACCAAAAGTACCCACTGTTTTTTAATAACATGTTATCAATCTTTATTTAAAAAAATTTTTTTTGTACTGGGGATGGAGCCCAGAAGCTTTGGCTGGTGAGGCAAGCATCCTACCACTAAACTATACCTCATCCCTCTTTATTTTTTATTTTGAGATGGCCTTACTAAGTTGCTCAGGTTGGCCTCAAACTTATACTTTTTTACCTAAAAGTAGCTGGGATGACAGGTATGCACCACCATATCTGTCTTATTTTTTTAAAGTTTTTAATGAAAAGCTTCAATATATACATCAGTAGAGCACAATAATAGAATGATCTCTACATCTATCAACTCAGCCTCCCTCATTATCAACTCCTGACCAATTCTGTTTCATCTCCCATTATCCATGTCTCTCCTCATCAGTTATCTTCGTGCAAATTGAAGGCATTCTATTTCATTGGTAAATATTTCAGTATGCATTTCCAAAGATAAGGATTCTTTTTTTTTTTAAATGAAGCTACAAATAGATTGCATCAAACTAAAAGCTTCTGCACAGAAATGATCAAGAGTAAAGAGACAGCCCATGGGTGGTGAAAAAATATTTCCAAACTATGTATCAGATAGGGAGTTAATATTCAAAATATATTTAAAAAACTAGAACAAGGTCAGGGAGTTAGCTCAGTGGCACAAGCGCCTCTCGGGCAAGTGCAAGGTCGTGAGTTCGATCCCCGGTGCCCCCCCTCAAAAAACCCCTAAAACGAAAGCAAGAAAACAACACGATTTTAAGATGGGCAAAGGATCTGAAAAAGAGATATGAATAGCTAATGAATATAAAACAAAATGCTAAACATCACTTATCAAGGTAGCTGTTCACGGTGGTACACAGCTTAATACCAGCACTTGGGAGGTTGAGACAAAAGGAGCACCATGAGTTCGAGGCCAGCTGGGACTACATAGTGAATTTAAGGTCAGCCTCAACTACATAGCAAGACCCCTTCTAAAAAAACAAACAAAAACAAAAACACCTAATATCGAGGTAATACAAATTAAACCCACCATGAAATATCACCTCATACCTGTTAGGATAGCTATTATCAAAAAGACAAATTGTAAGTGTTGATGAGGATGTGGAAAAAAAAAGAATCCCTGTGCACTGCTCTTGGGAATGTAAATTAGTATAGATGCTTTGGACAATGGTATGGATACTCCTCAAAAAGCTAAAAATAGAATTACCACATACCCTTCAATCAACACTTCTGAGTATATATACAACAGACCTAAAATTGATGCACTACTATGGTCATTGCAACATTACTTACTACAAAGCCACAATATGGAAGCAACCTAAAAGTCTATCAGTAGGTGAAAGGATAAAGGAAATGTGGTGTATATACACAATTGAATACTGTTCCGACTTTGAAAAGGAAATTCTGCCACATGCAAGATAACATGGATGACAGTAGAGGATATTACACTAAATGAAATAAGCCAGGTACAGAAAGACAAAATACTGTATGGTCTCACTTATCTGTGAAATACAAAAAAAAAGTGATCTCATGTAAAGTAGAAAGGTCGTTAGCAAAGGATGGGGGAAGGAGAAAGGGTTGAGAAAGTGAAAACATTGATCATGTTTCAGTTAGTCTAAAAGAATAAGCTTTAAAGGTCAATTGCTTTGCATGTTGATAATAATATAATATGTAATCAAAAGTCCCCCCCGCATCTTTTTGAGATAGGATTGCTATGCAGTTCATGCTGGCCTTGAATTCATTTTATAGCCCAGGCCGGTCTCGAACTCACAGTGATCCTCCTGCCTCAACCTCCTGAGTACTGGGATTACAGGTGTGCACCACCATGCCCCACTGAAAGGGTAGATTTTTAAATGTTCTCACCACAAAACTAAAAAGTGAAACTGGATGTGGTGGCACATGCCTGGCTGAGGCAAGAGAATTGCTGTGAGTTTGAGGCCAGCCCAAACTACATAGGAGATCTTGTCTCAAAAAAGCTAAAGCAAAACAAAACTTAGTGATGAGATGATGGATATGTTAATTAACTTGATGGAACATTTCTATAAAGTACACATAGATCAAAACATCACATGATACACCAAAAATATACAATTACTTATTAACTAAAAATGAATTAAGTGCCTGCCTGGTAAGCACAGGGTCATGAGTTCAATTCCCATAACAGGAAAAAAAAAAGGCAGCAATATCCCAAAAGTGAATCAATTTAAAACCCAAACCACAATTTCATTATCTCATGTAAAAACTTTAACAGTAATTTCAGAGTTCAAATTTTTCTTTGTGCCGATATTTTTAAAAATCATGATCTATATTATTACATGACTTTCAGAATGGTGAAAATCCAAAATAATGACAATTCTTCAACATTTTGTTTTTAGGTGCTGAGGATCTAACCCAGGATCCTTTTTATTTTGTTATAGAATACAGTAAACCTTCTCAGAGATAAAGCCCAGCTGAATCAGATATGAACTGACCTAGCAGCCGTTGTTTTTCTCTTGTTACAAGGAAAGGACTGAGGTTCAGAGAGATTACATTATCTTGCCCAGGGTTATGTAGATCAAAAGTAGAGTTGGAATTTAATTCAGGCCTGGTGCTTCAATGCGCTAATTCTTTCTACATTAGTCCACTTTGTCTCCAGTAGAAACAGAGCACAGAATCTTCAAAGAGAAGTCAATATGTTAGGATTGAGAGAAAACAAATAATATCTTACAATAAGTAATTGTAAACTATAGAATGTCTTCTCTTTTTTTTTAATTTTTGGTTTTTGGTTTTCACTTTTTGTTTTTTGCTTTTTGGTTTTTGCTTTTGGTGTGTGTGTGTGGTGTGTGTGTGTGTGTGTGTGTGTGTGTGTGTGTTTGACAGGGGTGGGGACAGAGTCTCACTATGTAGTTCAGATTGACCTTGAACTCACTATGTAGCCCAGGCTGGCCTCGAACTCAGTGATTCTCCTGTCTCAGGCTCATTAAGTGGTCCTGTTTGAGCCATCCTGAGTCTACAAAAAGTCTATTATCTACCTTCTAATTTGTCAGTCTGGTATACAAGGTAAAAAATTGTCATTGGGCTTCAGGTTTTGAAGTATATATTATATGCAAAGGAAAAGTCTAGGTTGAATTCCTACCTATGTATTTTGTGTATCATATGTTTCCCTAGACCTTACAAGTCTGAGAGCCAAAATGAGGCCATGTTAGTAGTTTACAGTGGTATTTTCCTGTCTCTAATCATTTGTTAGTGCAACTTGATCATCCCTGCTGCAAAGTTCCCCAAGTTATTTATTGAAATCCCAGGAGTATGTCACCTTTTCTCAAAAGCAAGAACTCTCAATGAACTTGCAGTGTGTTGCTGTTTATGTCTCTTCTTCCAACTCCTTTTGACAAGTTCAGCTGCAGGAGCCCAGCCTTCCACCTTCTGCTCAAGTTAAGAGCCTTCCTCCCTTACCTCTGCTCCGCATTGTCCTGTGGTGGATGCTGAGGCCCCTCCACTGCCAACTCTTGCCATCCAATCGCTCACTCCTGTCTCTGGTGACCTGATCTTGTCTCTGCTATGAGCCTCTTCTCCAGGACAACCACGTCTGGCTTGAATTTCCACTATACCCAAGGCCATTGCCTCCAACCTGCAAATATCCCACCAGTATGTGTCCTGTTAGGGGTATCACTGCTGAGAGAGATGTTTATAAACACAATCACCATGGTTTAACTGGCTGCTTCTAACAGGGGGTGATGTGTCTAATGCTTTATTTACATTTCTTCTTGTACTTCCCTTTTTTCTATTACTCCCTTTAAAATTTATTAATTTTGGTAAAATACACATAAAATCTACCATTCTAATCATTTTTAAGTTTGCCCTTCTGTGAAATTCACATTGTTGTACAGCCACCATTGCTATTTATCTTTTCGCCTTATAAAATTTAAACTACTTTGTACCCATTAAATTGTAACTCTATAAACCACTCTCCCTAGCCCCTAGCAACCACTGTTCAACTTTTCCTCCATAAAATTTTACTGTTTTAGTCCTTTATAGGACTAGAACTATGCAGTGTTTGTCCTTTGTGTCTTCACTGAGCATAACGTCTCTCTTTTGTCTGTCTGGGTTTTACTTTATTTAAGTTAGTTTTGTTTTTTCTGAGACAGGGTCTCACTATGTAGTTCAGGCTGTCCTTGAACTTGTGATGCTCCTGCTCAGCCTCCCAAGTGCTGGGCTTACAGGCCTGTGTCACCATGCCCATCAGCATAATGTCTTTAAGTTTCATTCATGTGGTAGCATGTGTTAGAATTTCTTTCTTTTTAAGGCTGCATAATATATCACATTGTTGTTTATCCATCTGTTAATGGACACCTGAACTGTTTAGCTAGATGAGCACACATGCATCTCTTAGAATCCCTGCTTTCAGTTCTTCTGAGTATATACTCACACATGAAAATGCTGGGTCGTATACTTTTTCTTTTCTTTTCTTTTGTTTCTTCGCATTTATTTATTTATTTATTTATTTATTTATTTATTTATTTTGGTCTTTGAGACAAGGTCTTGCTATGCAGTTCAGGTTGGCCTTGAGCTAATTTTGTAGCCCAGATTGGTCTTGAACTCTCACTGGTCCTCCTGCCTCAGCCTCCCAAGTGCTGGGATTACAGGCATGTGCCACAATGCCTGGCTCATATGCTTTTTTTTTTTTTTTTTGAGGTGTCACTAGCATCATAGGCTACTACAGGCTTCAGCCAAGACCAGTAACAGATACTTTTTTTAAAAAAAAGATATTTCTTTGCTTCACACTCTTTAAGCTATCAAGAATGAATCATTTTATAAAAATAATGTCATTTTCTTTAACAAAAATTAAAAATTATTTATTACCAAAAAAATCATTAAGTAGCTTTATATCTACTATACTGAAGACCAGATTTTTCATGCCTTAGAGAGACTTAGATTTCTTTTTTTTCAGTAAATAATGCTCAGTATCTGTTTTGTACATGACATTATTAAAGTTTTCCATATTCTAAGGGAGGAAAAAAAGCTCAACTTTCTTAATCAGCCAAAGGCCAACTTGCTAAACAAGGACCCAGTTCACAAAGAAAACCAAGAGAAATTTGAACATGATGAGAAAGAGTAAAAGAGATGGTAACAAAGCCAAGTAATTGAATCAGGCACAAAGTTGCTTAGGTAAATAGCACACAGATTGGTCTAGAAAACACTCCAATTCGAAAGAGTGGCAGAAAAAGTCTAGGGAGGAGGCTCTATAAGGATAAAAAGCAGATTAGTGGTTGCCTGGAGCTGGTAGTAGAAACAGAGTGACTGGAAACCAAAAGAGAGAGGTTTGGGGGCAAAAATAAAATGTTTTAAAACTCATTTAGGATTCCAGTTGTAATTTGGTTAATTTATTAAAAATCACTGGATCACATATTATAAATAGGTGAATTTTCTGACATGTAAATCATTCTTCAATAAAGCTGATTTTTAAAAAAATCCACAGAGATAAGTGCATAAACCTTGGAGACGCTGTATTATTTCCAAACTCAAAAGAGCCCTGTCCTCTCTCTGAATCAATTAGCATGACTGAAGCCTGGGGGTGCCTTGCTGCTAGGAATAAAGACAAGAAAGGCTTGGGCTTTGAAGAAGAGATGATAAGGGAAAAAGTGAGGCATCACTCTTACCCCGGAGGTACTTGCTTACCAAACTGGGTTCAGTTCAAAGCAACTGAAGATTATTAGGAAGCAAGAGGCAGGACAAGGTCAGATACGGTGAGCATCTCAACAGAAGTGCACATGCAGTGCTACAAAAGATTTTAAGAGGGAAATGCACTCCCTGATGTGAGCTGCTCCAGAAAGGCCTTTTGAAGGTGGTGCTATTTATGAGCTGATCCCTTCATGGGGAATATTAATGTCTGCAGTGGTGAGAGGGGTTGGGGAGACCAGGACTTGGTATGGACATGCGCATCCTGGACATGTGTATCCTGGACAAGCAAGGCCAGCAGTGTGGCCTATAAAAAAAGGCTTGATTGTGAAAAGGTCACAATCAAAGCACCAACAGGAATCACATGACTGCACTGGAATCACATGAATCAGGCTCCAGGTTGCCCTGAGCACTTTTACCTGGTGAGGAGAGGCTTAAAGTTGCTGAGCAGGGCAGTGGGCTGATGAAAGCCATGGCTCAGGAAGACATTCTGGTAACACAGAAGTTGTCTCTTACACACACTCTACCTAACATTTTACAGATAAGCAATTCACCAAAATAGCCAGTGTACCTCATATAAGACACTGACTGATAACGCTTGGTAAGATAAGCATTTCTGGCTAGTAGTTCCTATCTAATATATCCGTGCACTTCTGTGCCCAACACTGAGTTGTCTGTAGTAAGAGTCAGGTTTGTATGTTCCCAAACCTATTTACGCTAGTTGTATTTTATTTATGTAAGTTGATTATTACATAAGCCAATGAATATGACTGTAGAGATAAACAGAGAGACAGAGATGTTGACATTCTTCAAAAGTGGCACTGAATGGTTTGAGAGACCTCAATGAAGGTGAGAAACTACAAGATGCTCCAGTAAGCATAAAAGATTAAGAGAATATCTGCAAACATGCAAGAAGATTCTGCACTCAATCTTATGTATGTTCTTGCTCATGTTTTTTTTTAAACTCTAAAACTGGAAATCATACATGTATTCCCAGTGTAGAGGGATGTAAGGAACTTCAATCAACAGGCCCACTCTAAGAAAATGCATTGGCTCTATAATTAAAAATCAGTAGAGGAGTTCACATTTGCATGCTTCAGATGAAAACAGAATGTTTAAAATACATATGTTTCTTTTCTTTAGGATTCCTGATTTAACCATCTTTTCCAATTACTTGACCCAAAATGGTCTAGGCACACAGGGTAAAAGTAAGCATTCACCAATTTAACTGCCAACTCAAATCAGGAAGCTACTGTGCTTTAGGTAAGAGACTCTGTTTTGGGTAGGATCTGGGGAACCCAAAGGAAATATAAATAAAGTGGACAGATGTGCCTTCTTAAGATAATTACATGAAGGAAAATGAAGCTATAAAGATAACACCAGAATTTGTCTGGGTGACATAAATGTCATTTGAGCTACCATAAATTCAGATGCCAGAGGAAGTAGTTAAGCAACTTGCAATAAGAATGTTTTGTTTAGACATGCTAAGAACACAATGTAAAAGTCATGAGGACAGGGACTTCAAATGTGTGGTTAGTTGCTATATCTCTTGTGCCCAGAAAGATGCTGAAACATAGTAAGACACCAAAATATTTACTGAATGAATACACATATCAAACACTCATGAGACATTTTCAGGAACAGTTGCACAAGTGTTTCTGGCACCAGAGATGCAGGTTTGGGAGTCATCAAGGACCTTGTCCATTTTATAAATCTAGGGTCTGGATTAGTGTCTCCCATGTGGGAGGATACTAGACAAAACACCCAGGAAAAGGTCTTTGACCTTAAAGTCAACATTTTCAGGGTTGGAAAGGACATTAATAAAGATTTTCTAATCCTATCACATTACAGTGGCACCATGAACAACTTGCTCAGTCTAGAAGGAAGACTGCTCTAGCCATGATATGATTCTTTACTCCTAAAGCAGTGGTGCCTCGGTTCACAAACTTAATAGCTGCTGGAGAAAATAGCTGCTGTCATGTCCATCACCCAGTGTGGAGTTTGCGAAGGGAAGCAATATTTTGCCCAATGCTTCCGTTTGTGAACCACACTGTTTGCAAACAGAAGCATGCATGAACTTGGGCATCACTGTGCCTATTTACTTCTGAGTTTTCTGGAATTGTTAGTGCGTTCTTTCATATATTAAGTCAAAACCTGGTCCTGATTTTACAGCCCAAATCAAAAAAGAACTGGCTGATAAAATACAAGTGATGGTAACTTTGCATGTGTAAGTTTTTGTTGTTGTTTTTGGTATTGGGGAGGTTGTTGGTTTTTTTGAGTCAGAGTCTCACTATGTACCCCAGACTTGCCTCTAACTTTTGGTACTCCTGCTGCCTCAGCCTCCTGAGTGCTAAGATTGCAGGCATGTGCTACCATGCCCAGCAAGTGATGGCTAAAAAATATGTCATCTTAAAAAAGCAAAGCTTAGTGAAGCTTTAAAAAGCAAAGCTTTATTTATAATTGCCAAAAGTTAGAAGCCACCAAAATGTCTTTCAGTAAGTGAATGGATATCCTGTGGTATTTCCAGATAACAAAGTATTACTGAGTCCTAACAAGAAATGAGCTATCAAGGCATTAGAAGATACAGAGAGACCTTAAACACATATTACTAAATGAAAGAAATCAATCTGAGAAGGCTACATACCGTATGATTCCAACTATATGGCATTCTGGTAAAGGTGAAACTATGGAGACAAGTAGAAAATATAGTTATTTCCAGGTGTTAGAAGAAGATCAGGGTAAATAGGCAGAGCAGAAAGAATTTTTAGGGTAGTAAAACATCATATGTATCATTCCAAATTGGTTCAAACTCATACCATGTACAACACCAGAAGTGAACCCTGATATAAATTATAGACTTTGGATGATGACTTGGTAGATACTTTTTCACTGCTGGGACAAAATACTGACACTCAAAAGTTAAAAAAGGACATGTTTATTTTAACTCATAGTTTGCATAGGTTTCAGTACATAGCCAGCTGGCTCCAAGGCAGGGCAATATGACAGAGAGGCATGGTTGAGAAGAAACAGTCCATGGCATGGCAGGGAGGAGGTGGCGGCAGCGAGCCAACCTTTGCCTTTAATCCCATCTAGGTTACAAACCTACTGAATGGTGTCACCACCCAGGATGGGCCTTCCCATTATCCACACTCAGCAATAAGCTAAACCAACCTGCGGACTAATTTAATTATCACACACACTTAATCAGTATTCACACACCCTAAATTCGGCCACCCCCAAAAACCCCCACTTGTGAGCACGTGAGGCTTTCAGGGTGATAACCATGTAATGATGCAAGTCCACTGATTGTAACAAATGTGCCAGTGAGGGCTACTGGTAAAGGGGGAAGCTGTGGGAGGGTAGGAGGTATGTGTGATCTTTGTACCTGCTTCTCAGTTTTGCTGTGAACCTAAAACTGCTCTAAAGTAATAGATTTTAAAACAATTTTTGAGAGAAAAGAAGAAAGAAAACAAAGCTTGAAGAGTCTGAGCAAGGTGCCCCACAGTCTAAGGCAAGTAGATTTTTAAAAATTTTGTTTTGCCATATTCTTTTTTGTTTGTTTGTTTTTGGTTTTTGGTTTTCAGTCTCACTAGGTAGTTCAGGCTGGTCTCAAACTCGTGGGGTTTCTCTTGCCTCTACCTCCTGAGTGCTGGGATTACAGGTATGCACTACCACAGCCAGGTATAGTTTTTCTCACCATATCCTGAACTAGGAGATTCTCTTAAGGAACATAATTTAAGGGAAACATCAAATTTTATTCTTAAAAAAATCTACATTTCTAGTTCTTAGTTCTTCATACAGGTGTACTTCAGTATCTGAGGAGACCTGGTTCCAAGATCCCCTGCAGGTACAAAATCTTCTGATGTCCAAGTATCTTATCTATAATGGCATACTACTTGACTATAATCTGTGCATACCCTGTTGTATACTTAAGGTCATTTCTAAACTTCTTAAAATTCCTAATATAATTATATTGATATTGTATTGTTTAGGGAATCATGACAAGAAAAGAAGTCTGTACATGTTTCGTACAGGCACAATTTTTTCCTAAATATTTTTGATCTGAGGTTGGCTGGATTCACAGATACAGAACTTGCCAATGTGGAGGATCAACTGTGTCATTTCATTTAATTGTTATACCTCTCTGAGATAAATGTGATAAACTCCATCCTACAGATAAAGACATGAGCTCAGAGAGACTGAGCAGCTTGTCCAAAGTCACACAAGATGGAGACAAGAAGATTCTTAGCATCATGTAACCAATTCTGACTGAGAAGCCAGGGCAAGTGCACAGGCTGTTGTTGATGTGCCGAGGTATATGTGACCACATGTGTAAAAACTAAAAATAGGCCACATGGCCTTGGGTGAATAGGAGGCTGGCAAAACCTTGTAAGAAAATGGTCTGGGAAAGTTAATACTGAGAAAGAACCAGGGTGGTTTACAATGATAAGGGCAAAAGCTACCCTGATGCTCTCTCAGCTTTGATTTTATTTCTCTCTCCTTTTAGGCATATACACCTCAAAAGATCTCTTTTCTGCAAAATGTAGATCAAGTCTTAGTGAGAGGAAACTAAAGACCAAGGAAACCATCAAAAGAACTTAAATTTCCTGGCCCAGGGATATTCATCCTCAAACACTGAAATAACCTGTGAATGTGGTTATGAACTACTATTAATAACTACTGAAAAATGAAGAAACAAGTGCCAGAGAGATAGAAACCAGAATGAGGTGGCTCTTCATGGAACATTAGGATGATCTCCAAAATACATTTTTTCCCCCAAAGACAAATTCTTGCTACACTGTTCATGCTGGTCTCAAACTCCTGGTCTCAAGTGATCCACCCACCTTAGCCTTCTGCATAACATTGCACCTGGCTTTCCAAAACACACTCTTAAGACAAAAAGCACTTGTGTAGAATGATGTGCCCATGTGTACTATAATTTGTGCACGAAAAAAAAGAAGATGCACTTTATACACTGAATAGCTCTAGAAGGATACCAGTTGCCTAGCAGTTTGCCCTGGATGGCTGGGTGAAGAGGCAGGAGCTAAACACTTTACTATAACCCTCTACATTCCAAACCATGTGAAGTATATCACCTATTTTGAAACAATTAAGAAAAAAGTTAAAATGTTTACTTGATAAAAGACAAAGAGTTCTGGAACTAACAACAAAGTTTATCTAAATCCATTTTATTTCTAGGAGAAAAGGAAAAAGAAAGAAGAAGAAAAAATAAAAGCAAGGTTTATTGTTGTTTATGGTTCTGTGGATGATACTTTAGCAAGCACTTTACCACTGACTACATCCCCAAATGAGAAGAGAATTTTAAAGGAATAGTTTATAGGAAGACTTAGTGATTACCAGAGTCAATATGGGTAAACCATAAAAAGGCACCACGAATAAAGCCAAATCCTTTCTCTAAGGCTTTTCCTACAGGCTTTCATTTTGAAGTCCATAGATTTGGCTACTCACAATAACAGGAGAGTGATAGTGGATTAATTTGCTTAAGGTCACATAGCTAGGATGTGTTGATAGAACACAATTATACCTATACTCTCCTTTTTCCTGTAGTCTATTTTTCTTATAGTCTTAGTGTTCCACTGAGTGTGTACAAATCTTCTGTCCCTTTCACATCAAACCCACACATAGTTCCTAATGTAATATGTAGATTGTTGATTTAATGTATTAAAAATAGCTTAATATTCCAAAAGGAATTCTCACAGCATAAAATCAACTCTTCTGGGCTATCATTTGTGATTGATCAAATAAGGAGGAGATATATCCCATCCAAACAGTATTGAGAAAGTCCCACCAAGATGCCATTGCAGCAGGGATAAGTTATCAAATGGCACATACTTCCATTCTGACCATCTGTACTGTAATTTACTTAGAGTAAGGACTTTTCCATCATATTAAAACTAATTTTTGAAGTAGAAATCAGTACAGAAAAAAAAGACAATTCAGTGGCAAGCTCAATAATCCAAATTCTTAGCAACACAGAACATGACACTGAGAATCCGCTCTATGTCAGCAGCCAGGAAAAGCAGCCTAAGAGATCTAATCATGTTTTCCATCGAGGGACTTGAACATTTCAGAAGGTCACAGCCAAGTTCAAGGGCTGGAACTTTAATATTCCATGAATTCAGTGGAAAGACCTCCAGTTTCCCTTCTACCCACATGATAATCAGGCAGAACCAGAAAAGCAGAACTTTTGTCTGGAACATAAAGCTTGTTCTACCATGGGATCCCACAATCTCTCCCTTTTCTCTTCTGTAGTGAAGCCTGGGGTACTGGCACCAGGCCACATCGTTCTGACCATGAACCAGCTCCAACAAAGGAATAATATTCATGATCATTCTCTTAGAAAAACTAATACATTAATGGATACATTTAGAAAAAGAAGCAAATCCAATTCAAGGACTTTGGTCACAACGTTCTAACAGGATAGACAGTCATGTCAGAAAACATCTTTCCATCTATATTCTGTGGTACAGTCATATCCAGCTTGAGGTTTTAGTGACCCCTGGCACATTTATTTACAGTGCATCATCTACATTTCAGTTAGCAGACAGTAATTGTTATTATCATAAATCATCACTGATCACTTAACATCTCTATCCCTGAGATTACTGCACTATTACTCTCACACACCCCAGCCTTACTATATTATTACTTCAGCACCTTCCTCACCCCTTACTGTGTTACTACTACAGCACATCCCACCACTTGTGTACTACTGCTGGAGCACATTCCCCAGCCTTTACTGTATTATTACCCCAGCACATCCAATCCTCTTCTCTGCCATACATATTATTTGGTTTAAGTAAACTGAAATACAACAGTAATGCTTTGTTTTTATTTAACACTGTAGTAGGAGAGTAACATAAAATTGTTTTAAGAGTAATAAAGGAGAAAATGTGCTGGGTATAGTGGTGCATGTCTGAAATCCCAGCACTTAGGGGGCTGAGACCGAGTTTTCAAAATAGCTGCACATACCTTCAGACATAGTAAAAACCAAACAAAAAAGAACAAAATAGAACCAATAAAAACAAAACAATGAATGCAGTAAAGGACTTCAAAACAAGATAAGAGTAAATCTAACATGGCTACCATAGCATATCCTGCTATCTTTGAAATAGATGCCTGTGCCATTGGATATAATAAACAGAACAAAACATCATAAAATCCAACCCAGCAAAACAATTTAAGTGATATAAGACTTCAGAACAATAGGGAATTATCAATGGCTACCACCCTTAGAAGGAGATTCCCCCACAGATGCTACACTATGTACTGTTATCCTCTGAACAGATGCGCAGACTACCGGCTTTAGACCAGCAAAGTCAGTGAAACATGAAACACTACAAGGATTAAACTGTCTTCTACCTCAATAGCTATCATCGTAGTCTGTGTTTCTCTGGATCAGCCGGTCACTTATGGCAGATGTGGGGTGGGGGTGGGGGTGTTGGCTTTTCTTATTTACCAGCCTGTGTGCTGGAAGGAGCTGGTATCTGGCTCTCCCCGCAGTGACCTGTGCATGGCACCAATGTGCAGGGAGGGCTTGCTTCTTGGTGACTTCTTGTTCTCTTCCCCTGCAGTCTGTGAATGGCTTTTATTTGGGGGGGGGTGTCTTGCTATGTAGTTCAGCTAGGCCTTGAACTTACTTTGTAGTCCTGGCTGGCCTTAAAATCGTGACTCATGGTAATCCTGCCTCAGCCTCCCAAGTACTGGGATTACAGGTTTGTGCCCCTACGCTGGCTACTGATCGTTAAAAAGGATTACAAATTACAAAGTAATAGGAAAAAAGTTGAGAAGAAAAAAAGACTGACCACTTAAAATCCACCCACTATGGATAAAAACAATGAAAACGAGCAAAAAAAAAAAAAACCACTATTTTCATCACATTCCAACATAGTAGGTCATCTGAAATTCCTGAAACTTGGTATCTTTTACTAGAATAGTTACTATTCTAGTAAAAAGTGCAAGTAAACAGGAACTCCTCTTTAATGTCCCTACCCAAAGCTTATACTAAGTTAGGCCAGCAGTCAGGAAGATGAAATAAACTGTTTGTAATTACTTAAGTCCACAATTTGTTTTTCACAGAAACACAAAGATGGTTTTACAGAGTATTTTTATTATACATTGAATTTTCTAAGAATGCAACTAATATTACCTCGAAGGAAGACAGTGCTTTATTCTGTTTAAATGTTTACATGAATTGTCAGCATTTAGGAACCACCAATGGTAACAGTGCTTGATGTCTGAATTCACACCATACTCCTTTACAGCATTTATAGTGACAGCCATCTCCACCCACAGAGAGCCATCTAACTGCCTCCTACACTGACATGCTGAAACATGTGACTATTTTTCTTTTATTTTTCTCCTATGTATGAGCAGGGGTTTGTGTTGATTTTTTTTAATCATTTATATGATTGATGAATATCATTGTAGGATACTGAAGGTGCCTCGCAAAAAATCATCATGAAGGGTAACTGGACCACAGCAAGGAGTGCTTCAGAAAGCATTGCAGGACTTCTCTCTCCTTGACTGTGCTTCATGAGAAGGCCAGGCACGGGAAGCCACCAGGGCCAACTGATAACAGTGACAATACAAGCCACGGCCACCGGCTACATCAAGGGCAGGCACACGGTGAGCAGAGGACACATCTACCTTTAGGAACAACAACACAAAACACAAAACAACACAAAACATAAAAAAAAAAAAGAAGAAGAAAAGGAACTTCGTTCAAATTGTACCCCAAGCTTTAATACCTTCCCCACTTTGACCCTAATACAAAACATTTTCCCTTTTTTCTTTAACTGGGCATAAAAGATGTAACCTGATACCCATATGCTCTCCTGTGGAATTTCTCTCAGTTTCCAACTCTGTACCAACATAAGTGTCCCTCTGTAAAGATGAATGATCATTTTTTTAAAAAATCACTAGATTTACATGGAAAAATTTTGTAGTCCATAAAAGGAACCCAAATGAGGAGTCTCAACTAAATACGTGCCTGTGAAATAAAGTTACTAAAAGAGACTAAAAATTTTAGAAAATCTCCAATTTGCCTTCTTGCTACAATTCAAGATTTTATAGCTATAAGAATAAAGCAGGAAGTCACGAAGAAGAAATAATCTGAAATCAGAGAAAGTATAGACAAAGGCTCAAGAACATAAAAGCTGAAGTAAAGAAATATAGAAGGCAATGCATATTAGATGGCAAACTTAAAAAAAAAATACAGAGGCACCATGAAAGAATCAAAGAAGCTATGTGACATACCCAAGAGACCAAATATATACATATTTTAATACCCTGAAGGGACTTTAGGATAAAAGAAGAAGCAACAACCAAAGTAATAATAGAATGTCTAGAAGGTACTTTAATAAAATCCATCATTCAATTCTAATAACAACCTAAGTAAAATAGAAAGAGTAAAAACATTATTTCAAGCTGGCGTTCTGCATCATATTTAATGGCAAAGCACCAAAAAAACATCCACAGTAGGGTGAAAACAAGTCAAGGACATCACTAGTATTTAACACAATTCAGGTCACACGCAGAGCAGCAGGAACCAGGAATAAAACTTAAAGACTGGAATGGAGGAGACGAAAGGCTCTGTTCACTCACAGAACTCAAAAGAAAAGCATGAAAGCTAAGAGTTGAGGACGGTGAGGAAGTGAGCCCGTCAAAAGTACCTGAAAATTACCTAACCAGGAAACACAGTGAGCCGGGCGGGCGTGGTGTTCTTTAATATCAGCACTGTGGAGGGTTGCAAGTTCAAGTCCAATTTAGCAACTTAGTGAGATCCTGTCTCAAAATAAAAAAGGAAGAACTGGCTGGGGATGTAGCTCAGGGCAGAGGTCCTGGGTTCCATACCTAAGACAAAAAAAAAAAAAAAAAAAGACAACAAAAGCCACAGAACAATGAAGCTGAGAGAACAGGTGTGTATCTGCAGTCCCACTTCCTCAAGGAGCTAGGCAAGAGGACTGCTGGAGTCCAGGCATCTGAGGCCATCCTGAGGGCCACAGTGAAACTCTCTCACAAAAAAAAAAAGAAAGAAAAAAAAAGAAAACCAAAAATAAACCTGGGAGCAGTGGTGCACACCTGCAATTCCAGCTACTTGGAAGGCTGAGGCAGGAGTGCAAGTTCAAGCCCAAATGGGGCAGTTTAGCAATGCCCTGTCTTAAAATAAAAAGAGCTGGGGATGTAGTACAACAGAAAAGTGCCTCTAGGTTCAATTCCCAGTACCCAAAAGCAAAGCAAAGCAAAGCAAAGCAAAGCAAAGCAAAGCAAAGCAAAGCAAAGCAAAGCAAAGCAAAGCAAAGCAAAGCAAAACAAAATGAAAAACAGTGAGTGTTTGCTTTGGCAGCACTAATATTAAAAATTGGAATGACACAGAGATGAGCATGGCCCTTGTTTGTGTAAGGATGGCATTCAAGTACGTTTTGTATTTGAAAAAAATAAAAAATTCAACAAATAAAGAATCTCATTCACAGTAGGAATAAATGCATAAAATGAAGGCACAAATGAGAAAGGGCAGGGTGGGAGGGGAGGGACAAAGCCAGAGTCAGAAACACACACACACACTCACACACACACAGAGGGGGAGAGAGAGAGAGAGAGAGAGAGAGAGAGAGAGAGAGAGAGAGAGAGAGAGAGAGAGAAGCAGGCAGGCAGACATTCTTGGGAGATGCAGGGAAAGCATCCACCTTTCTGCATCACAGGCTTCTTCTGAGAAGACCCGGAAAGACAGAAGCCTCAACCAGCATTCTACCTTGTGCCAGTTGGAAAGCCAGAGGAAAATGTGGAAAGGCCCCCTCTGAACCACATACTCTGAGGAAATACAAGGCCACAAATCCTGTGCAGCGTGAGACCCAAGGGTGTAGTACCTTGCACACTGAGACCAAGACTGTAACGCTGTCACAGCTGGGTTTATTCCAGACACTGCTAACACGTATGAGTAAACAAAGTGCGGTCCATCCGTCACATGGAATACGATTCAGGCTTAGAGAGGAAAGAAACTCTGACACATGCTCCAACATGAACGATTTTAAGGCTATCACGGCAAGAGAAGTTAGTCAATTGCAAAAAAAAAAAAAAAAAAAAGAAAAGACAAATGTTGTGTGGTCTCACTTCTATATAGAATCTAAACAGTCTAACTTGTAGAGAGATGGGGAGGAAATGGGGCGCTGCGACTCAGGGGATCTAGGTGTGCAAGATGAACTAGTCCTAGGGAGCTGCTGTCCATTCTACTGTGCTGCACATATAAAGATGTGTTAGGGGATAGATCTTATGCCAAGTGTTCTTCCCACAATTTGAAGATGAACTAATTGATGAAAAAAATAGAAGGAAAACAAAAATATTGAATCTGAAAGGTTATGTTAATCACAAAATATATTCACCAATAAACCCTCTTAAAATTATAGAACAACAACAAACTCATTCCTAATACTCTGTTATTTTACAGCCTGTCATCTCCAAGCAAACTCAGACCCCTTATCTGTCCCACCGTCACTGGATCCTCAGCTCCTCCCCAGGCGGGTAGATGGCATCAGCACGTCCCCAAACCCAGCTCCACTCCTGGCCTTTGAAGGTCCCACCGCTCTTTGTGCATGCCTGTCTGCCCTTCTCACATCCTCTGAACCTGCAGGCACGAGGTGGCCCGGGGCTCCCTTTATCCTTATCTCTTCTCTTCCCCACTCCCAGATGCATAGCATCCATCTCAGAGATTCCTGCGGCAGGACAGGCACTGTCTTCACCGCCTCGTCACTGTCATCCACTGGTTCAGCCCCAGTCTCTCAATTCACTGACATACCTGATCTGCAGTTCTCCCTAGAGGGTATCAGAGGGACGGACTCCCGCTCCCTGGCCTCTCACTTAGAAGACTTTCCACATCCCTTTTTTTACTCTCTCTCTAGCAGGCCGCCTGTCCCCTGGTTTCTTCTCAGCCTCTGTTTCCTAATCTGCAAGTCCTGGTCCCAGTATGGACTAAGTGTGGATGTAGACAGCCGTTTCAATCCCTTTCTGCCTCAGTGTCTGGTCTATAGAACAGAACGGTAATATGATTCTGTCTCATAGGCTTGTAGTAAGGACTAAAGCAGCCAAGGTTTATCAGTTACTTAGTACTGTAGTTAGTACCTACTGAGCAAAAAATGTCACTCATTGATAGTAATACTTCTATATTGGGTGAAGGTGGTATAGAATAAAAACCAAAGACCCTTTTTAGCAGTAAACAGTGCAACAGAAAAAAGAACTCTGGAGTCAGGCCCTGGGTTTGAATTTGGGAACACTACCAAACCTTCACACACTAGAGGGTGATAGGAATATTTACCTGCTGTGTTGGAGGAGTCCAGAAATTGTCTTGAAACAAATAAAAAGGAAAAGGTTACTAGGAAATGCATGTCTCCCAATTCAAGGGTCATTTCCTTCCCAGGTCGGAGAAGACAGACCCCACAGGTCAGAGACTAAGGCATTACCCGGGTGTGACATAAGTAACTGGAGAATGGCTGGACACTTGTGCCAGCAAGGACACAAACACTGCCTGGGAAGCAGATTGTTTTGACCTTGGAGACACAGCTGCTTTGTCCTCACTGATAACAGTGAGATGTCCAAGATTCTGTGAACATTAAAGCTGTACCTGGTCAAGATGAAACTAGCCCTTAACATTTATTTCAACTTATTGAATTTTTAGAAAAGTATTGACATCAGTTTAAAATAACATTCTTTTAAGTCTTACGTGTGCTAGACATAGAATCACCTAAATGAGCAATCTGCCCTCCTTTCCTGCTGCTGTTCATTCTGTGCAGCCCCACTGGACTTCTTACTGCTCCTTGGATATGTGAGACATGGGCAGGTGCATGGCCTTTGCTCCAGTGGTCACCTCTGATAAAGTGGCCTTTCCCTTGCCCACCTGGTTTAAGTTTCTCCTCCTCCGTACTTACTGCACACCTCCATGAAAGACCTTTCTCTTGGACACCAGTGTATCACTTTTGCTTAGAACAATGTCAAGCATGTGGTCAGAACTTAAAAATTTTTGTTGAATCTATGAATAAATAGAAGAAGGGTTTATGGAGTCAGATATTTAAACCATGCTCCAGAGCTAAGACTCAAGATTAGAACAGGTCTACATTTTTGACAAGAGCTGCCACCTGGTGGTGAGATTTCTTTACAGCTTTCTGGTGGCTGCCATGGCCTCTCACTTGGTCCTCGGATCCACTTGATCCTAGGATCTACTTGACCCTAAAGCTGTTTACAGGGCAGAAAGGGAACTACTACTAATGCATGCACAAAAGGGCACCTCAGAAAGAAGAGGAAGAATGAGAAGTGACTTTAATTCAGATGTATTAATAAGACTGATGACAGAAAATGAGAAAGAGTGAATACTCGGTGTAGACACCTGGGGCGGGCATGGTACCTACACAGTCAAACTTGCAGTCAAGTGTTCCTAATCTGGGTAAAATACTTCATCTTTTTAAGAATGAAATGTGGTTGCAGATCAGAGAGGCTGACGCAGGGTACAGGTGATGCACACACAGCAGTTTTCTTTACTGACTTTGGTGCTGCCAGGTTTCATTCTGGCTGAAGCGACTGTGGCAGGGCCCCTAGGATACAGCAAGGCCTGCATACTGGGGACCAGAAATTGTCTTGAAACAAATAAAAAGGAAAAGACTTCTGGGAAATGCATGTCTCCCAATTCAAGGGATTCCAATGCCACCAGAGTTAGATGGCGAGTCAGTGCTGTGTAAATATGAGGTGACAATAAAATTATTATCCCCAAAAGATGGAACAGTTTTTGTCTACTTCTAGCTCTGAAGGATTCTCCGTAAGAACAGATCAATTCCCAGGAAAGGCTGTAGTACAGGCTGATTGTAGGTTGAAATATTGTAGTTTCAAAAGCATAGTATTGTATTACCTTCTCATGAAAAAATCTTTTCAACATTAATACAGTCATGTGAAGGTATGATAGATAATTTGAGGTGATGGATGTGTCAATTACCCTTATCTGATTATACATTACATACATGAGCTGCAGTATCATTCTGTATTCTATGAATATGTGCTGTTATTATGTGATAGTAAAAAATAAAAATATTAAGAGAAAAATTTGTATACTTGAAAGTTAATATCATGTGTGCATTAAAGAAAACAAGCTCAAAAACTAGACTTGACAGTCATAAAAGGCTTCTGCCCTTAGGCATCTAATATAATTTATAACTTGCCTTTCAGAAGAAATTAGCAGCATGTCCTTGAATTCTTTTGATTCTTTGCCTTTACAGCTGAAACAGTGGAGAACTGCTTTAAGCCTATGGTCTTCCAGCTGATGCCCTTTCTAACACACAAAGTAATCCATCTTTGTGTCAACTGTATTAATATTTTAAAACTTCAGGGGAAAAATTTTTTTAAAACCCTGAACTTGCAGCCAGCACCAGGACTTTCATTTTCCTGCTTTCCTTTTATGTTGCTCTACCCTTGGGTCTGGAATGTCTCACCAAGGCCCACGTGTGAAAGGTCCAGTCCTCAGAGTGGTGCTATTGGGAGAGGATGGATGTTGTGAGGGATGCAGGATAAGTGGGAAGGAGGTCATTGAGGAAGACGTCATGGAAGAGGATTGTGGGGTCTCAGCCCCTTTTAAACTCTTTTGCTCTCTGGCCATGAAATGAGTTCTGCTCCATCATATTCCTCTCAGTGAGAAGCTGCTTCCTTGTGGGTCCAAAATAATGAGATCAGCTGGTTATGGACTGGAACCCTCAAAACTGCAAGCTGAAATAAACCTTTTATTGGTTTTCCATAGGTCTAGGGAAGTAGCTCAGTGGTACAGTGCTTGTCTAGCATGTACCAGTCCCTTGGTTCAGTCCCTGGCACTACATACACACATCCTTACACACTTTTGTCTTTATAAGCTGATTATCTCAGGTATTTTGTTACAGTGACAGAAACACACATAGACAAAATGCAATCAAATGTTCAAGTAACTACCTAAATACCACTGTACTATTCCAAAGGTTGCGGCACCCAAAGCAGAGTAGTGCTGCATGCCACTGCTCCTAACCAGTGGTCCTAACAGACTGGGATTCACCATGAAGGGAGCGGTTTGGGGTATCATGAAAATACACAAAAGTATCAGCTATCTAGAAGCTAGTACCAAGTGTTGAGTACTATCTGTATTTAAAAGTAAAAACTCCAGGGCTTGTGGTATAGTTCAGTAGTACAGCCTATGCCTAGCATGCATGAGGCTGTGTTCCATCCCTACCATGGCAAAACAGAAGTGGGTAGGAAGGGGAAATGTAAGTTCAAGCTCAACCCTATAGTCAAAGAATTTAATTTCAGTAAAATAAGCGAATTTGAGTAGCTAGAAGAATAACAACGGTGTCTTATATTCCAAAAGCCCATTAAAGCTTGTGCATATTCACTGAAGTTTGTTCCAAGGGTGTCACTGTGTAGTAGATACGTAGGGACTTCATTCACCTGATAAATAAGGAAGCTAGTGCCCCATAGGGTGTGGGGCCTGCCCACTTCAGAGCTAGTATTAAACCAAGGTCTTCTGATAGAATCCCGAATAAATGAGCACATGCCATGAGCAAATAATTCACCACCACACAGCTAAGAAACACTTTGAAAAAGACAAGTAGAAGATGAAGGATTTGGTGAAGGAAACAAAGGACTTTATGTTGCTAATCTGCTTTTAATTTTCTTATAGAAATCTATATGCTAAATTTTTCAAATAGTACAAGAAAATCCAAAATAAAAAGTCTTCCTTCCTTCCTTTCAATTATGGTAATTCTCCTTAAAGATAACCATTCTTACATCTTTATTTATACTCCCCTTTAAAAATTTTATGATTTCAAAAAAAATTTATGATTTTAATATTTAACATATACACTTTTTTTGGACAATTTTTTTTGGGTCACGGGGACTCTAACTCAGGACCTTGCTCTTGCCAGGCAGGTGCTTGTGCTGCTGAGATACAGCCATAGAATTTTTTTTTTTTTTTTTGGTACTGGGGATCAAACTCATGACCTCGAGCTTGCCAGCCAGGCTTACCAGGGATCGAACTCAAAACCTTGCACTTGCCAGGCAGGTGCTTACACTGCTGAGCTAAATCCTTGGCCTACCATATACTGTAAAATGAAAAAAAATGAGGCCCTAGTATATATACAATGTCATTTTCTCTTAGTTATAGTATACAATTATATCATACACCTAATAATATCTTCAAGATCTTTCCCTACCAGTACAGACAAATTTGTGTTCATTTCCCTGGCTACATACTATTTGACTGGTTCAAAATCTCATTATTCAATCATTCCTGTACTGATAAACACTTACATCATGTCCAGTATATTACAGTTATAAATAATGAGTCACCTGAGCATGGTGGTACATGTCTTTAATCCCACCACTGGGAGGCTGAGGCAGGAGGATCACTGTGAATTTGAGGCCAGCCTGGACTATATGGTGAGTTTAAGGCCATCTTAGAATACATAGTGAGACCTGTCCCTCCAAAACAAAACAACACAACACAAAACAAAAACAAAAAGCAATAATGGTGCATCTATACCACTTGCTCATAAATAGTGGCATCTTTTTTCAAGAATGTCAGTAATGTTAAATAATGAATGTCAGAGAGGCTAGGGATGTAGCTCAGTGGTAAAGCACAGGCAAGATCCTCGAGTCAATCGCAAGCAAAACAATAATAAAAGCCAATAAAGAAAAGAATAATGATATAAACAGGAGAAATCCTTGGTGAATTTTTACACAGATTTAAAACAGATCATATTAGCAAATTGTGCATCAACTATATGTAGTGTGCCAGCTCCTTACACCTTTAGTAGCATCAGCAAAGATCCACTGCTTTGATTTTTGCTGATTTGTTGGGGGAAATCATACAGTGTGCATAATTAACACTTTGATTAATATTTCTTAAACTACATGTGAGGCTGAGCACTGCTCTACTGGCTACTTGTATTCTTTTTATGTGAGTTACTCGTTTTTCTATTGTACTCTTCTTTCCCTTATGGATTTGGGTAAATTCTCTGTAAATAAGTCCCTTGTTACATATATTGCAAACAATTTCCTCTTTTCACAAAGCACTTTTTATATTTATTTAATCACGCTTTTCATTTTTCCCTTTACAACTTGTATTTGTTCTTACTTAAGCCCAAGGCTAATACAAATTAACTCTCTGATGTTTTCTCTTTGCACTTTCATAGTTTCATGTTTTATTATTTAAATCTTTACTCCATTTGAAATTTATTTTGAGGAGAGAAATGAAATAGGCTTTCAGCTTTAGTTTCTCCTAAAGCTTTAATCGGTCTTTTTTTAATGGAGCTAGGGATTGAACCCAGGACTCTCCATGCAGCAAGCACGTGTTGTACCACTGAGCTACATCCTTAGCCCCTTATTCATTTTTTTAAATAGAAAAATTATCTTTATTAGTTTTTATCTTCATATGATTATTTAAAAAAAAAACAGTGCTAATGACCATTCTGGTAAAAACACAGTTCTTGAACCTCAAGAGGATCGTGTTGGCTGGGTTTTGTTCCGAGTATAACGAGCCCATGGTCATAACAGCAGAGACAGCTTCCCCCAGCAGCATATGCCACACATCCACCTTCTACGCTTTTCCAGTCTGTCCAGCAGCAGCTACTGCAGGACTCTGTGGAAGTAGTTGCTAGGTCATACACTTAATCACAGAGTCTACAGAGAAATAAGTCATCTAAAATCTTTTTCAAAATCTCAAGAAAACATAAAAAATGCATCGGCCTAATTTCCACCCCTTTTTGGGGTCCAGAATGATCTTGGTCTCCCGAGCCACTTTCTGGCACACCTCTTCATCAGTACTGGCCAGACACTAGAGAAAGCATACAACAAGCAAGCAGCTGCGATCCACCCATTGTCTAGCATTT
Organism: Hydrochoerus hydrochaeris; assembly: GCA_004027455.1. NCBI lineage: Eukaryota > Metazoa > Chordata > Mammalia > Rodentia > Hydrochaeridae > Hydrochoerus > Hydrochoerus hydrochaeris. The sequence goes on along the minus strand of PVLA01001016.1, from coordinate 37,706 downwards.
TGTCAAAGAAGGTATAGTCATTCATCTGGTTATGGGAAAGATCATCCTATTTGATACAACCATAAGCAATAGATGTCTGAGCAGCTTTCATTTTCTCTGCAGTTAAGATCTTCTCTCTCTCTTTTTTTTTCTATTTACCCATGAACCATTTTAGTGTTTCTTCCAGAAGTTTCTGTGAGGCACATTGTTTTACCTGAATGTGTTTTAAACTTCTTGTCTTCCTGTAACACCACACCAAATCCAGCATGGGACACTCAATTTATCTTAAGATTATGCTAACCCATCATTTGAGCAGCAGCAAACATTTTGTTGGAGTGCACAGATTGTCCACTGACTGCCACATAGATAGTCATATCTGCTTTCCCCTCAAATAGCCCTTGTTTAATATCATAGTTATAACCACCATCTGATTTCACTGTGGTCCATGATATGGACCATCCTGGACAAACACAATTTTTCTGCCATCATCCATTTGCACTAACCCTTTATCTTCAAATTCTTTTACAGCATCATTCATCTTATCTTGATAGAAGGACTCTCCTCTCTTTATTAAACCAATGCCCAATGCATTGTACATTGTATTAAACTCTCAGAGGGATCCATCACAAACAAACTTCCAAAGTTGTATAATATCTGGATCCTTACTCTGAAGCATGACAAACTGATATGCTCCTCTTCTTAGAGTCCTTACAAAAGGCCTGAATATCCCCAGTATGTGGTGAAACTGTCAGATAACCTGGAAGTTTATCTTGCAGGTGAGTGATGAGCATGCCAAAATGGGTCCCCCAACCTCCTAGTTGGTTTAGCTGAGCATATCACATCCTGAAAACTCAAAGAGGCAGCACATACCTTCTCCTACAAGAGCTGATCTGAGGTGGCCTACATGCATTTCTAGCTATCCTGGGGGAAGAAAAGTCCACTACAACATTTTAATTCTCTTCAATGGCAGGGAACTAAACTCCATTCACCAAAAGATTGGTCAACTGTTCTGATACAAAATTGTTTCTTAAGCAGACATTAGTGGAACCAGGACCAGCAATTTCAACTTCTTCAATACACTCAGTTCTTGGCAGGTGTTTGGTAATGTTTTCAGCAATTTCTCTTGGATTTACTATCTGTTCTTTGGTTTGAGCATCTGAGAGATACTATGGCACCATTATACTGATAATCTCCAAATTTGGCTGACTGTCAGAAGAGGATTTTCCAAGCCTGGATGTGCAGCCTTAATGGCACAACCAAATACTTCTTGAAGGTAGCTGTTAATATCAATCACATTGCCTGGTAAGCCCTGGCCGCCCCAGGGCGAGAACCATATCAGCGTTTCCTGAGATCTGCAATGTGCCATGCTGGACCTTGGGGCACTGGGAAAACAGACAGCCACCAGCATGCCACTCTGGTAAGTGGCTGTGGCCTGGCAGGCCGCAGTCACCCCAGGGAAAGAACCATATCAATGTTTCCTGAGATCCGCGATGCGCCATGTTGGACCTTGGGGCACTGGGAAAATGGGCAGCCAGTTCACCCCTCTGGTGGGCAGCTGTGAGCCTACTGCAGCATGGGCTAAGAATCAAATATCCATTTCACCCCTCTGCCCCGCCGCTAGCAAGTGAGAGCCAGAGATCTGAGTATGTCTTGCGAGTTTGACTATATGCAATATAGCAAATAAGGGAGATTTTCTTCTGCCATCTCTTTGAGGGAAAATATTTTTATTTCTGTTTTGCTCTGTTTTGATCAATTGTATTGCTCTATTCAATATTCTTTTCTTGTAATTTCAGTATTTTGTTTGATATTGCTCTGCCTGATTGAAGGCACAACTATTGTGAAGAAAACCAGATGTACTATTGTACCTATTTCTGTTGTCCCGGTGGCCTGATGTGAGGTTCTGTGCCAGTTTCACTGCACTGCTTCAGTTGGCTATGTCCTGCCTTGTTCTGCTGTATTTTACTACCTTCAAAATAATATAAATAAATAAAATAATAAATAATAATAAATAAGAAAAAAAATTTTAAAAGTAAATAACAACAACAAAACAGATCAGCAAGGTACTGAGCAACCTGAAACATGATATAACTAAACAGATAATAGACTTAAAAAATCAAAAGGAGGAAAAGCAGGTGCTCTAAACGATATAACTGCATATATATTTAAGGGTGTAGGATTCATAATTATGTTGCTAAGTTTTTGTTGGATCAGAGAACGAGAGCTGTTTGCAGGCTCACTGTTCAAATGTCCACTTTGTATGCTTTGATTTTGTGACTTGAGCAACTACATCCAGGAAGACAATATGTAATGTATCAACTAGCAATTTCTTACTGTTCATTTTTTTTTTTGAAATTCTGTATTGGTTCTACCCTTTTTTTCTGTTTTGCTTTATTTTTTCCCCTCTTTTAAAATAAAATTTTAAAAAAGAAAAAATCAATCACATTGTAATTGTTTGTTCTATTCTGCCTGAAGACTCGAAGAATATTTAGTTAATACTTTAATTTTAAATTTTCTTCTTGCAACAGCTACAAATTTGGAAAAGTTTCCAAACAGTTATAGTTTTTCAACTGGTCAGTTTCAGCAGTCAGAGGCTTAATCTTTTCTTCCTGCTGCAGCAGCCACATGGAACAGGGAGCCACCAACACGCCTATTCTTTCATCAGCATTTCCTCATTCATCATTTTTGAGCAAATTACCCATCAATATAAAAGGCTGCCTTTAGGCTGTGCTAAGTCCACTGTGTACCCTGAACTTTCTCCAGTGCTGTGCTGAGGTGTATACGTCTACTTAAGTTCCAATACGCTTATGGTTAGTCCCTTGATTATCCATTTTCAGAATTTTCCTGGTTATTTTAGAATATTTATTATTCTCTATTAGGATTTCTCAATAGTGATACTATTGACAGTTTGAGAAGTTAACTGTCAGGAATTGTGTGCATTTACAATGTTTGGTAGCACCTCTGCCTCCTGCCCACTAGATGTCAGTATCACCTCCCAGATGTAACACCGGAAAACGTCTTCATATATTCTTGCCATGGTTAGAAACAAATGGGTCCCCAGTGAGAAATGTTGTTTAGATGAACCCTAGTATCGTTCCCCCCCTGAGTTTTCACTGCTATTTTACTTATGATGAAAACTGAAGCATGGGATAACTGAGGGATCCCTATTCTACTTAATATGTTACACTAATTCATTTGTTATTATAGTTAATCTTCTGTTCCTAAAACCATGTATTCTATCCTTCTACTTATTTATATCTTCTTTGAAGTGCATAAACTTTTTCTCTAAAGGGTTTTAAGATTTTTAAAATATATAAATTCTTCAACTACTAAGTTTATTCCCAAGTATTTTCATGCCTTCATAAATGGTACTATTTCTTACATTATCATTTTTAAGAGGTCACTGATATGAAAGCTACTTATTTGTCTATATAACTAAGTATATATCTACTATTTATTTGTATAGAGATGGGTCTCACTATGTTACCAGCCTGGATTCAAACTCCCAGGCTCAAATTATCTTCCTGTTTCAGTCTCCAAATAGCTGGGACTCTAGGCACACACCACTGCAGCTGGCAGGATACATCTGTTTTATCAGAGTCTCTATACATTTAAAATTTATCAAGAGTTTATTATTGAATAAAAAATATTGTTACGTTTATTGAGTACATCTTCCATATCTATCATGGTGACCATGTGGTTTTTCTTCTTTAGCCTATTAATACTATATGCTAGATTATATTCAGATTTCCTAACATTCATTCATGCTGAGATGGCATAACTCTATTTGGTTGTGATATACACTACTGTTCTTTTAATCTCTTTTTGAATCCTACTTGCTGAGATTTTGATCTCACATCTTTGCCCTAATATTTGAGAGTAAGATTATGTCATCAAATAATAGTGATTTATTAACTTTTGGAATCAGTATTAGGCTGACTTGATAAATATAAATTGTATTCTTATTTGTTGTATGTTAAAACCAAATGTGTGTGTATAGTTAGCACGAAATCACTCCTTAAAACAGTAAAACAGTTATATTCTCTTTTCCTCCAAAAGACACATATAAACTTCAAAGGTTCAACTTTTAAAAAACTAAATACAGTAGATTAAAATATGCCTTTGGAAAAGTACTCTGCAGTGTAATGTTTTATGACAAGAGCACAAAATCTTAAATATGCCAACATTCAACACCATTACAGGTTAATGATAATATATTTATTTTCCTATTGCAGACAATTTAATACTGTTGGAAGCTGCATTTTAAGAGCAAGACCACAAAAAGCTTAGTTAGCTATCTTTGATACATGTAAAAACACATTTCATACCAAGATGACCCCAGGAACACACATCACATTGCCTGGCTCTCAAAAAGATTTTACAAACATGGTAGCAAGTAACCCTCTGAGGGGACAGAGTAATCATAGCACTCCCTCCCCACTGGCTGTAAACTCCTTGTGGCAAGGACACTGCCTAAACAGTTCCTGGCACAGAGTAAGTGTTCAATATATATCTGATGAAGGGAGGAATGTATGAATTGCAGATGTGCCTTCACATGGCCAAGATGAATGGCCACCTGGGTTCCTCCTACCTGCAGTGGTCCTCAGGCGGCTCTCGGCAAGCTCAGAGATGGCTCCAGATGTTGCAGTCTTTTTCAGTCGCGCTACCCCTGATGAGGAGGTACTCCCGGGCTTGTTGAGCATGTCCTCACTGCTGGCTCTCTTGAGCTATGAGAGATGGTAGAGGGAAAGAGAGAAAACGAAGAGACTTCTTCAATAAGGAGTTGTGTCCAAAATGTTCTGAAGGACATTCTAGAAAGAGATAGGACTACAACTCCATGAATCCCAACAGAATGAATTCACCAGGCAAGGCAAGTAAATAAACAGAGAAGGAAAAAAAGAGAACCAACAACAGGAAAATAACATGACAAGGATAAATCAGTACATATCAGGTATAACCATCAATGTAAATGGTTTTAATTCACCAATCAAAAGAAACAGACTGGCAGAGATGAATCAAGAAGCAAGATCCAACAATATACTGCCCACAAGAAACACATTTAATTCAAAAAGAAATTCATAGACTGAAAGTCAAAGTATGGAAAACAATACTGCCTGTCACAGGAACCTAGAAAGAATAGTTATTCTATTTGTAGACAAAGTGGATTTCATGCCAAGACTGATTAAGAGAGACAAAGAAGGTCACCACATCCTTGTAAAGAAAACAATCCAAGAGGAGGGGATAACAATCATAAATATATATGCAACAAATAACAGTGTTGCTCAACTATATAAAACAAATATTAATGGACATGAAAAGTCAAATAAGCACTAATACAATTGTAATAGGGACCTCTGTGTGATCTGTCACAAATAGATAAACCAGACAATAACCTAGCAATGAAATACAGAATTCAATTAACTTCTGAACAAATGGACTCAGTAGATGTTTATAGGATGTTCCACCCTACAACATCAGAATACACATTCTTCTCAGCTGTACATGGGATATTCTCCAAATGGACCACATACTAGCTCATAGAACATGCTTAAATAAATGCAAAGGAATTGAAATTATCCCATGCATATTAATGGCCACAGTGCAATAAAATTGGAAATCAATGGCAAAAGAAACCACAAAAACTTCATAAACACATGAAAATTAAATAACATCCTCCTGGTGAGCCAGCAGCAGCCATGTGAGCTGGGAAGAGAAACAAGAAGTTGACCCTTTCCTGTGAGCCAGTGGTGGCCAATGTGGGCCAGGAAGAGAACAAAGAGGAAGCTAACTGCTTCCTGTGACCTAACTGGCACATGGGCTGGAAGACAGGAAGTGCTGTGAAGCATCCCCTCATCCCTGTAAGCAACTGGCTGATTTGGAGAAACACAGGCTGAAGTAATAGCCACTGAAGTAAAAAAACAACTTAATGCTTATATTGTTTGACTGACTTTGCAGGCCTAAAGCTGGTAGTTTGAGCTTCTATTTAGAGGATAATATTATATAATATAGTAATGATGGGGGATTTCCTTCTGAAGGGGGTAGCCATTGTTAATTCCCTTGTTTTAAAGTCCTGTACTGTTTTCATTGTTTTGTTTAGTTTTGTCTTATTCTGTTTTGTTTAGTTTGATTTTGTTTAGTTTCAAAATAGCTGCCCAATTTTGAAGCTATTTTGAAGATAACAAGATATATTATGGTGGCCATTGTTGATTTCCTATTGAAATTGTTTGAAATCAATTGTTTTGAAATCCTGTATCATTTTCATTGTTTTGATTTGATTGATTTTATTTTGTTCTGTTTTGTTTTATTATATCTTATGGTATAGGAAGCTATTTGAAGATAAAAAGAGACATTATGGTAGCCATTGTTGGTTTCCTATTATCTTGTTTTGAAGTCCTGTACTGTTTTCAGTTTTGCTTTGATCAGCTTTATTGCTTCATTTTGTTTTGTTTTACTTAAAATATAATAAATAAATAAATAAATAACACCCTCCTAAACAACTAATGGTTCACAGATAAAATTAAAGAAGAAATTAGTGTCTATAATTAAATGATAATGCTAGTACAACATACTGGAACTTATGGGACACAAGGAAAGGAGTTCTACGTGGAAAATTTATAGTGGTGAAATCCAAGATCAGAAAAACAGAGCAAGCTCAAATAAAAAAACCTACTGTTGAACCTCAAGATTCTAGAAAAAGAACAAGTCAAGCACAAAGCTTGTACAAGAGAGGAAATTACAAAGATCAAGCAGAAATCAATGCAACTGAGTCTAAGAGAACAATACAAAGAAGGAATCAAAGAGTTGGTTCTTTGAAAGATATAATAAAATTGAAAAACCCTGAGCTGGGTGTGGTGGTGCACTCCTGCAATCCCAGCACTCAGGAGAAACTGAGGCATGAGAATTCTTGCAAGTTTGAGACCAGCCTGGTCTACAAAGTGAGCTCATGGCCAGCCTGAACTGCATAGCAAGACCCTGTCTCGAAAACACCAAAAAAAGAAAAAAGAAAAACTGCCAGCCAAACTTATCTAAAGAAATAAAGAAAGAAAGAAAACACTCAAATCTAGGTACTTAGGAATGAAAAGGGTGAAAACACAACAGATCTTGCTGAAATTCAGAAAATCATCAATACCCACTTCGAGAACCTGTATTCTAAGATGAAAGACATAGAAGAAGTGGACAGATTCCCAGGTACATATGAATCACCAAAGCTGAATCAAGAAGATATAAAAATTTCAAATAAATCAATATCAGTCAATGAAATTGAGGATGTAATTAAAAACCTACCAACAAAAGTCCAGGTCCCAATGGATTCACTGCTGAATTCTACAAGAAATTTAGAGAAGATTTAATGCTGATACACCTCAAACTCTTTAATGAAATTGAAAGGAAGCAATGCTCCCTAACTCATTTCTCAAGGCAAGCATTACTGCGGTACCAAAATCAGAGAAAAATCCATAAAAAGAACTACAGGCCAATATCCCTAATAAACATAGATGCAAAGTCCTCAATAAGATACTGGCAAACAGGATGCAGCAAATCATCAAGAAGATTATATACCATGATCAATCAGGATTCATGTCAGGGATGCAGCAATGGTTCAACATATGTAAATCAATAAATGTAATAAACCACACTAACAGAGTCAAAAACAAAACTATATTATCATCTCAGTACACACAGAAAATGCATTTGACAAAGTCCAATACCCTTTCATGATAAAAACCCTTCAGAGAATTGGAATAGATGATCTTTCTCTCAATCTGTAAAAGCCACCTATGACAAACTAACAGTCAACATCATATCAAACGGACAAAAAGTGAAAGCTTTACTCTAAAATCAGGAACAAGACAAGGATGTCTACTTTCACTACTCTTATTCAATACAGTTCTGGAAATATTAGTCAGAACAATTAGCAAGAGAAAGAAATAAAAGGAATAAAGATAGGAAAGGAAGAAGTTTAAATTATCATTATTTTGGATGACATGGTACTCTACTTAGAAGACCCTCCAAAACACCAAATGACTTCCAGACTTAATAATCAAATTCAATAGTGTAGCTTGATACAAAACGAACACTCAAAAATCAATAGCATTCCTGTACACAAATAACAAACTCATTGACAAGTAAACTATGGCATAACACCTCTCACATCTCTCCAAAAATGAAATACCAAGGAAGCAATCTAACAAAGGAAGCAAAAGACCTTTACATTAAAAGCTACTGTACTCTGAAAAATGAGATCAAAGAGGATATCAGAAAATGAAAGATATCACTAGTTCTTGAGTAGGAAAAACCAATATACTGAAAATGATCATACTTCCAAAATTGTTACACAGATTTAATGCATTCCTGATAAAAAAAAATTCCAATAGCATATCTCACAGAATTAGAGAAAACAATCCTAAAATTCATTTGGAACCATAAAAGACCTAGAATAGCAAAAGCAATTCTGGACAACAAGGGCAAGGCAAAGGGCATATAATCCCTGAGTTGAAATTATACTAAAAAGCTACTGCGATTTAAAAACAAAACAAAAAAAACAGCATGGTACTAGCTAAAACACAGAGCAAAGGATCAATGGAACAGATTAAAAGATGCAGAAACAACTCCACCTTATCTTTGACAAACGAGCCAAATACCTTCCCTAGAAGGTAGACTCTTTAATAAATGATGCTGGGAAAATTGGCTTTCCACATGCCAAAGATTAAAATTAGACCTACACCTTTCACCATGCACTAAACTAGAATAAAAATGAGTGAATGATCAAATATTAAAACAGAAACACTAAATCTAATGGAAGATAGAATAGGCAGAACTCTTGGCTTAGGCAAAGACTTTATGAACAAAACCCTGATCGTACAGGAACTATCACAAAGAATCACAAGATAGGATGTCACTTTATTAAGAAGCTTTTGCACCACAAAAGAAACCACCAACAGGGGCTGGGAGTACAGCTCAGCAGCACAGCACCTGCCTGGCAAGTATGAAGTCCTGAGTTTGATTCCTGGCCAAAAAAAAAAAGCAGGAACTCGTTCAGCTCACACTGATAATCAGTGACTGTGGTATATAGAAGACCTTCCTGAAGAAACCATCAACAGAGTAAAGAGACAACCCACAGTATGGAAAAAATCTGCCAGTCATTTCTCAGACTACTATCTAGAAAAAAAGATGCCCCAAATTTAAAGACCCAGTCCAAAAATGAGCATCTAAAATGAATAGACACTTCTCAGATGAAGTACAGACAGCAAATAAATGTAGAAAAAGATGTTCAAAATCACTGCTCATAGGGCCGGGGATTTAGCTCAGTGACATAAGCACCTGCCTGGCAAGTGCTAGGTCGTGAGTTCAATCCCCAGTACAAAAAAAAAAAAATCACTGTTCATTCAAGATATGCAAATTAAGAAAGAATGGCTATTATCAAGAAATCAACCAATAACAAATGCTGGTGGGACTGTGGGGAAAGAGAAATCCTTCTCCATTGCTGATGGGAGTATAGACTGATACAACCACTGTGGAAATCAGTGTGGCGATTCCTCAAAAAACTAGGACAAGAAGTTCCATTTGATCCAGCTATTCTCCTTTTTGGTATCATCCCGAAAGAATTAAAAGAATTATACCACAGCAATATATGCACACCCATGTTTATAGTAGCACAGTATATAATAGCTAAATCTGGGAAACAGCCCAAATGCCCATGAACTGATGAGTAGATAAAGGAGATGTGGGTTTTTATACAGTGGAGTACTACTCTGTCATAAAGAAGGATAAGCTTGAGGCATTTCTAGCTAAATAGATGCACCTTGAGACCATATTCTTAAGTGATATAAATTGCGCAGACATTTAAACACCACACTGTTTCTCTGATGTGAGAAACTAAAAGTGTAAATATGGACAAAAATGTACAACAAATATTGGGAAATGGGAAGAAAATGTTCAAATTGGAAAGGGAATAAGGGAGGGGGAAAGGAAGGGAGAAGAAAAAAATAATAGAAGAAAAACATGGAAACAAAGCTCTTGTAACTAAGGAAGGGAAGTGGGGTTGAAAGGAGAGGAGGGGAATGGGAATAAAAGAAACAAGGATTTATCAAATACAGGTACAAAGTCCCTATGATGAGTGTTACCATTATGTGTATCTATAATGTACCAATAAAATTTTTTAAAAGGTAAAAAGAATTATATAAACATCCTCCCCAACTATTATTTAAAACATAAGTAAAGACTACTGTGAACCAACAGTTCATCCAAACAGAACTATGAGCCAGTGGTTTAGATACAGTGACAGAGCTCTGAGTAGCACCATTTTGTTAACTGAAAAAATGGAAATCTAGAGAAACTTGTTTCTTTTCACTCATAGGTCAGAGTATGATCTTCCTTTTTTCAAAGAACAGAGTAAGGTTATTGTGCACTGTATTACACTTCAAATATGGTTGTATCTTCTATGTGTAGGGGTTTTCTTCCAAGAATTCCAGTTAATCCTTCAAAGCTCAGATAGTACTGATCTCTATATATGCTACATTTCATTCTTACCCAGATCTCAGCAACCTGTTTCTTTCCTTATTAAGTAGAAAATTTCACCTTTTCATTCAAAGGAAGCACTGTATAATAGCATATCTAAATTGCCAACCTCACTACTCTTGTACTTTGGTGTTGATACTAAGTTAAATAACGGTTTTGTGAACCCACGCATGAAGCTATCCCAGCGGTGGATCTAATGAAACACACAGGTATCAAGTGGTCAGTGGGTAGACAACACATACAGCAATGATTATGATGAATAAAGGGATGATTTCCATTGATGTGGCACAAGATTTCATCACACTACTCAGAATGGCATGCAATTTAAAACTTATGAAGAGATGATTTCTTGATGTCCATTAAATATATTTGAACCATGGCTAAATGAAAATGTGGAAACTGAAAACACAGATAAGAAAGGACTATTGTAATGAGTAAAAAGAGAATGTTTTCTTGTTGGAAGAAGAAGAGGAAGAAGAGGAAGAGGAAGAGGAGGAAGAAGAAGAAAAAGAAGGAGAAGAAGAAGAAGAAGAAGAAGAAGAAGAAGAAGAAGAAGAAGAAGAAGAAGAAGAAAGAAGTGGAAGAGGAGGAGGAGAAGGAGGAGGAGGAGAAGGAGAAGGAGAAGGAGAAGGAGAAGGAGAAGGAGAAGGAGAAGGAGGAGGAAGAGGAGATTTGGTAAAGACAGAAAGAAGTGTGAGGGTCATGGGTATAGTATAGCCCAATGGTGGAACATATGCCTAGCATGCGTGGGGCCCTGGGTTCAATCCCCAGTACCACAAAAAGAAGAAGAAAAGAGCTCTAAGAAGCACAAAATCCAGGACAGAGCAATGGACAAAAATATTCAAGTGCAGTGGTACACATCTGTAATCCCAGCTTCTTGGGAGGCTGAGGCAGGAGGATTGCAAATTTGAGGCCAGATTAGGCAATTTAGCAGGAATAAATCTCAAAATAAGAAAGGTGCTAGGAAGATTGCTCAGTGGGAAAACCCTGGATTCAAATCCTAGTACTAGGGCGAGGGAGAGGCGAGCTAAATGATAAACATCTGAGTAAACACAGGAAGAGAAACAATCTGAGTATCTACCATGTGCTCAACACCAAGCATGCTGTGTATCATTTCTCATGGAAAATGTGACCAAAGGCAAGAAACAAACTTTCTTAGAGGCTGGAAAAACACTGCTACTGGATGAGAGGAAGAAGGCAGAATCTCTCTGCTCTTTCTTACTTTCTTCCCTATCATGAAAAGGCTAAGAAAAACATTTGTGGAAAGGTACTGAAATCTGAAGACTCCTAAATGAGCTAAAATTATGACCAGTTTATTTTGTACACTTATGGTTGCTTTGTTAAAAAAAGAAAAAGAAGGCTGGGGATGTAGCCCAGTAATAGAATACTTGCAGGGGCCCCTGGATTTGATTTCTCTCACCACAAAAAGATAAAAAAGAAAGGAAGAAAGGAAGGAAGGAAGAAAGAAATGAAATGGAAAGAAAGAAAGAAAGAAAGAAAGAAAGAAAGAAAGAAAGAAAATAAATTTGGGTGGAAGTTGTTTGTAAATTGGTTAACATATTGGTTTCTACTCCTGCAGAAGTAAATCTACTTTTGTTTTAATTCTTTAAAATTTTTATTTGGTAAAATAAGTGTTACTGTTTATATCTAAACTATCCCCCAAAGCCTCATGCACTTGCAGGTGGGGTATCTGGATCACATGTGATACTGGATTAGTCCTCTGTTGGTTTAGCATGGATCTGGGTGTGGCTGGATGGAAGACCTAACCTGTGGCATCAACCAGTAAGCTGGTAGCCTTGATGGGATATAAAGGGGAAGGAAAACTGGTTGCTTGCTGCTCCTGCCTGCATGCCATGAACTCTTTCTCCTCTTCCATGCCCTTTGGCCATGCTGTCCTGCCTTGGAGCCAGCTGACTATGGACAGAAACCTGTACAAATTGTGAGCTAAAATAAACCTTTCTTTCTTACTTATGGGCTGGGTATTTTGCCCCAGCAATGAGGAAGTAACTAAGACAATAAGCATAGCGTTAAGTTTAGCATTTCAACTGCTTTAAATAACAATACAGTGGCATTAAATATAATCACAACGTTATGCAGCCATCACCACCATCCATCTCAAGAAATTTTTAACTTTCTCAAACTGGAACTCATTAAATAGCTCTCATTGCTTTAAAGTCTTGGTATTACCCAATTAGTTGTGATTAAGATTTTAAAAACACATTATTGATTTTAAAAATAATATTAAAAGGATGCTTTATGTATACTTGCAATTAGATGTTAACATCATTGTATTTTTTGGACAACAGTGTAGTTCCCTGGTTAAGCAACCAGAGAAATCCTACACTTGAATTGACACAGAAGTTACATTATTGCCTTTCTTCTAATGATTCTGTAATTGTCTTCCCATCTCCCATCTCAGAGTAAAAAGGTCGCTTTGCTCAAGTTTTCTAACCTCTCAAACCATCCATCAAGTCATTAATAGAATATGCGTTCAATATTAAATGACCACAATCTGTTAATGTCAGCAGTTTTTTTTTAATACTGAAAGAAAAAAAAAAAGAATATTCACTCTGCCAAGAATCATGCCCAGGTGCCTCTCTAGTCTCCAAAGGAAAATCAATTCTGACTTTAGACTTTGAAAATTCCCAAGATGATACCACAAATGAAAAGGGGAAACCGCTGCAGTTAATAATTCTTAACACAATAGTGTGAGGATAACACAGTTGGCTCTGCTCTTCCCTTATCCTGATTTTTTGGTATTACTGAAATCAGCAAATCTGACTTGAAGTGCAGAATTATCAAACTCTCCAGCAAAAAGCCCAGAGGGCAAGGAGGGCTCAGTCTGCAATCACAACAGGGATCCAACAAAGGATGGCTCTCCCACAGGGCCAGAACTGAAACTGCTGCAGCCTCTACCCTGCCTCTGAGCCAAGACACAGAGCTCATCCTGCCCCTCATCCCTAAGGGGTTGGTTCCCAGAAAGGTGGAGTTGTGGCGAGATGAAAAGGGCAGACAACAGAAGATAGGTACTGGTAAGCACTGGGAAAACTCACTTTGGGCACTGGAAGAAGGCCTGGCCCAGCAGTAAAGGTGGCACCAGTGATCAAAAGAATAGCAATAGGAATCCAGCCAGGGCGAAGGAGTGACTTAGCAAGACCCTGTCTCAAATTTAAAAATTACAAGGGATGACAGTAGCAGCAGTGACCAGGGTGAATGATCAGGGGACTGGGGCACTAGACTCAAGACTGGAGGGTCACCAAATGGGAGACCTGAGGATCCCTGCAAATAAACTTTGAGATATACCACTTAGAGTTTATTGCTTTGGAGGACAGGGAGGAGTGGGAGACAAGGACCTGGGATAAGGAATCTCGGTCTGCCAGGTTCCCAGCAATCACACCAGAGGGAGGCAGGCCAAAGGGTGGTGAAGAGTGTGCACCCAGGCTGTGCAGAAAGCTACCTCCCCTCTTCAACATATGCTAGGGCTGCATCCCTCAGCCTTTGATCTATCTCTGTTCCACCACCCTGGACACCATAATTTAGCTAAGCATCTACTGAAAACCTTCTCCAGGCTGGGTGTGCAGTCTTAGTTTATGGAGTGAGCTTAGTACACATGTATGCTTTACCTAGAGTATGAATGTCAGGAGTAAGTGGGCCCTGCCTCATGGTGGCGCAAACCTGTAATCTCAGCACTCAGGAGGCTGAAGCAGAAGGATGGTTGAGAGTTCAAGACCAGCCTGGATTATAAAGTGAGCTCAAGGACAGCCTGAACTGCATAGTGAGACTCTGTCTCCAAAACACACACACACACACACACACACACACACACACACACACACACACACACAGTGGGCCCTGCCTGCTCAGAGTTAGCAATCTATGAGGCCGATTCCTGAACAACTCTGCAAAATACAATGTAGGCAGTATGAGCTGCAGAAAAACAAGAGAGATACGCAAAAGTGGGGGGAGGCCCAAGACCACACAGTGGAAGTGATGATTAGATTTTCATCAGATGGAAAGGATGGTGAAGCATTCTGGAGGGGGCAGCTGTGTGCCTGAGACTAGAGAATGGGGAGTAGCAGACAGGTCCCATTAGTCCATGGGGAGAGGGCTTGGGTTCTCAGCTCCTCTCTTGCCTGGGGTACAAGGATAAAGGATTCAAACAGCTTCCAGTAGACAATGGGGACATCCATGCGTATTAAACCAAGCACGTTATGCGGCTGCATCTGTTTTGGAAAACCAACTCTGTGAGCAGAGTGGGAAGTAGGGGCATCAAGGTGAGGGAGGAGGTAGTGGGTGGACAGATATAGCTGGGAGGAGGCTGAGTTAAGATGAAGCAGAGGCCTTATTTTGAAGATAAGAAAGATAAGGTTATGTGGAGGTTCAGGGATAGAATTAAGAGCACGGGAAGGTGGAAGGGAAGTTCAGCACAGCACCACCTAGGGGTTCTTCTAGATTCTTTACCTGTATGTTCCTTTCCATTCCAACCACAATCCTCTGGGATGTACATCAAAACACAGTAAGTAATTTGCTCAAGACTATGTGGATGAGGCACGTTGGAATCTGAATTAACACTGTTTCCAAGGCCTATAGTTTTTCCTTGACACACACCAGGTTGAAAAACAACGGGAACCAGAAGCCAGGAGCCTCCTGGCCACCTCACAGGGCTGGAGGGAAAGTCTTGTTAGGCTGGTGTGGCATTCCAGTCAAGTGACAAAGGGCACTGGATTGAAATTTAGACTGATTGATCTGGCCTGTGTCAGTTAGTACTGGGGTGACCTTAGGCAAGTTATTTCACCTCTCTGTGCTTTGAAAATTTTGCCTACAAAATAGGCATAACAATGATATTTTGAAGATTAAAGGATTTAATCATGGGATGTGCTTAGAATAACAATGTCAGACTTGACTCTCAGTATACATTCAGTAAATGGCAGCTAAAATAAGCACTAATGAAACTCATTATTTTTACTACTATTGTCCTGTAAAAACTAAATTCAGATTAAGGCAGGGATGAGAAGGGGGTGTTTTTAGGAAAAATATTAGGGCAATTTATTGGGGATCCCAGAGGGCCATTAAGTAAGTCATTAACCTCCCAGACCCCAGGCTCTTCTTCTGATAAATCAATTCATCAACGATATTCAGTAAAACATGCAATGCGTCTGCCTATCATGTACTCGGCATAAGCTGGTACTATGGTCTGGATATGGTCTGAGTGTC
Source organism: Hydrochoerus hydrochaeris (assembly GCA_004027455.1). Classification (NCBI taxonomy): domain Eukaryota; kingdom Metazoa; phylum Chordata; class Mammalia; order Rodentia; family Hydrochaeridae; genus Hydrochoerus; species Hydrochoerus hydrochaeris. Next base: position 22,001 of record PVLA01001016.1, on the reverse strand, counting down.
TTCTCCATGGATCATGCATTAGAAACCTGGTCCCCAGTGCGGCAGTATAAAGAGCTGATAGGATTTTTAAGGGGTAGGATCTAGTGGGAGGTCATTACAGTATTGGCCCCTCCCTGCTTTTGGGTTTCCTATCTCACATTTGATCTTCTTTCCTTCCCTCTCTGTCTCTGTCTCTCTCTCTCTAGCACATGCTCCCACATCGCACAGCCATCCACCTCCCCATGAGGTCCTCATGAGAGCCAAGCCAATGCCAATGCCATGCCCTTGAACCTCTGGAACTGTGAGGTAAGAACTTTCTTTTCTTTATAAAGTTAGCCAGCCACAGGCATTTCATTATACTTACAGAAAACAGACTAATAATAGCTGTGTCACAGGGCTGTTGTGAAAATTGGAAATGAAGTATTTCAAATACCTTAGCACAAGGGCCATGCTGCATGAATGATGGCTGCTCTTAAACCTCTTGTTACTTTATACATGTACTATTCCATACGTATGTACAAATCACACATACATACAATGTTAGCTCAGAAGTATTCTTCTTAGTTCCCTTTGCTAATGTTGCCCAACTCGCTCTGTCTCCCTTTGGACTCCGGGACTCCACTCTGTGTCACAGATGGACCTGGCCCCATCCTTCAAAGGTTGGGGTAAACAAAATGTGCTCCTAGCCAGTGTGGGGCCGCCTCCTTTCCAACAGCATAGTCTGCCCAGTAGCAGAGTCTTTATTTTTTTTTAATTTTAAAATTTATTTTGATTAATTATTTATTTACTTTGGGTGCTGGGATGAACCCAGGGCGTCATGCACACTAAGCGAGTGCTCTATTACTGAGCTGTACCCTCAGGGAGCACAGTTTTTTTTTTTTTAAAGGAAGCACTTTATTCCCCTGCAATTCCAGGCAGAATTCCACGTGAGAAGGTCTGATGGCTAAATCAGACACACAAGTTTAAACACTGCATAGTTTCTCTTGTAGGAGGAAACAGAAGGGTAAATGGAGGATGGATAATGGGGAGTAGGAAGAACATGGTTAAATGGGAAGGGAAACAAGGAGGGGGAAGGAGGAAAGGGAAGGAAGGGAAAAGGCAAAAAAAAGATTGAAAAGAATAAAATGAAAACAAAGCTCTTGTAAATGTAAGAGGAAGAAGGATTGAAGGCAGAGGAGGAGAATGTGAAGGAAAAAAGAATGAAGATATATTATGCACAGGTACAAATTCCCTACAATGAATGTGATCAATATGTATGGTAAATATGTACTAATAAAACAGAAAAATTAAACGAAAAGACCGATTACTTAGACGCTTTGCCAGGAGGTAGTACACAAAGACTGCAAATTGATCCCACCTATCCTTGGAAATAATCAGCTGAAGCTACTCATTCTACCCCTATTTTTGGATGCAACATCAAATAGGGAAAACCACTAGTCTCAGTTACTAATTCATGTTCTACTTCTATTCACAGCTGCATCTTTGGCTTTGTTTCCTGACACCGAATGCAGTTTCAGCAGCACTTGTTGTTTCTGCTTTGTTACAGAAGATCCCTATGAAGGTGTGCTCTTTGATATGTTTAATAAGTATTTTCACTAACAGTTTCATTGATATTTAAGCTGCTGAGTACCTGCATCTGGAAGCTCACAACAGGAAAAGGTTTAAATACCTCACAGATTAAAGTTACTAAGAAATTCGTCTCCATTCCACAAAGATAAAAGAGAAACCTAAAGCTCCAGAAATACCAGCCATAGCATAATCCATTTTTAACGGCAGATGACATGTCCTGGTCACACATTGATCCTCAAACATGAGCAGGCATCAGAACTGGAGGAAGGGTTTGTTTAAATATAGACTGTGGGCTGTATCTCCCCTCAGATCCACCTCCAACTTCCAAGATTCTGATTCTGAGGTCTGAGCTGGGGCCCCCTTGCCGTTCTGTCATGTTCCTGGATGATCTTGATCTGTTAGACTAGGGGCCCAAAGGTTTAGGGCAACACTGTCCATGTAAATAAATGAGTTACATATGTAATTTTATATCATCAAGTAGCTACCCCCAAAAGTAAATCAAACCACTACGATAAGTGTGACCAATGTTTGCCAAATATGCATTAATAAAAAAATAAAGTTTAAAAAAATAAAAACTGAAAAAGAAAAAAGCACTTAAACTCTCAAAAAATAAACCAAAACAGATGAAAGAATTTTAATAATATGCCTTCTTTAAATTAATATATACAAAATATTATTAACATGAAATCAATATAAAATACAGTTATGCATCACTTAATGGCATGATAAGTCTTGAGAAATGCATTGTTAGGTAATTTTGTCATGTGAACATCATAGATGGTACTTTCACCAACCTGGATGGTGCAGTCCCCTTCATATCTACAGATATGCTATGCACATATATTACAGTCTATGTCCCCTAGGGTCATGATGAATAAAACAACACATGACTAAGACAAACACAAGAGAAAAGGAAATACTCAAGAAATGCAGTAAACATGAGACATACAAAGTTGCTGATGGCATCATCCTATTTTACAGCAAATGTTTTTCTTTGTAAGTAGAGAGTATACTCCAAAATGATGATTGAAAACATAGGAAATACATAAGCCAGTACCACAGTCATTTATCACTATTAAATTTTACATCGTGTACAAAAATGCACATTCTTTTATTCAACTGGCAGCATAGTCAAACAAATATATTACAAACACAGAAGAACACATTGCACTACAACATGATAACAATTATGACATCACATTACTGGGTCATAGAGATTTTTAGCTTCATTATAACCTTATAGAACCACCATTGTATATGTATCTGTCACTGACAAAAATGGCATTATGTAGCTAGCACATGACTGTGTGTTAGTCAGGTATAATGTATTTTTTTTTGTACTAACTCTACAAATCTGGAGCATATTTTAAACTTAGAGCACATTTCAAGTTTGACTAGCAACGTTTCAGGGCTCTACTGTCACAAATGGTTAGGGGCTACCATACAGCATCCTGCAGAAATGATCCCAGAAGACTAAAAGAGTTTCTGACACTCATACAACACACCCACACTAAAGGAGTCCGCTTTCCTTGCCACAGCTTACTCCTCTGTGAGGACTTAGGGGGCTGCAACACTGAGCCCTAAACCCAGCAGACTGGGCAGGGCCAATAGGTGACTCATTCCTAATGAGACCTGCCCTGGGTTTTTGTTTGTTGTTGATTTTTATTTTCTTCTTCTTATACAAATTTATTAGGTACCTACTGTGTGGCATGCACAAAGACAAAATGGACAACATAACAACCCACAAAGCAGTAAGGCACTGCTGCTGAGCTCAGGCTGGCAGAGATGGACAATAAAGAAATTTCCAGATAAAGTCTAAGAGACTTGGGGGCTGGGAGCTGTGGAGAGCAGGGGGCATCCTTCAGGAGGCAGCAAGAAGGGTGGGATGACCGTTAGAAAGGTGACAGGAGTCCAAGCAATGGGCCACTGGAGCTCTGGAGCAGAGAGGATGGCTAGGTTCCAACCACCATGCCTCTAGCTGCAATGGGGGAACTGGCCAGGGTGAGAGTGGGGTGAGCACGGCTACCTCAGGGGATTGGGCAAGGGACCATGGTCTTTCTCTCTCTGTCTCTCTATCTCTCTTTCCTTCTGGTTTTTTTTTTTTTTTTTACTTTTAAGAGAATAAAACTAAACTAAAACAGAATAAAGCCAATTAAAACAAAACACTGAAAGTGATACAGGACTTCAAAAAAAGATAATAGGAAATCAACAATGGCTACCATAATGCCTCTTGTTATCTTCAAAACAGCTGCCTATACTGTCAGACATAATAAAATGAAGCAAAACAAAAAAGAATAAAACCAAGCAAAATAAAACAATAAAAATACTGGACTTCAAAACAAAATATAGGAAATAAAAAATGGCTACCATAATATATCTTGTTATCTTCAAAATAGCTGCCCATGCCATCTGATATAAAAAAAAAACCAAGCCAAACAAAACAATGAAAATGATACAGGAGTTTCAAATGAGATAGTAGGGAATTAACAATGGCTACCACCTTCCTTTTTTAGATATTTCCTCTCCTTTCACTTTCACGATATCTATTGTACATTCTGGGTTCCATTAATCCCTTCAGTTTTTCATACCAGGGGGACAACACAAAGTTCACCTATGTGAGTCCAAACCATCTCACCCAAGAGCATGATCACAAGCTGCATCCATTTACCCACCAGAGCCCCACGATTATCCTCTTTGATAGCTGAGTAGCTTTCCATTGCATAAAAATGCTATATCTTTCTCATCTGTTCTGTGGTTGATGTGCAAGCTATCCCTGCTTTTTTTCTGGTTCCCTGTCACATGGAACATTGTTTTCTCTCCTCTGATTTTCAGTCTATGAATTTCCCTTCAAGTTAATGTATTTCTTGTACACTGCATATTGATGGATCTTGTTTCTTCATTCACTCTACCTGCGTTTCTTTGTATTGGTGAATTGAGGCCATCTGCACTAATGCACTACTAATTCATCTCTTCCATGCTTTTTACCTGCTGTTGGTTGCCTACTGCCAACCCACCATCCACCCATTCAATTGTCTGCCTTGCTCGGCAATTCCACTCCACTGCTGTTCTTGGAATAGTCATAATTTTTATGTCTCTCTAGAATATCCTTCAGTACTTTTTGTAGGGTTGGTTTGGTGGTCATGAATTCCTTCAGTTGTTCATCATGGAGGTATCTTATTTCTCCATTAATTCTGAAAGACAGTTTTTCAGGGTACATCAATCTGAGTTGGAAGTTGTTTTTCTTTTAGGACTTGAAATACTTCACTCCAAGCTCTTCTTGACTGATGGTTTGTGTTGAGAAGTCTGTCATGATTCTCATGGGTTTTCCTTTACAGATAATCTGTTTCTTTTCTCTAACAGCCTTTAACATTCTGTTCTTGTACTGAATTTCTGGACTCTTGATTATTATATGTCTTGGTGTACATTTATTTTGGCTATGGGGAATTGGAGTTCTATATATCTCACTTATCTGTATGTCAGGTCCTCTTACCACGTTTGGGAAGTTTTCTGCTGTAATTTCTGTAAACAGTCCTTTTATGTCATTTGTGTTGACTCCTGCTTTTGCACTGATACCTATCACTATTAAATTATTTTTCTTTGCATCATCTTGCAGCTGTTGAATTGTTATTTCCTGGTTTCTTGTTGCTTTTATAAATTGTATTTATTTAGGTTTTAATACCTCTTATAGTCTTTTCTTAATTTTTAAAGAGAATAAAACAGCAATGAAACAAGTCAAAACAGTGATAAGATGGTAGGAAAGCTACAATAGTTACTATACTGTGTATCATTGTCCTCTAAATAGTTGCTTAGCTTTAGGTTTCCAAAGTCAATCAACAATACAGTTCCTCTGAATCAGCTGGTTGCTCACAGGGTGAAAGGGGCTATTCTCTCCCCAGCCTGCTTGCCAGCCAGCTCACAGGTGGGGACTTAGCTTCCTTCTTTGTTCTCCCCAATTCATACTCCCTCCTTGTGATTTTAAAAAGATCTTTCCTGTTGTGATCACTAGCTGTCATTCTGTCCTCACGGTCTGAAGTCTATCTTCAGTTTCTTTCAAGCAGTTTTGCCAGCTTTCAATGGAGTTTTTAATTTCCTGGATATCTTTGAGTCTATTTCAAGCATTTCAATTCTTCTCCTTACTGTTCATTCAAGGTTTCCCTCATTTTCCTATGCTCCTCTTTTTTAAAAATCTATATCTTCTTTAGATATACTCAGCAATCTTCTTATTATGCTTGTCATTTCTTCCTTTACCTGAGATATTATTTCTGATCTGGTTTCTTTTACAGCCTCATGAAGTAGTTTCTTTACTTTTGTTGCCATCATTCCAGAAATTTCAGGTGTGCAACTTTCACTTTCTTCCATGTCTTTATCTCTTGGAATTCTGTTTGGGCTGAAGGCCAGAGGTTACCTTTTGTTCCTTTATCTTGACATTTTTCTGGGTTCCTCTGGACAAGTGGGTTGTTCTTCCTTTGTTTTTTGAAACAGGAACTTTTTTTCCACATCTTTTTGAGACAAGGTCTCACTATGTAGTGAGATTGGCCTTGAACTCACTGTGTTGCCTTGACCAGCCTCAAACTTGCAGCAATCTTCTTGCCTCCGACTCCCACGTGCTGGGATTACAGGTATGCACCACCAAAACAGGATCTTGCTATGTAGTTCAGACTGCATTGAAATTACTATGTGGTCCAGGCAAACCTCCACCTTGCAGTAGTCCTCCTGCCTCAACCTCCTAAGTAATACGATCCTCCACTTACACAGATTAACACAAACCTATGGGTGCAAAGCTTCTCAGAGTCCTTCTGATTTTTTTAAACAAGTAGGAAATGAGCAAAAAAGTGGCTAGGCCTCCCAAGAGATATAAGTGGTATAGCATTTTAACTACCATAATTCACACACATGCTGTAGAAGGCTGGGTTTCAGTATGCAACAGAGGATTCAAAGAGCAGAGGCAAGCAGAGATCTGTGTGTGTGAGAGAGAGAGAAACCTAGGCTGTCCTAGGTCATGATCCATCCTCTCTGAGCTAGTGAACACTTGTGCTCATACTAACATAGAAACTTTAAGATCTTAACGGTCATCGCGCAGTCAGTTGTCAGTAACCACAGGTTTGCATTCATATGTCCAACCAACTTCTGATCAAAAATATCTTTTAAAATTACAACTGTACTATATACATACAGACTTTTTTCCTTGTCATTATTCCCTAAATAGGGTAAAAACTATTTATAAAGCATTTATATTGTATTAGATATTATAAAAGACCTAGAGATTATTTGAAATACATGAGAAGAGGTACATAGGTTATATACAAATACTGCACCACTTTACATAAGGAACTTAAACATCTATGGCTTTTGGTATCCATGAGGAGTCCTGAAACCAATCTTCTGTGAATAGTGAGGGATGAATGGATCTCTTGTTGGCTGAACAAGCTCACCAATGTTCCATCCTTTGTGCATTAGTCAGCTTTCCACCGAGACAAAATACCTGATATAAATAACTTAATGGAGGAAAGGGTTATTTTGGCTCACAGTTTCAGAGGTTTTAGTCATGCTGGCTCTGTGGTTTCCTCTTTTTTTTTTTGGTACCAGGGATTAAACTCATGACCTCACACTTGCCAGGCAGGCACTTACACCGCTGAGCTAAATCCCCAGCCCCTGGCTCTGTGGTTTCTGAGTCTGTGGTGAGGCAGAAACACCATGGCATAAGGCCACAGCAGGGGAAAGCTGCTCACCTCATGCAGCCCAGAGAGTGGAAGGGAGCAGGGAGGACAGGATATGCCTTTCAAAGGTCCGCCCCCACTGACATCCTCCTCCAGCTGGGCCTCATTTCCTAGCAACTCATTCAGCTATGAAATCATCGAAGGCTTAATCCACCGAGGAGGATAGTAACCTCCAGGTCCAGTTACTTCTCTTGGCCCATCTCTGAACATTGCTGCTTGGGGATCGGGCCCCTAACACATGAGTCTTTGGGTACACTTCTATTTAAGCTGTAACAATCTGTAATCTGGCTGACAGTCCTGGGGCTCCTAAATGGCCAGAACGGGTTGGGCTGTTGAAACCAGAGCGTGTCAGGTGCTCTTACAATTCACAAGGGAGATTTACTCCAACAGCTCATCCTGTTGGGTTCCTATGTCTCCTGGCTTGTTCTTTGACTGTTCCTGCAGCTCAGTCAGTATTTTAAGTTGGAAATTTAGTTCTATTTTTGGTAGCTTGTTTTAATTTTCCTATTTTTTTAACCAGTAAAAATATATGTATTCATTTCCTGTAAACTAGAGCAAATAGAACAAAATGCTAACTGTTGAGTCCAGGGTGTTTGCTGTGTAAATTCAACTACTTTCTTTCTGTTTGAAAATTCCACAGTAAACTATTAGAGCTACTTGCTTTTCTGACCATCAACATTTTCTCTTTTTCTTATCTGTTCTCTGTTCCTCTACCACAACCACAGGAAAGGAGATGGTCAGAGTAGAGGAACTAGATGAACGCCCAATGGGGGCGGCATGGTTCAGCTCCTTCTGTTGCTCCTTCCCTTGGTCCCTGGCATTTTCTTTCTCCAATCAACCATGAAAGCCAACATTTAGAAAGCAGAGTGAAAGCCTCTAACAGGAATACTTACTTTCTCTGACAGTTTCTCTGTAGAGCATGTTTTCAAAACACCAGCCTATTGATGCTGGACATGGCCAACATCTCATTTGCTTACAAAACATGCCTGCACTTCAGACCTTCCATCTCAGGCTGGTCTGACTTGACACCAAGCTCCTCCTTCACCACCAGACTGCCACTCCCAGAAAAACAGGGGAATTTGAACATTCAATAAACACTGAGTGTCCAGAAGGCAGGCAGTTTTCTAAGCGCAAAGGTTGGAACTTCCTATCCTACTGAGGCTTACGTTCCAGCCATGAAGAGACAGACACTGAAGGAGCAGTGTGTGTGTGCATGAATGTTCATGCTGGTATAAAAGCTGAGAAGGAAACAAAGACAGGGGTGAGGAGGGTAGATGGAGGTCAGAGGCACTTTGGATAGCAGACAGGGATGGTATCTCTGATAAGGTGCCATCCAGGCAGAGGGAAAAGCCAACACAAATATACTTGGCATGTCCAAGGGACAGTCATCACAGTCACCAGGAAACCATGTGGTCAGAGCTCTGGAAGCCAGGGAACAGAGGAGTGTGGCAATGTCTGAGAGGGGATGGGATCAGGTTGTGAGGGTATCACTGCCCACTTCATGCTGAGTGAAGAGAGATAGCACTGAAGGGTTTTAAGCAGAGAAGTGATAGGGCTTATGTGCTGAAAGGATCACTCTAGCTTCTGCTGAGAACAGAATGTAGAGCACCAGGAAGAAAGCAGAGAGGTGGTTTGGGAAGGCAGGTGAGGAAAGGTGGAGGCACAGAAGGCAGGTCACAGAGGTGGCCACAGGAAATGGTTGTAACTGACATATTTTTAAGGCAAAAGTGATAGCATTTCATTGGTGCACAGTGGGACATGGAAAAAGGAGGAAAGAAGCTAGGCATGGTCGCACGCACCTGGAATCCCAACACTGTTGGAGGCTGAGGCAAAAGGTCTGATTGCATGTTGAGCCCAGCCTGGAGAGTTTGGATACTTAGTGAGGCCGGTCCTAAACAACAAGGGCTGGGGGTATAACTCAGTGGTGGAGCACTCACATGTGTGAGATTCTAAATTCAAGTCTCAGTATCACAGAAAGAAAAAGGGAGGCAAGGGAAGGGAGAAATGAAAGGAAAAGATGTCTTAGGCCCAGGCTTGAGCAACCAAAAGAATGGGATTCCCATTTATTAAAGGGGAAGATTCAGGAAGAGCAGGATTAGGAATGAGGAAGAATGAAGGGAAGGAGTCAGGGTCCAGTTTTGAACATCTTACACCACAGGCAGTATTTGGCCATCTAAGGGGTCGTGTCACAAAGGCAGTGGGAGGGTCCTGGCTAGAGGTATGAAAGTACACATTATCCACATGTAGTATTAAAAGCCATGAGAACAGATACTGTCACCTGAAAAAGTGATAAAGACACTGATGTCACTCAAAGAGTGTGTTGGACATGTTCCATACATTTTTGGATGCTACCATGATTGGATTTCTACTGATATGCAATGGTGACATGATGGTAAATCTAGATGGCCTACAATGTACACAATTTTTTCACTGAAAAAAAAAAAAGCCCTGCCACTTATATAGTTTTCACAGACTTTGCAAACATACACAGGTGGAACACTTTTTCCCCTCAGTGTCAGGGATTAAATCCAGGGCTTTCACAGAGTACATTCCCAGCCCATTTTAGTTTCTTTCTTTTTTAAATTTTGAGACAAGATTTCACTAAGTCACCAAATTGCCCAGACTGGGCTCAAATTTGAAATATTCCTGCCTCAGCCTCCCAGAATGCTGGGATGATGGGCATTTGTCACCATGCCTGGCTGGACCATCTTTTTATTAATTTTATTTTATTTTATTTTGTCTTTTTGAGACAGGGTCTTGCTATGCAGTTCAGACCTTGAGTTCACTTTGTAGCCCAGGCTGGTCTCAAACTTGCAATGATACGTCTGTTTCAGCCTCCTGAGTGCTGAGGTTACAGGCATGTACCCCCATACTCGCTGTTATGTTCATTTTAGACATAAAGACAAGGTACCACTGCACAATCCTTAGATAAATTGAACTTTCTAAGAACAGTCCATAATTAAGGGAAGACTGCACTTTGCAAGAGCATTTATCACTTCTCAACAATCAGATGTCATCAACAGGACAAGCCTAAGGCAGGTTGCAAGGCCACAGTCATGTCTTTGGCACTCTCCGGAAACCCTGAGTCCTTTACAGTCATGTTCAGCCATGGGCAGGTGGAAACACATGTCATTTAATACTTTCCTTTCATCCCAGCGTCAAGATCTTGCATTGATTTTTCAAATGTCTGTGTGTGATATGGTGACATGGTCTGAATTTCAGGACAGCAAAAAAGTTATCCATGAGGCATGGAGAGAACACTGGATATAAGAATGACTGTAGCTGGAAGACAGATGACTTTAAGCATGGTGCCTGGCTCAGTTAACACTAGAGACCAAGGGAATGAGGAGGAGGAAAGAGAAAATGAGAGAAGACTGCATTCCCTGATGGGATGTTAATAATGAACAGTGTTTACAGGTCAAGCAAGATGAGGATGGAGAAAACAGCTAGATTACCAGGGTTGAAAAGATTATAGGGGACTTGATCCTCATCCAGGGAGACGCTGGACTGAATTACTGTGTTAAATATTTCATAAGATTTCCTCTTTTAACCCCAGAGCTTCTACTATGGAGCCATTTGCTATGTCCCCTTAGATTAAAGCATGCTGGCCCCTCCTCTCAGGAGCCTTCCCCACCCTGAAAAGCCACTGGTTTGCTAACTGCCCTCTTCAATCCTGCCAAGGATTGAAGGGCACTGAGGATGCCACACAGCCTTGCCCTGGGCATCTCAGTCAATACCTTGCTGAGCCGGGACTCAAAAGCCAAGGAAGTGGAAGATTTGGAATTCTTCATGCCGGAAGAGGCTGCTGGGAGGGGCCGGGCCCGGTCAGAGCAATGGGTCCCTGCTTTGACGACTGGGTTCCAGGGCTTGGCTGCACTCCGCATGTTTGTCCTCAGGGGCTGTCTTTCTGTAGAGGATTAGAAAAGGAAAATGTGTCCACATAACTTGAACCTGCTTGGTGACATCACAAGGTTTTTACTCCCTCTATTATGTTCACCATTGCTATCAAAGAATGAACACATATTGTGCCCGTTTTTTTTTTTTGCAGTACTGGCAATGGAACCCAGGAGTTGGTGTGTGTTAGGCAAATGCTCTATTGCTCATCTACATCCCTAGAGAGAATAAACACTTACGATTTGGCTGGAAATAGAGTGCTCTATCCCTAAGATGATGCTTTTGTACCACCTTTACAACTCTAAGACAGATTTTTACTAAATTATTGAAACAAATGTGCAATATTATTGATATTCTGAAACTACTTTTCAGCAAAATAATAGCTCAGGGACACATAACAGTGTTATAGTGAAAGGAAATTTGAAATTTTGGATGAAGGCCTCCTGCCAAAGTCCACCAAACCAGCAGACATGATGGGGCAATCCTGTTAACGGAGCATTCCTTTTTGTGTGTAACCCCTGGTTTTTTACTAGCTGATGGCCTTGAAATGTAACATGAGGTTTTCTTTACTGCCTACGTGTAACTAATAACTTTACAATGTAAGCTGAGATGTTCAGACCGCCTAACAACTGATGATGTCAGCCAACCCTCCAATCACATGTGCCAAATCTGCCTTTCTACCTTCCTGATTACTTTTCCTTTAAAATTCCCAAAACGCTGCCAGTCTGGACTCTGACACTTTGGGAGAGATCCTAGTCAAAAGTCCATCCAAGTAATAAATTGCCTCCTAAACCTCCCCAGTGCTGTCTCTTCCTGTGTCTGGTCTGTTTTCCACAACAATACAACACACACACACACACACACACACACACACACACACACACAGCTCCATGCAACACAGGGCAGCTTGAGTCAAGGCATAAAATATCCATCAGCTTCGAAGCTTTAGAGCTGGCAAAGGAACAATGTATCTAGTTTTTAAATAGATATGTATGAATTACTTGAAAGTTCAATTTCACAAAGTAAAAAATGACTCTTCCTTTAGATAAAAATAGGTATCATTCAAAAATTAATAAAGTACATTTTAATCGGTCAGACCTGACATTATGTGGAAGAGCTAATCTCCCAACTAAAACATGTTACGAAGGAAAAGTCGTGCAAAGTAGCAGGATGCAGCGAAAGACCTTGGGGGAAACCCACACACAAAGAGAGGGAGGGAGGCCTGGGTTGTGCCATGAGGGATCAGCACTGTTATTCCCGAGGAAGGAGTGGCTGGCCAGCCCTTTCCCTCTATGAGCCTCTGTTCTGTCAGCAAAATAGCAGGACTGGATTAAATGTCTCATCCAGCTCTAATCCTATCTCTGTCTGGACTCCCATGGTCACAAGTGTGACACAGGGCACTCAAATCAGCCCATCGATTCAAAGACTACCAAAAATCCACTTTAAAACTACCCACGGGAACCAGCAATTCCACCAGCCCTTCTCTGCAGGTGCAGGGTCTAATGCTCTCCTGGGGTGGCAGCAGGTGCAAAACACCCAGGGCCTCCTCTTCCCTGTGGCATCCCCCGGGGCACAGCCACCCACGAGAAAACCCCCAGGAAGCTCCCGAGCCTGGCACAGGTTGCCACCATCTCATCTTCCTGTCTCTTTTCCTGGCTGGAAGAAACCATTTCAACTGACAATGTCTCCTCCTTCAAAAACCATCTAGTTCCTTCTCCAGGTTAAAGAAAGTGAATGGCTGGGGGCATGAATCCAAGTGTCTACTTGGTACACACCCAGTGGCCTGTGGTAGCAGCAGCTATGTGAATGTGGCTACTAATGAAAATATTTTTTTTAAACACTTTTACCATCTGAGGCTGCGGTTGTAGCTCAGTGGTAGAGTCCTTACCTCATACTGTATGTACAAGGCTCTGGGCTCCATCCCCCACAATAAAAAAAAAAAAAAAAAACTGACTTCAATTTTTAAAAGACTTTGTAATTTGTTTTCCATACTATTTCTGAGAAAAACTGTGTATGACTTTAGCCCTGTGATTCATTCAGAGTCTCTTAGTCTCAGTTGGTTCCAGGTATCATGACTTTAAAAATTCTGTATAAAAAAAGAGCTTATTTCTCATGTATTTTACTGATGTTTAGCACTGATTATTTTTCTTTCACAAGTCACCGTGTTTTATTGCTGGTTTCCACAGCAACAGTGAAAGAATGTCTAGGTTAAGATTTGTGCAAGTAACTAATTTCTTTAGAACTCCTTTCCATTGCAAAAAACTAACACACTGAAGAGAATTTGTGATGAATTTTACCAGTGATTACAGAAGCAACCAGTAACACATCAGTCTGACTCATGGAAATGACTTAAATAAAATACATGTTATGTCACGATTAGAACTACTTAGAAACAACTGTTGGAGGGATTACTTTACAAAAACACAAGGTGATTCCGAAATGAGCCCATATTTCCCAAAATATGCCTAATGGAAAATACCTTTTGGGGCTGGGGATTTAGTTCAGTGGCTTCAGCGCCTGCCTAGCAAGCGTGAGGTTGCAAATTTGATCCCCAGTACCCCCCCAAAAAATCTTAAAAAGACTGCTAATGGAAAATACCTTTTATTATTCCCCTACTCTAAGAAGATAAAAATATGAAGATACAGAACAACAGGAAAAGGATGGACACCTTCCTTGCCAATCTTTTTCTTGATATTTCAGGATTCAAAGCCAGAAAAAAAAAAAAAAGGAAAAAAGGAAAGAGAGAGGCAGGGAAAGAAGGGAAGGAGGGAGGCCATCTCAGTCAAAATTTAAAGATCTAGGGGGGTGGTCCACGCCTGTAATTCCAGCTCTTTAGGAGGTTGAGGCAGGAGGGCTGTAAGTTCAAGGGCAGCCTGGGCTACTCAGTAAAACCATATCTCAGAGTAGAAAATAAAAAGGGTTACAAATGTAGTTCAGTGCTCCCTGGCTTTAATTCCTAGTCATACATGTGCATGCACATGCGCGCGCGCGCGCACACACACGCACACACACACACACACACAAAGACCTAAACTCCTCTGTTTAATCTCCGACAGCAGATCTGGTGATCTTCCCAGACAGTGTGCCTGAGCAACTGAACAACACACAACCATATTTCAGAGTCTGAAGTGCTGCTTGTTCTGAGGTGCAGGTCTCTGAGTCACTTTGTTTGTCACATCACCCCTCTTTCTCTCCTGTCTAGCACTTTCCAAAGCACTTTCTGAATTCCGTCACTTTGAGTTGCCTGCCTTGCTTGAGCTTTTCTTCGGTGGACACCACCTGTTTCCTGCACTGCCGTTTTCCTGAGCATCCTTCACACTTCTCTCCCATGATTGTTTCTTCCTGGACCAGTCTTCCTTTGTACCTATCTACCAGGCAGGTTCTTCCCTCCCAATTCTATCTTCTTTCAGAATCTACAGTGTTCAGTAATGAAACCACTACTGTTCTATTCTCTGTAACCCAGAAGAGATGGAGGGGAAGGGCCCAGGATGAGATAGATGCCCAGGGGCAGTTCCACACCACTCACCACAGAGGAGCGACAGATTCTGCAGTCAGGGCAGAGGAAGGGATGGGAACTGGTACATGGAGAAGACAGCCGCTCCCTATCTATGCTCTGTCAACTGGAACGATAGTCTTGCTTTTTATTCTCCAGGATCCGTGGTTTATACCTTATTCGACATCACCTTGTCCTCTGTCACCAGCCCCGCCCAATACCCTCTTAATTCCCTGGGGTCTTCTGGAGGCTGCTCTCTCTTTTTTTTCTGGAACAGATCTAGAGAGCGGTGTATCTTCCGAGCTGTTTCCCTGGGGTGCACAGCCCACATGAGCCCTGCCCTCTGTCTACCTGCAAGAAGACCCCCGCTGGAAGGGGTCTGCAGGCTTCCATCTAAACCTACTGCTTCTACGACCCTCAGCCACCACCTCTCAATCTGTCTCTGACACAAGGAGCCAGTTAACTACCTAACACTGCAGTGACATGAAAGCAGATGCACAGGTCCACCCTGAGCCTGCGAGACACTGCAAACTGTTCTATATGAGTGGTTTGCTGAATCCTTACCATGCCGGGAGGTAAGTGTCACTGCTCGAGCTAGTCTACTTGTTTGTGCCCCCCCCATCCAAATGTTGAGATCTAATCCCCAAGGTGGTACTTTTGGGAGATGGTATCAGTGATCTGAGAGAGCTTGTTTGACTATTCCACCAAGTGAGGGACAGGGCACCATCTATGAACTAGAGAGCGAGCCCTCACCAGATACCCCCAAACCTACTGGCACCGTGATCTTTGACTTTTCAGCCTCCACAGCTGTGATCAGTACATTTCTATTATTTGTAAACCACAAAGTTTTTTATTTCTCTCACGGCAGCCTGAAAGGACTAAGACGCTCCCAATTTACAGCTGCAGAAACTTTATATGACTTAGAAAGGATAAAGAATTTGTCTAAATCACAGATTTTATCTGGAGCCAAGATTCAAACCCAGTTTAAATGGGCTCCCAAATTTGTGCACTTAGACACCAGGGGTAGACGTGACCACCTGAAATAATATGGACTTGCACGGGAAGGCAGCGGGGCTGAGGATCAAATGCCCCTGGTCCAGAACCAGCACCACTGCTGACTGTGTGAGCTCAGACATTCTTTTTGAACATTATGATTTTCAACATCTCCACCAATAATATGGGACTAGGAACAGTGACTTCACAGAACCGTGAAGATTAAAGAACATGTTTCTCACATGCTGGGCACACAGAAGGCTCTGAACATATATGAGCTGCCTTCCAGAAAGAAAAGAAACAGAAACAGAAAAAAAAAACAAAAACAAAAAGTGGACTGTGTTAAACAGAGGGCTGCTCTGCTTTATTTACTGGACAACACAGAGTGACACACTAATTAAATATATTCAGAGCAGGAGGCACACATACCAGATTTGAGGAAAATATCTTTTTTGTACCCAGAATAGCCTATTTTTATTTGGAAGTGTGAAAGGCAGAAAGCAGAGAGGGAAATAAACATCGAGGGCAATACCTTACAGTTATTAGAATTGATTTTAACAAATCTGGGATGCAAAAGATAAACACAGGTGGGAATGCTGTCTGAGTAACAGTTTTCTTGTGGATATGAATTAATGTAAAATAAATAGATGGGTTCTGGCCAAGTACAAGACAGTGGAAAAAGGGGTTTCTGTTCCTAATTTCTAGGGGTTTTTTTAAATTTTTCTTTAAAAATTTTTTAAAATTTTTAAAAATTTTAAATTTTTTAAAAATTTGAAAATCACTATGTATTTCAGGTTGGCCTTGAACTCACTATGTAACTTAGATTGGCCTTGATTGCCAATTGATTGCACTGATCCTCCTGCCTCAGCCTCCTGAGTGCTGGGATTGCAAGCGTGCACCACCAGGCCTGGCCCAGCCCAGCCCTAATGTCTTAAAACTTTATAATAATCAGAAAAGATCAAATCAAGAAATTTATTATATCTAGAAACCCATACCCAAGACAGGGCGAGAGGTAGAGAGGTGGGGACTGAAAGAGGGTTTTCTAGGGGGGGTTTTCTTTAAAAGTTTGAACATTTTGTTTTCTTCCTAGGCTTCTTTAGTGCCCAAAATAGAGTACAACTTATATTTAAACTGTAACTCCTAAGTCATACAGCATAAAGTAGAAGAGACAAGGGAGAAGGGCCAGGGATATAGCTCAGTGGCACAACACAAGCACAAGGTCCTGAGTTCGATTCCCAGTACAAAAAAAAAAAAGAAAAGAAAAAAGAAGAGACAAAGGAGGTAAGGGGTAGAAGGGACAGTTCTTTAGGAATGCAATGAGGTGCTTGGGCACAGGGAAAGTCAGAGCCCATGCATCTGTCTCCTGCTCCCTGAAAACGTCTCCCTGAATCGCTGCCTTCTCAGCCTCTGTTGGGGGTTATCTTGACGCCTTGGCTTTGCTTCCCTTTTATGGCAAGAAAAACTGGAAGGCGATTGGGGAACCATTCTGGCTGATCAAAAGCTAATGAGGAGTCTTGAGAGTGGGAGAGGGCATTCAGGTCTCGCCTGCAAGCACAATAAGCATCAGGAAGCGGAAAGCTAAAGCATTCAAGCCTGAGAAATAACAACACAGGAATGTGTACATAGCACAATTACCATGGGACTAGGCAGGAAACAGAATGTAAGTGAACAACATGTCGAAAATATCTAGTTAGAGCTTGTTAGAACATGTGTTGAGTTTGTTTCTGACCTCCTTAATTTCAGTGGTTCTAAGCACAGGATAATTCTGTCCCCAAAGTACATACAGCAAAATGTAGAGACATTTGTGGTGTTCTCACTTTGGGTGCTACTGGGTAGAAGCCAGAGATGCTGCTAGACATAGTGTAACCCAAAGGGCAGCCCCACAACAAAGAAGCAACTGGCCGAAAATGTCAGCAGTGTCCAGGTTGAAAGACTGCTGTAGAGGAAGCAGGGGAGTTCTGTGATGCTGGATCTTTAAACAGGACACAAGGTACCTGGTGAGTTTCACCCTTCATATGAAAATGGTAATGCTACAAATCTGATTAAGAAACAGCCAAAGGAATTGCAGATTTTAGAGGAGGCCACAGGAAACTCTTCAAAGATGAATATTTCCTGTGGTTTTGAGACAAAAATTAATCATGTCCATAGCCTTAGGTTCTTTCCTGGTAAGTGAGAAAAAGGTCAGATCTCCACACAGCATAAGAAGAAAAACTGCAAACCAAAACTCACTAGTCTCAACTGTAGACATCCCTGAAAGAAAAGGAGAACCAAGATGTGAGCAAACAAAAATTTAGTGGGAAGGAACATTTGTAAACCATACCACTTCATAATCTGGAATGAGATGTGGAGGTGGAGGATTGTCACAAAAAAGAAACAGGTTATAAAGAAAGGTTGTCATACTGACACCAAGTGCTGAGAATCAATGGTGACATCCCTCTGTCTCCAAAGCTGAATCAAGAAGCCAGCATTCCAAAGAGCTGGTTAGCCACCAATTAGAAGCTATTTCCTTACCTATCGTGTGGCTTCACATCAAAAAATTAAGACTAGATGAGCTAAGGTAGTGGAAAAAGGAGGTGGAAACAAAATCCCCAAAGAGCCCTTTCTTTGAGAACAAGGGTCTCTTGTAATGTAGCAAGAATAAAAACTATAGTGTAGGAAGGAACCAGTGGCTTTTGTAATTATTTAGGCTAAAGCACCCTGAGCTATATTTATTAAGTCCTGGTTCTGGGCATGTGAGATAGGTCACTGTCTCTGCTTGAGACATCCTCTGGGAATCTGAGGACGGCTGAGAAAACCACTGTCAAGGGTGTGGGCAGGGTTTGAAGAAGCAACAGGGAAGCTGCAAAACCCCAGGGCCAACATTCATGTCACCCCTAGGTCTTCAGGAGAGGAAGCAATTGGAGAGCAGAGGGAGCTGGACCAACATTCAGAAGTGGGGCTTTCAATAGAGAAATAATCAAATATGGAGATTTGAGGGATGTAGCTGGGGAAAGAAAAGCTGCGATGGAAGTGATTCTCCTGTCCTTCCATCTGCCAGCCAGTGCTGCTTACTGGCTCAGGAGAAGCACGGAAAACAGACCTGCTGCCTGCCCTGGCACTGAGCTGGTCAAATGGCAAACAGAGGAAGCCCACAGTACCCACCCAATTCCTTTGGCCTGGGTCACTTCCACACCACCTTCCAAAGTAAGCTTAAATCTCTCCCTCCTAGAAAACCTTCCCTCAGTCCAGGGCCTCTTAAGGGCTCCCTGACTGTTCCCTGACCTGTCTGCCAGCTGGCCTGTAAGCCATCTGAGGGGGCTGCCTCACGGCACCTGTCTATCTGTGGTCAGCCTCAGTGAAGAGCCTGTAATAGACTCTCAGCAGCCAGTGTGGCCCCTGACTTCCCTGTTTCTGTCATCACAGCCCTTTCTCTTCCTCTACCAAAAACCTCAGACTATGAAATCAAAACCTCAGAAACATTTTGGATTCTGCCTTTAGGCTCCCATTTCTCAAATTCATAGCTACTCAGTCAGGCAACTCAGATTTGTGCAGTGTTTCTGGCAGAAGCTCTGCTTTTGTCCCCAGCAGACCTGCCCCTAATCCTCCCTCGAGCTCATTCCTCCATGGATTCCTGACAGATTTCTGAAGATTCAGCTAGGCTTGTCATTCCCTGCCCCCAAACACTTCATTTTTTCCTTATATTTAACCTCACATTTATCAACACCAGCTATGAGCCAGGAACACTGTTGAGTGTTTTCCTTTTCTCGTGCGTCTCACACTGTCAGGCAGTTTTTGTCATTCATATTTTCTAGATCAGCAACAGTGAGTTTGCTAGCTTCCCAGTATATGCCCAGGCAGCATCTGTTCAGGCTACAGGCCTAATGTGAGACCTACTGCTCCTCTTTATCCACTGTCTTAGTTCTTTAGGTTACTATAATAAAATATCTTAGACTGAGTAATGTAGCAATGATAGGAATATATTACTTACAGTTCTAGAGGTTGAGAAGTCCAAGAACAAGATCAAGATCAAGGCTCTAGCAGATTCAGTGTTTGGTCAGAGCTCACTCTGCTTCAAAGATGGGACCTTCTTGTTGCATCTCAGAAATGGGGAGGGGGGGAAACAACAGAGCTTCCTCAAATCCCTTTTTAAGAGCACTAATATTCATGAAAATGAAGTCCTCATCATTTACTTTGGCAAAACATCATCTCTTATAACATATAGGTTTTGGGTTCCAATAGATTTATGTGAGACACCAACATTCAGACTGCAGCACCCAACATACTAAACAACTGCTCGCCCCTGCGCTCAGCCAAGCAATACTGACCACTTCCCCCACATTGTCACCGAAGCAGGCTCTTCTCTACAATTTCAGAGACTCGCGTTTTTTGTCTTGGGGCCTTCACCCATTGAAGATCTTCCCTGTAAAATGTTCTATCCCTCCTTCAAGATTCCTTTCTCACAGGGTATTTCTGATACTCTTATCTCTAAACTTTCAGAAACTCTGTAGTTCTCTCCTGGAGTTGTTATGTCCGTGATCACTGTCTGCTCCATCTGAGCCACTCCTACAGCTCATGTGGATCCAAGGCATCTCCTAACCAGTCTCTGCCTCTGCTTCTGTCCCTTCTTGCCTACTACAGTTAATGCCCACTTGGCAACCAGAGGGGTCTTTCAAAAAAATCATGAATGGTATACTTAGAAATGGTAATAACAGACATATAGACTAATGAAACAGAGCACAGAGGCCAGAAATACACACACACACACACACACACACACACACACACACTCCAACTGATCTTTGATAAGGTATCAAGAAGAGCAATGGGGAAAAGACCCTCTCTTCAACAAATGGTGCTAGGAAAACTGAATATCCATGTACAAAAGCATGAAATTGGACCTGAACACAAAATTGGACCTCTTACACCATCCACAAAATCAACTCAAGATGGACTGACTGTACAAAAAAATTTGAAACTGTAAAACTTTTCAAAGAAAACACAGGAAGAAAGCTTCACACACTGGTCTTGGCAATGGTTTCATGGATATACTAAAAGTATAGCCAATAAAAAAATTAAACAATGGAATTATATCAAACTAAAAAGATTCTACACAGTGACAGAAATAACTAGGGGCTGAGCACTAGGAGGGCAGAAAGGGCCACAGGGTCAGAAGAGGCTGCCCCCATGGAGAAGAAGCTGCCCAGCTGCTCGCAGCGGGATATGATCAGCAGCGGACTGGAGAGAGCAGCAATCCCCTAGCCAGTATGATTCAGAAAAACTGTAAGCAATATGAAAAGGTCCTGGGACCTCCACCACTCACCTGTCTGACAGAAACGAGAACCATGACAAGACAAAGAAACAGCAAAAAGCCTCCAACTGCTGACCCAGGGAATATAAGTCCAGGAGAGGTAAATACAGAAGAGATCAAGGGCAGCAAACATACAATATCAGACATGGCCTTAACGGAAATAAAGAAATACCTCCGTGATCACATTGATGAATTTAAATCTGAAGTTCTAACTCAAGTGAAGCAATATATATTAGATTAATAAAAGAAATGCTAAGCACTTCTCAAGAAAGCCCAGATGGAAGAATGGAGGAACCCAGAAAAAGGAGAGAAACCTTTGATGAAGAATATAAACAAAATTTAGAATACATAAAACAGATCTAAAGAGAATACCAGGAAATCAAAAACTCCATTGAAAGCTGGCAAAATTTCTTGACAGAAACTAAAGACAGACTTTCAAAACTTGAAGATAGATTTGAATGTATGATCACGAAAGGAAAGATCTCTTAAAAATAATAAGGAATCAGGAAATAACAATACAAAGGCTAGAAGATGACAAGAGGATCTATAACTTAAGAATAATAATTGTGAGCAAAGAAGCAGGGACAAATACAAGTGAAATAAAAAAGCTATTCACAGAAATAATTAAGGAAAACTTCCCAAGCACAGGTAAAGGAAATGATATTCAGATATATGAGGCATACAGAACTCCAGCCAGCTACAACCAAAACAGATCTACACCCAGACATATAATAATCAGGATCCCAGAAATCCATCACAAGAACAGAATATTAAAAGTGGTCAGAGAAAAGAAACAGATTACCTATAAAGGAAAACTCATCAAAATCACAGCGGACTTCTCAATGCAAACTATCAAATCAAGAAGAGCTTGGAGCGAAATATTCCAAGCCCTGAAAGAAAAGAAACTCCAATCCAGATTGATGTACCCTGAAAAACTGTCTCTCAAAATTAATGGAGAGACAAGATATTTCCACGACAAAGAGGAACTGGGGGAGTTCGGGACCACCAATCCAACCCTGCAAAAATACTGAAGGACATTCTAGAGAGAAGAAAATCACCAGGATTCCAG